>OV179143.1:3052450-3438696 GCA_921972225.1 Euplexia lucipara
ACCTAATTACAAATCTCGATGATGATGAAATAGATGACTATTCTGTTGATCACAATGGCTTGGCAGATGGTCATGGTGGACTTTTCTGTAATTTAGCTCTTGAAAAAATAAAAAGTAAATCTAAAAACTCGGTTCAAAATGTAATAAAAAAAAAAAAGAATATTTAATGATAAAAATAATATTGCTTTCAGTAAAAACATAAGTAATAAAAATTGGGTGAATATGGGAATAAATAGTTTTCTAAGCAGTCTTACAAAATCATTCCATGATTGTTACCGAAAGAAATCCATTAGAATAAAGCCTTTTAAAAATACCTCACTACAATAATAATAATAATATAATAATAATAATAAACTTTATTTACAAAAGAATACAGAAACACAATTAAAATATACATAACAGGTTGCAAAATCTGTACAAAACGTATAAAACCCTGTCACTTAAACTAGGATGGCCTGTATTTTAAGAGACAGTGTTCGGCCAAATAAATATTTGAAAGTATGATTAATACAACACATGAACGGTGTTAATTGTATTAAGCTTCTGTAAAATTGATGTGTGTAGTGTAAAGGAAAGTGTAGTGTAAAGGAAAGTGTAGTGTAAAGTAAAGTGTAGTGTAATTTAAATTAAGTGTCGTGTATCAACTCATCTGAGTTTAAAAGTGGTGAAGAATAAGAATACAAATACCTACCTAATTGTGTTCATTTCAATTTTCATGTCTGTGTGACTACTACTACCTATTGTGTTGGATAATTAGGTGATGTATGTGAGCAAAGACTCAGTGTAGGCATAGTCCTTTTGTAGTAGCCACTCAGTTACTACGGATTTAACTTTGTATGTGTTTAAGTTTAGAATATTTAACATCGGATTTATTTTTTGGTAAATATGTGTTCCTAATATGTAAAATTGACGGCTTGCGAAAGTGGTTTTATGTTGGGTTCTGGGAAGGAGATATACACGCTTATTTGCGTTTGGCGGGGGTAGATCGACATGAATTGTAAGAATAGATCGCAGCACATAGATTTGCCGTACTGTAAGAATTTTGCAGTCAGAGTACAGTTGCGTGGTTGGATACCTGTAGGGTTTTTTTGATAGCACCTTGAGTATGGCTCTTTGTGCTCTTTCAACTTTCAAAAATCTGGATTTTGTTGCACCGCCCCATGCAGTTATGCAGTACCCAAGAACTGACTGGCACAAAGCATGGTACACCATCCTTAGTGTGTCAGGACTAGCCGAGTCTCTGAGGGACTTAAAGATGTGTATAAGTCGCAATGTTCTTGAGATAACGACTTCGACCTGCTTGTCCCATCTTAGTCCGCTATCAATCTGCACTCCTAGATACTTCACGCTGTTTACTCTGGTGAGTGCTGCACAGCCACAGGGACCGAGTAAATTTGAGCACGAGTGAGCAATTACAGAGAAAGCATGAGTGGGTGCAGTGTTATGTCGGATTGCAAATGGTATATAAGATGTTTTGCTCAAGTTAAGTGTCAGGAGGTTTAAATTTAGCCATCTCATTACTTTGCACAAGGCTTGTTCGGCAGTAGCTTTGACCACATCCCATGTGGGTCCGTAAACAAGGATTGCGGTATCATCGGCATACGCGTAAATGTTACAGTTAGTGAGGCACATCCTGCACAGGTCGTTTACATAAATTTGGAAAAGTGTAGGCCCAAGAATGCTTCCTTGAGGGACGCCGGACAATGGATTACTAAAGGGGTTAAAGTTTCAAGTAGAATGAAGAGAGTACTATGCTCAGGTACAGTAAATAATGCAAGCCTAAAAAAGTATAAAACTAACTATGTTCGAATTTATAAAAGAGTTATTCAGCAACTCAAGAAAAATGCTGTAATAAATAATTTAAATACGGCTACAAATATAATTAAACGGACGTGGAAACTTGTTAATGAATGTACTAAAAAATCAAATAACAGGCAATGTAGAAACTTAATCCTAAAAGTGAACAACAAAATGATAACAGATCCCCAGGAGGTCGCAAATCACTTCGTTGACAGTTTTGTGTTCAAATCGTCTCTCGCTAGCAAGGAAAAAGAAAGGGCGATGAGGTTTCTAATAGAGAGTACAAAAAGGGTAGAAAGTGATTTAACCTTTTGTATAACTACACCAACTGAAATTGCAAAGATAATTAGCAAAATGTCCAATAAGAAATCTTGTGGGTTTGATGATATACCAATATCGATTTTGAAGGAGAATATAGACTCTTTGGCAGTCCCACTTTCCGATTTTTTTAATAAATGCTTCGAAGAGTGTGTCTTTCCAGACCAGTTAAAATTGGCTAAAGTAGTTCCTATATTTAAAAAAGGAATTAAGTCTAATCCGAAAAATTACCGACCTATATCCCTTTTGCCAACCATATCAAAAGTATTTGAGAAAATAATTAAAACTAGACTAATGGTACATTTAAATGCAAATAATATTATTAATTTAAGACAATTTGGGTATCAGAAAGGCGTCGGTTGCTCAGATGCAATAAATACTCTTATAAATGACATAATTAATAAATTAAATGACAAAATGAAAGTGGCAGGGCTATTCATTGACCTTAGCTCTGCTTTTGATACGATTGATTATGAATTATTATTGACTAAACTTGAATATTATGGCATCAGAGGCAAATCCTTACAACTTTTAAGATCCTATTTACAAAATAGACAAATGTTTGTCGAAATAAAAAAAATCGATGATAGTAATCATGAAGTCATATACACCTCTAAAATTACAAACATAAAACGTGGTGTGCCACAAGGCTCTATTCTAGGACCCATATTATTTATTATTTTTACAAATGACTTGCTTAACTTTATGCATTATGTTCAACCAGATGTAAAACTTGTTGTATTTGCAGATGATACAAATATAATAGTTGGGGCGAATGACTTAAAAGAATTGACCAAAAATGTTAACAAAAGCCTACAAAACCTCTGCGAGTGGTTTACAGCCAATAGCCTTTTGCTAAATACAAGTAAAACGAACATAATTTTATTTAAAACTACAACTCGCCATAATGACAGTTTGGATGTAAAAATCAAAGAAGACAAGATAGAATTAGTGGACAAAGTTAAATTTTTAGGCATTACCATAGATATGTATTTAAATTGGAAACAGGAGTTAGCTGCTATTGACTCTTCAATATCATCAGCATGTTATGCTCTCAGGAGCCTTAGAGATATGTTAGATATAAAGCAACTCAAGGCTATATATTACGCGCTGGTAGAATCTAGACTAAGATACAGCATAATGCTTTGGGGAAACAGCTACAGTTATAACTGTGAGAAAGCGTTTATTTTACAGAAACGAGCCATACGAACTATAGTCAGGATCTCACAAAGAGACTCATGTAGAGAGCACTTTAAAGAATTGGACTTTTTAACAGTACCTAGTTTGTACATATTGGTAGTCTTGAATCACTTGGCTAAGAATATTCATGAGTATGAATCTCAAGAGGAGCGTAAGATAAGAGAAAACACAAGAAGGAAAGAACTTAAACACAAGATGGCACCGAAATTTAACATAGCTAAGCACTGTTCCAGATACCAAGCAGTAGAGTTATTTAATAGGTTACCAACTGATTTAAAATTATTAATTTATAGCTCGCACTCATTTAAAACTAAATTAAAAGCCTTCTTGTTGGAAAAATGTTTTTACTCGGTATCGGAATTTATTAATGATAAAATTAGTCACTTAAAATAATAGCAGTGAACAGATTCAATGATTCTAAATTATTATAATTGTACTATGCTCATTACTAAAACCTTAGCGAAATTATATCTTAATTAATTATTATTTTTTTTTGACATTGAATTTGACATAGGTACCTGCTAATAATTTGACTTTGAATCTGACATTATACTTGCTTTATATTTTGACATTGTAAGTAATTGACATTTTACCTGAAAATAATAAATTAGACTTTTTAACTGACACTGTACCTGCTACGAACCAAATATTGTATTTATTTGTGTCTTTGTATAATTTTGCTGACATTGTATTAATTTGCTTAATGTAGTTGTTTCTGCATGTGTTATTTCTCTTTTTAATATGTAATGTTCAACACAATGTAAATTGTTAACGAATAAATAAATGAATGAATGAATGAATGAAAAGTGATTTCGTTATTAGCCTTTTCTGTGCGGCTTTTACAGCCTATTATACTGCATCCTTCCATCGTAGAGCATACACCATACATAAAACACTTAACTAATGGAGTCCATTTCTTATTAAAAAAATTGCTATTACTATTACAAAAATTGCAAAAACCATCCGAAAACTTAAATTAAATCGAGGACAATAATATACGTGACAGTGACAGCACTTTGTTTGGCTAACATTCAAAAGTTAGCCATGCAAAAATACGGCACGCCGTAAGGCACAGAAGATACGATGCTTTGTCTCAATTTTCCTACGAACTTTGTATTAATGCGTCTCACTTCCACACTTCACACTGTAAATTGGGCTACGTCTAGAGGTATATAGTCTAAGATTTAACATATTAGAGATTATTAGTGGACTTCACATAAATAAAAAGTTTTACTTATCTCACTTTAGTGACGGGTAAGCCATGCAGTTAGTATCACTGTAACGTTTTGTCAAAGCTACAGCTTGGCAAAAAGTGTAGAAACGGAACTAAATTTTTGACTGTTGGCAACAATTCCAAAATAATGACATCTCATAATAAACAAAGTTTTACGATTTCGTAAAATTTTAATTTCGACCACCAAACGTTGATTAATAACCGTAAAAAGTGAAGAATAATTAATAAAACCATTCGGAGTGCTGGCAGGGAGGTTATTTATAAGGTGTACAGGCGATGCCTGGCAGAACATGAGGCCCAAACAATTCTTTCTGAACTTCACAATGTTTACCAAAGAAACGCTGATAAGACAGGTATGTAAGAGTTTGTTTTGCTGATTTTAGTTGAATCAAGTGTTAATTGATGAATACAAAGCAATATTAATTCGATTGCATAAGGAATAACTAGAAATTTGAAACAATAAATGTCGAGCACATAGGTTATGTTTACATTTTTTCTGCATTACTCTGGTATAGCGCGCTGAGATAAATTGATACTTTGGTGACTTGACTTTTAGCTGAATGAAAATTTAATTTCTACGTAAATTATACTTTAAATGCGATATCAAGGGAGAAAATTATTTGTTCTAACGTTTGCATTAGAAATATAAAAGAAATGGTCGTGCCATAGTCTAAATCTATTACTTAATTCAGGGAAATCTGTTATCGTTCTAAGCAAAATCGTGCTGAAAGGTGATAAACAAAAGGGTATTTTCTATATCTGGCTTATTAGCAGTATGTGATAAAAATGTTTTACTTTTAATATTGTTAGGGATAAATGAAATATTTCGTCTTTACAGGAAGCAGCTGAACATGCATTCCAAGCTATTACCGAGGAGGATTGGAAGAACTCGTGCTAACATGTAATAAAAATAGAAAAGGATTTCTGGAAAAAAAAATAACTATGAACGAGGAAATAGAGCGATTAGTAATAAATCTAGAAGATGATAGCAGCTTCACCTTTCAACCCGAACATGACTCAGATGAGTTTGCGGCCTACGTGTTCGGGGTAGAATAGTTAGAGGAAGATTTACTAGAATTAAATATAGAAATTATGTTATACATTGTAATGTTTTCTTTTTTTATAATTCCTAAACAACGTTGTGATCTCAGGAGTATTTACCCAATTTATTATTTTTAGGTAAGTAATCAGTTGCGCGACGAGAACACGTGCTTGTTCAATAATTAATTACTGATTTAAAAAATAATACAAAATTAGATTGATTTGTCTAAAAAACAGCTAAGTATCAAGAATAGGTTTGTACGCTATGCGGTTGCCACGGGTTGCCATACGAAGAGCACAGTGGCGCCTCCATTATTTTCTACTCTTTTTTGCCAAGCTGTAGTTAATTTGTAACTTTGAAACGAGAGAGCAGCACCATGCAGCAATAAAAAATATAATCATCCAGAGTCCAAGCTATTGTATAGAACAATAATAGTACATACCCTAACTATGCAACTATTGTACACCGACGAGACAATTTCTCCTTTTGTACTGTAAATACATATAGTCTAAGGTAAATACCAAAGCAGTCGAGAGTGCCAATAGGCTTTAGGTTCGGTTTGATTAGTTCAGTTGGTTAGCTCACATTAGTCTTGAGTAGGGTGACTATTTAACTGTGGATGTTCACTTGTATAATCACATTGTGCTCTTTAATTAACTCGTCAACTACTCGTCAGCTGACTTCTCCTCGGGGCCTGATACATTAAGTAGCCTTTAGTTTTATGCGGTGATAATGATAAGCCTAGAAATTTTTTAAAGAGAAAATATGCTTATTCAGAAAAAAAAACACTTTGTTAATAACTTAACACACCGGCACACCGTACAAGTTATGCATTGTTTGCAAATTTACTTGCCAAGTTGGCACAAGTAATCATCGTCAAAAGAATTGTAACATGTTTTCCTTCGTAAATTGCGCCACTCCATCGCGGCAAAATGTTTGTCCATTTTGACACTCCGCCTACCGATGCGTTTTTCCATTAATTTTGCGACTCAAGTTCGTATTTTGTATGCAAATGTTAACAATTTCACGGGAGCCATCTTCCCGAATTAACGTTAAGCCTTTTAGGTAGGTACCTAAAAGCCAAATAGCTATATTTAATAAAAAGATTATTCTGTTTTGATAAGGTTAGCTGTTTGTCTTTTCTCCTTTTTAGGAATCTGTACTGACATGTTGACGAAAGAATCTCGGTTGCAACTTTGTCCGTCTAGTTTCATATTGACTTAAAATTTGGAATATTCATAAACCATGCTTGTCCACTTACCAATCAAATACTTACAAAAACATTTTTTTTATGCACTAGCTACGAGCCAAAATAGAGGGTTCACCTATCCAAGAGGGATAACTTGTTCAAGTGGGGTATCATAATATGTAAGCACTATTAATTATAAAAAAATAGTGTAATTGTAATTATTATTACATTTTTTTTTCTAATATTTGAGCGCATTACAAACGTTAATGGGAGAACATATTTTTTTACTATAGGGTTCATGTTTAGTTTAGTTTCGGTGAGCTATAAGTTTACTTTTAGTGAGATTAAAAGCCGACCTCAACATAGTCGCGAAAACGATAGACATCTGATAAAGTTATGATTGTCCTTCAATACGGAATAAGAAAGTCCTAAGCCGTTTCATGAAGTATAATTTATTAGTCTTTATTTCACTCAAATGTAAGCTCGAATAAAGGAACTTGTTAACAGCAGCTGCAAAGTTAAGTTTTAAAATCTATCTGAAATTATAAATTCTAATGCCGGGAGTAAAGCCGCGGGCCAGCTGGGTGTATTACGGAACCTTCAGGGCGTGTGTGCAACTCACACTTATCTATCCGGTTTTGTATTTCGTGGAGCCAGCCAGTCTTTACTTTTGTATTAAACTCACATTTGAGGCTATGCCTGCGTTTGTGATTACGAATGAATGTTTAGACACAGACATTGTGCCTTTATTATTTTATAATATTTTGCCAGTAATGTTTACAGAGATAATAAAGTTTTGGGTAGATCCGCTATAGGTACAACTAATAAATTGTGAATAATATTCATATTTCTATTGTTTAACACTTTATTTGGCAACACTGACGCTTTTATAGTTATTTGTGCAAGTAGAGAGCAAAGTCATTTTTTGCTGCGAGCGCTGATTTTGAATCCTGAGCAAGCGAAGGATTCAAAGTGAAAAGATTCGTAGTGAATGATTTTTAAGTTTAATCCTGAGTGTGGCGAGGGATTCAAAGGCATGAGATGCAAAAAACTTTGCTCGCGTGTAACACACATAACTTTTCACTTCAGCAGCGAGAACACTTTTTGAAACTAGAAATAAATATTTACAGGTGCAATATCAGTTTTATTTGCAGTAAATACTTATTTTCGTAATCGCATCGTGGATGACTGACCATTCATTACTAAACAGAAAAGAAATAGGAAGAAGACTAGTTTGTATGGTTCAAAATGGTAGACAGAATTTATTGAAATTGTTTCCTGGAAAGCTAAGATAAAGAAAGCCGTGGTGGTTACTTGGTCTATCAAGCACTTTTCTTAAGACGGCCTCCGTAATCGTAGGTAATATCCGTAGCTAGCAATCTTGGCAGTCGAGTTGGCCGTTTATTTACCTATTCATAGAGTTAATTTCCTCCTCAGTGACTCTTATAGAGATTTGATAGCGTTATTGTCAGTTGGCATAATCTTTGTGGTGCCATTATAGTTATGTAGGTACGTGTTTTGAATAGGTAGGATAGGAAACGCTTATATCTATGATGTGTTTAGCTTTCACTATAGTTACAGTATAGGGGTAGAAGAGACATCGGCGCATTCATAATAATATAATAATAATACCAGCCTGTTACTGTCCCACTGTAGGGCGAAGGCCTTTTCTCATATAGAGAAGGCTCGAGAATTAATCACCATGCTTGCTCAAGGCGGAATGGCGATTTCAAATTTATATTAACTATAAGTAAGTCCAGGTTTCCTCAAGATGTTTTCCTTCACCGTTGTGAATGATGTCTAAGATAAACTTAGAAAGTACATATGAATTGAAAAAGTCACATTGGTACTTGCTCGGATTTGAACCACAACCTCGTCGGCGCATTACCTGATAAAATTAGGCCAATTCCAGTATTCAAAGACGTTCAAAATCTAGCCGCAATCCTACCTATTAGACCTCTTTAATTTACTAATACGGCCATTATCACCAATGTTAATTTGACTAGTTCAATTCATCAGCCTTAGCCCTGGCTAAGTGCCTGGAAGTAACAGGCTGGTATGGTACGGTAAAGATCACACGTGTACGAATGTTTTTTTTTTATTGTTACCAATGGTTTTTTTTTATTGTTATAACAGTTAACTGCTTATTGGTTTCACTTCGATGGTCCTAGATTATCATTTTAAATTTAGAGTCACAGCCTTATGAATATAAGCCAGCATTGCACATGTAAGCGGGTACGCCTTGATGAATACAAATCAATACCAGGTATTAGAGGGTGCACTATTTAATTTACTTTAAATAGAACTATAACAAACAATATATTTTTCACAAGTGACAAGTATACAATCTAAAACATTTGAACTTGACACTACTTATTTTTCTTGATTAGGTAAATGAGGTCGCATATTGCAGCAACCTTATTATCTTCTCTCAATATAGACCCATGAGCTTCTGCAGCCTTGGTCTGGCTAATGCTTTAGTAAATGTATCAGCAAGCTGATTCTCCGTGGTCACCTTGCTAACATTCAGCTCTCCATTGGTTACCTTCTCTCTTACGAAGAAGTGTCGAATCCGGATGTGCTTAGTACGTTTGTGGTACTCCGGATTCTCTGCTAACTTGATTGCAGCTTCGTTATCAACTTTTAGTACAGGCACGCCCTTCAATTCTGTCATATCTCCAATTAATCGGCTTCGGGTGAATAATTATTATTGTGTGTAGTGGATGTAAGGAAAAGTTACGATGTAAACAATACAATAATTATGTAAGTTGTAATCTGAACTTCTAAAACTAAATTATTATGTAGCAGTGGTGGTGGTGTTTGTACATACGGCTACACATCAAGCCATACATTTCTTGTACCTATACGTTGATCTCGCAACGTAAAGGTTCCGTACATTGCGAGGTCAGCGATAACTAGAAATGTATGGCTTGATGAATAGCCGTGTGTACAAGGTGTTTCTTAAAGTTGGACCTACGAATCCAATTACGAAAATTCTTTTACTGATTGTCTTGTAAAATAAGATACAAACTAACAGTTATTTTGTATCACAAGTTATATGATAAGCAGTTTAAAAGTTATGAGAGAATAGGTGAACACACATTCATACATACATACATACGTCCATAAATACATACAAACATACATGGCGAATGTAAATCATAACTCTTCTTTTTGCTTCGCCGAAGTCGAGTAAAAACGGGCTCCTACCACTGTTTGTCTATGCTCCGTGCGTTTGTATGTTTAGAGTATAAAATAAATAAATAAAGTTTTCGCTTAGTGCATTAATATTATAATAATGATGATGATTTTACTCCACCCTTCAAATATTAACCCTTATTTAATGTGGGTATGGGGAATATTACCAGAGTGGCACATAACAATCGCGTGACAGACAGATAGACAGCTACTGACATGGGGCAACAATAGGGCTACAACATAGGTACCCCTGCTCTTAGAGTCCCCGAGAAAAATGCTATGGCAATGAATTATTCAGTATATTAGAATTTGTATTTGATTTTTGGGATTGCTTTAAAAACCATATTTGATATGATTTACGTGCCGAAAGGTTTAAGAGTATGTGGGGGGTTATAAAAGTAGAGGAAGACCAAACAAATAAAAAATGGGTTGATGAGTGAAAGATAAATAAATAATAAATAAATAAATATTCCACACCTTTCACACAACGTCATCTAGTCCCATGGTAAGCTGAGCTTGTGATGAGGGTAGTAAACAGCTGATAAACATACTTATTATATTTCTAAATACATACTTATCATAGATAAATTACACCCAGACACAGAACAAATGATCATGTTCATCACACAAACATTTGTCCTGGGTGGGAATCGAACCCACGACCTCTGGCGTAGCAGTCAACCATTTAATTTAATTTATTCATTAACAATTACATTGTGTCTGAATGCAACAGGCCAGTCAAATGATGTATGATGACCAAGATAGATGATCCATGGATCCTGTTTAGGTCGCGAGTTAATAGGCTTCGTTTTTGGTAGGCTCGTACCATCGCCGACCTTATCTCTGTCTTCAGGACAAGATTGAAGTCTAGAGTAGACCCAATAAATATAAAATAAAAAGATGATATAGTTAAAGAAGATATTACAGGCCTTTGCTCTCCATTAGGACAGTATCAGCCTGGTATTATTAACCCTCAAGACCTAATTTGCATGTGTAAAAGGTAAATTTTCTTACTTCTAAAAGATCGAGTGAGTTTACTATCAGAACCATGCATCCCTCTCCATTTCTGAAATCCGGTAAAACTTACTTATTATAACGACCAATAAACGAGAGCAACACAGCACACATTCACTCCAAATGTGAGTGCACTATAGGGTAATAACCATCTTGGTTAATTGGTAGTTAGCGATCACAGGCTTCACATTCTTCAGGTTTAGTCCACAGTCATCTTTTACGATATTATAGCAAATGCAGCAATCGTAGTTGATGATTGAGTATTGTTAAAGATACTCAGATGATTGATATAGTTGATTGATGTTGATGATTTATATTATTATTTTATTTTTCACTCACTTGAATGTTGGTCGACCTATTATTGGCGACTGTATAAGTCTGATGCTTGTTACAAGATATTATTCTAATGTAATGCTGTATACAGAAGCTGTTGGTTTACCTTAAATAAATAAATATATGATTGATCGATATTTTTTATGATTTATTTTTCCAAATGACTGATAACCAACTCTCTGGTATTAACTACCGATTTACATTATTTTCTTTATATTTTGCATGTTTGTTTGTTTGTTTTAAGTTTTTTTTTTTCTGTGTTTCCAAATAAATGCTTTGCTTTCTTTTTTTCTCCATATTTAACAAAAAAATATGCACTAGTAAAAAACTATACAAAGGCGGACTTAATGCCTTAGGCATTTCTTAACAATTTACCTTAAGGTAATGCACATATTGAACAAGGTAGGTGCAAGAAGATAAAGAATTACATGAACGGACAAACAAATGGCACATACAAATATATACACAGATGCATACATAGCAAAAAAAGATAGATAAAAATACGTTGATAGAGAAAAACTAATCTGACTAACAATCAACTCTTTATCAATGTGGAAGCTGTTTTAGATTAAAAAATACAGTATCAGCCGTGGGGTTTTTATTAGGTAAAAATGACAAACTTCCATATTTTTGTTATAACCACGATTGAGAGTACAGTTAAGCACTTTGAGTGTTTTTAGATTTGAAAGAAAGGCACGAAATAAAAATGAAGAGAACACAATATGTTTTTTAAATAAAATAGAGGAGAAGGAGATTATAATACTGCTGTTAGTTCCGCAAATATGTTTGCTTTTCTATTAGCTATTCAATTTAATTAAGCGTATACCGGTAGACTTCAACTGCGTAGCCAGCGTAGAACTACCTAGCTACGCCGTAGCACCCTCGTAGCACGATTTTTATTTCCCGTTAAGCGGTTTCTGTTAGTCGGTAAAAAGAGTCTATTGTTACTGTCAATGTTTTATATAATTAAAAAGAAATACTACCATATTATTATTAAGCACAATAAGACAAATGATATACACAAAAAAAGATAACAAGGAAACAAACGTAGACCTTTTTGGTGAGGTTCTTTAGAGAGGTCAGGTGCATAGCAATCGCAACCGGCGTGTATGTATGACAACATGTATAAATGTTAACGAAGCAAAAGAAGTACATATCTAAGAATCTGCCTGCCTCCATGAGAAAAAGGAGTGAGTTTATGTTTGTGTGTAAACAAACAAGCGGTAAATATTGCTAAAATAAAGTCCACAAAATTTCAGCATTTGTAGTTAAGGGGTTAAAGACGCAATTTTTCACTTTAGAAGATGCACGCTTGAGTGCACATCATGCAGATCCATCTGGATCGTTTACCTGCGTTTTATATGAGGCACAGACGCGGCGGAGCTTCGCCGACGTGTATGAAAATATGTAGGATTTGTGCAGCAGCGTGCCCCGGCAGGCATTATATGCACGCGGCTTTAGTCTCGCGCTTACATTTTTTTTTTACTTTTTGAAGTTATACTGGAAATAAACAAAAACTACTGGCAAAAATAATGACAGTAAATTTATACGAGTGCGCACACCGTCACGAAAAGCGACACCCTGAAGTTAGTCATAGTCAACATATTGATCGACCTTTTGGAAATAAACAAAATGTGACCGCAAAATGTACGTGAGTTGCCATTGACACTAAAATGCAAAGCAAAGTTGTAATTTTCTATAATACAAACAGAGGTTTAGTGAAAAGAGTTTTAACGCGAAAGATAAAAAAAATAAAAAGATTTTTATCTTGTTACGCCAAAGAAGACTTCTAATGCGTGTACATAAGTACACTTATAATTTTTTATTATTTCTTTAATGATTGCGTTTAAAATTGGAATCTTCTACCGTTCTCTTAAATTTAAACTGGCATTTTGTACTTGACTGGACTGGTTTCGATTCCCACCCAAGAAAAATGTTTGTGTGATGAGCACGATCATTTGTTCTGTAGCTGGGTATATATTAGTTTTTAATAGTTTACATCCTATTCTCAGATATGTGAAATATACACACAAAATTTCATAAGAATCAGCCAAGCCGTTTCGGAGGAGTTTTGTTACAAACACTGTGGCATGAAAATTTTATATACTAGATATAACATATACGTTTAATAAGATGACAACAAAAACCAATAATAACTATAACTACTTTTTATTTCGCGAGTGACTAATGTGATCTTATTTAAACATTTTGTGTTCGATAGAATTCAAATGACAACATGTATATATAACCTAACCTAACTCACCATACCTATCCTATAGCGAACCTAACTACCTAACCTAACTACCTTACTGAAGTGCATTGATTTAAAAAATATTAAATTCATAGTTTTAAACTGAACTATTGCGGTGCGTGCCTCTATGTGTCATACTTACAATTCATTTAGTTTTCCCGGTCTACTTTAAAGTCTTAACAGTATAATAATTATCTTTTTGCAAAGAATTATTGAAGTTCGTATTTGTCGTCATTATTAATTACGTAAATTGATTTCTAAAATGTAAGACTCCGAAATGTATGATCCCATAACCTATTTCTAAGTTTAGTAAAAAAATACATTTCAGAACGTACAAAAAATTGACAACCAAGCATAATTATGCTAATTAACTTAACACTAACACTATTTAACTTTTCGTATTTTTATAATCTTAATACGCAATAATCCCAATATTTTACATAGGTATATTCGATTCAAAATCTTTATTTAAGTACGTTCTTTAAATTAGATTATACCGTATTGACGACGGGACGAACATACAATGTTTGACAGGTAGGAATAGTTACTAAGGGAAAGCAAAATTGTTGTTTTAACTATATTCTAAGCATTTTTTAATATTAACTCACCTTTTAAACCTGTCCTGGACTTTGACCAAACATTTCAAAACCAAAATCAGCTAAATCGGCCCAGCCGTTCTTGAGTTTTAGCCAGACTAACGAATAGCAATTAATTTTTATATATATATAGATGTGTGCCTACGTATTATATTAAGAAATATATAAGTATGTTTTTAGTCGTTTATTACCCATAACACAAGCTCTGCTTAGCTTGGGACTTGATGACGTTGTGTGAATTGTCGTAGAATATTGTTATTACTATTAAAATACAATAAATCACACAAGTCCTATAAAGCCTCCAGCTTAAGCTTAATATTATAAAGGGCAGGCGGCCATTCACCCCATTCTTGTTTTGATTTTACTTTGACAAGTGTTAACGACTGGCAACTCGAAGTAGGCATCTACCGGACATGACGTGTCATGGCGCGCGGGTAAATGGCTTTGGCGCGCAACAGTTTTACTGTGGGATTATGTTATAATTTATCTAATAGAAAGAAATGCTCTGTATACAATATAATTAATTCCATTAATTACCAACACAATTAAATAGATGACACATTTGGTTTATTGGAACTTACTACTAACAATGGATTATATTTTGACTTAAAATTATAAAAGGTTTTTAAATAAATGTAAAATAGAATTAGAACATTGTTGTTGATGGTTGTTCTGTGAAAATAGTTTTGGGGATATTGAACTGCAATATTATAAAAGTAGTGACCGTGTTCAAGTGTTTTATTACGCTAATACAAGGTAACAACTACTCTCATATATAAAGATAGGAGCTTGTGGCTAAATAATTACAGCCACACAGGTCGATCAAAGGTTAAGCTACACTTGACAAGGTTGGTCCGTGGATGGGTGACCATCCATTACATATTAAGACTCCTCCGTGCCTCGGAAAGCACGTAAATCCGTTGGTCTTGGCTGTCATTTGTAGATCTATGACAGTCGTCACAGATGTCAGAAGCCCGAAAATCTAATAACATTTTTTTTTTGACTTTTCAAACAACGCCTTTTCGTCCCATGTTAAGTTTGAGAGCTTGTGTAATGGGTACTAAACAGATGATAAACATACTTGTATATTTCTAGATACACAAATATTATAGATAAATTACACACCCAGACACAGAACAAATCATCGTGCTCATCACACAAACATTTGTACTGGGTTGGAATCGAACCCACGACCTCCGGCATAGCAGTCAGGATCACTAACAACAGGCCAGTCATTATAACTAAGGGGTATCGTGTTATCCAGTAACTGGGTTCCGACAGGCAATCGCTACATGTAAAACACTGGTATTATATTCAGCAGCATCTGGTAAAAATTTTTTTTACAAAAAATAAAACCGACTTCAAAAATAACACTAAACGGTGTAAAATAACTCTAAATTAGGAAGTCTGTGGCTTTGGTACTTTTGTCTTATTCTTGATGGGCCACCGACTTCCGAATTTAGAGTTATTTTACACCGTTTAGTGTTATTTTTGAAGTCGGTTTTATTTTTTGTAAAAAAGTTTTTTATTTTTAACCCCCGACGCAAAAAGAGGGGTGTTATAAGTTTCACCGCTATGTGTGTGTGTCTGTCTGTCTGTCTGTCTGTCTGTCTGTCTGTCTGTGGCACCGTAGCGCCCAAACGGGTGAACCGATTTAGATGCGGTTTTTTTTATTTGAAAGCAGGGTTTCTTGCGATGGTTCTTAGACATGATTCATCAAAATCGGTTCAGCCGTTTCAAGGTTATCAGCTCTTTTGAGTTAGCTACCGTTGCTATTTTAGACGTCTATGGGTATTAACTTTACTTACAAACATATGTGTGTCTTAAAATTTCATACACCCATGTGTGAAATATTAATAAGCAACATTATGGTGTTTTTGGTCTGATGCAGCCAGGATATCTAGCAGACTAATACACTCTTGGGAAAATAACAGCAGATATGTCGTGTTTGGATTCATTTTAACCAGCATTTGATTCTGCACACAATGCACTGATGGCAACAGGATGAGCTGATGCTGCGGCCAGGCTATCCAGCACACCAGTAGGTAGACTCTTGACAAAATAATAGCAGATATGTCGTGTTTGGATTCATTTTAACCAGCATTTGATTCTGCACACAATGCCCTTATGGCAACAGGATGAGCTGATGCTGCAGCCAGGCTATCCAGTACACCAGTAGGTAGACTGTTGACAAAATAATAGCATATATGTCGTGTTTGGATTCATTTCAACCAGCATTTGATTCTAAACACAATGCACTGATGGCAACAGGATGAGCTGATGCTGCAGCCAGGGTATCCAGCACACCAGTAGGTAGACTCTTGACAAACTAATAGCAGATACTTCGTATTTGGATTCGTTTTAATTAACCCCCGACGCAAAAAGAGGGGTGTTATAAGTTTCACCGCTATGTGTGTGTGTCTGTCTGTCTGTCTGTCTGTCTGTCTGTCTGTCTGTGGCACCGTAGCGCCCAAACGGGTGAACCGATTTAGATGCGGTTTTTTTTATTTGAAAGCAGGGTTTCTTGCGATGGTTCTTAGACATAACTCATCAAAATCGGTTCAGCCGTTTCAAGGTTATCAGCTCTTTTGTGTTAGCTACCGTGGCTATTTTAGACGTCTATGGGTATTAACTTTACTTACAAACATATGTGTGTCTTAAAACTTCAAACACACATGTGTGTAATATTAATAGGCAACATTACGGTGTATTTGGTCTGATGCAGCCAGGATATCTAGCAGACTAATACACTCTTGGGAAAATAACAGCAGATATGTCGTGTTTGGATTCATTTTAACCAGCATTTGATTCTGCACACAATGCACTGATGGCAACTGGGTGAGCTGATGCTGCAGCCAGGCTGTCCAGCACACCAGTAGGTAGACTCTTGACAAAATAATAGCAGATGTGTCATGTTTGGATTCATTTCAACCAGCATTTGATTCTGCACACAATGCCTTGGTGGCAACAGGATGAGCTGATGCTGCAGCCAGACTATCCAGCACACCAGTAGGTAGACTCTTTACAAAATAATAGCAGATATGTCGTGTTTGGATTCATTTCAACCAGCATTTGATTCTAAACACAATGCACTGATGGCAACAGGATGAGCTGATGCTGCAGCCAAGCTATCCTGCACACCAGTAGGTAGACTCTTGACAAAATAATAGCAGATATGTCGTGTTTGGATTCGTTTAAACCAGCATTTGACTCTACATACATTGCTCTGAAAAGTTCTTATAACTGTAAACTCTATAAAACAAAATTAATGCGTTTAAAATTTATAAAATAAAAATTAAATTAAAAATTTAAAAAACCCCCACCGCAAAAAAGTAAAACATTTAAAAAGTTAAAAATAACACATTAGCCATGAAATTTTACGTAACGTCGGGGTACCGTTAAAATAAGTACCTACATACCTACAAGTACTAGGAACATTCTTTACTTAAGCGGTACCCCGACGTGAAGTAAAATTTCATGGCTAATGTGTTATTTTTAACTTTTTAAATGTTTTACTTTTTTGCGGTGGGGGTTTTTTAAATTTTTAATTTAATTTTTCTATTTTTAGTTGTTCCCATACAAACATTTGCCATGAATTCATTTTATATTGTTAATTGTTAACAATACATGTCATTATAATAGGGTTATCCACCTAACCCTAATAAATGAAACTTAACATACCTAACTGTCGAAATCTAGGTATATTGAACACATCTGCCTACCCCTCTGAGCATACAGGCTTGATGATACGTCATGATTTTGTATAAACAATAAACATCCAAGCGATTCCAGCAATCACGATAGATTTGCCGTCTATTTTTGAAGAGTTCCGTTGTATATCTCCGAAGATCAGCACCAGATCTTTACCAAATTAAAATGGGACCACCTCAGGAGTCTACTCTTTCAAACAAAAAAAGAATTTCGAGAATCGGTCCACAAATGGCGGAAAAATCAGGTAACATACATAAAAAAAAAAAAAAAACATACGCACGAACATAGAACCTCCTCCTTTTTTTGAAGTCGGTTAAAAAATGGAAGCCAACCCCAACATTGTTTGGTAAAAACTAGAAAGATGATGATATTTGCGGAAAAAATTGAACCTTAACATAACCACAACATCACGCCTGTAATCCCCGAAGGGCTAGGCAGTGGTGTACACCCTCATTTTGCCAGTTATGATCAAGTCCCATGTAATAGGGGGCGACGTTCCTACCGTTTTCTTAAATTGAAACTGGCATTTTTTACTTAAACTAAGCCGTTAGTCATAAGCCATTTCCACTCATAGACAGAAATATTATATTATAAAATAAAAACGAGAGCTGAATATCTTTTGTTTCTTTTAATTATTTATTTGATAATGAAATTTGACAGTCGTAAAAATGTACGAAACTAAACTTATCTTAGTTTACGACTAGGTTTCGTATTACATTACCATATAATTTGAATATTTTTTTTTGCGTACAACAAAATGAAATTAAGCAAATAGAAGGCGCTGTAACTATAAATAAATTTGAAAACAATTTGCAATGTAATAAGCTTAATTCAATTTCGTTTATAAAGCACTTGTAGAAATATTGCAGCCGTATGACTCATATCGTAAATGAATGAATTAGCATTAACAAATTAATTAAAGAATTTTATAGTTACCGCGATAGAGGCGAGACGCTCATGACGGGTCGTTGTGGTGACACTTGGTCCGGTAATGGTCGTCTTTAGGCTGACATGATGAAAATGATTGTGATAACGGTTTCTCTCGAATTATCTCTTAATGCCATTCCGGACACTTACCTAACAGACAACCTAATATAACAGATAAAATAAATATTAATACAATAAATCAAAATAAATGTATAAGTAATTAAAAAAAGAGTAATCAGTTAATAATCAAGATCAATATCAAAATGAAAATAAAAAACAAAATAATAATCAAAATAAAAATCTAAATTAAAAATTATATTCAAACTTTTCTTACAATTACCAAGATGCTCCGACTAAAACGAACTGTACTTTTTTAAAATCTTAGCAAAGAGTTTTTATGTCAGAAAAGTAGTCAACATTTTATCTTCTATACATATAATAAGACTGTAAAAAAACTGTGTCTGTACATTGAATAAATTTAAAAAATAATAATTGAGGGGGGTTTAGAAACAGTAATAGAGCACGAATCCAAAAAAAAAAGTCTGTCTGTTTGTCTGTTTGTCTGTTTGTCTGTTTGTCTGTTTGTCT
Source organism: Euplexia lucipara (assembly GCA_921972225.1). Lineage (NCBI taxonomy): Eukaryota > Metazoa > Arthropoda > Insecta > Lepidoptera > Noctuidae > Euplexia > Euplexia lucipara. Next base: position 3,071,852 of record OV179143.1, read on the forward strand.
GTTTGTCTGTTTGTCTGTTTGTTTGCACACGCTAATCTTCGGAACTACTGGACGGATTTGAATGATTATTTTTTTGTTGTATAGATATTAAGTCTGGTCAACACATAGGCTATAATTTATCTTGGAAACTGGAACACCTGATGCAGAACCGCAACAGACCAGCTAAACTATAGGCGATACAAAAATGGTTCCATAGCAAAAATTGTTCCACGTGATGAGCATTTTCCGCTGAGAGAATAAATTTGAAGATCCGGAACACCTGATGCAGAACCGCAACAGACCAGCTAAACTATAGGCGATACAAAATGGCCCCATAGCAAAAATTATTCCACGTGATGAGCATTTTCTGCTGAGAGAATAAATTTGAAGATCCGGAACACCTGATGCTTCTGCAACAGACCATCTAAACTATAGGAGATACAAAAATGGTACCATAGCAAAAATTGTTCCACGTTGTGAGCATTTTCTGCTGAGAGAATAAATTTGAAGATCCGGAACACCTGATGTGGAACTTCAAGAGCCCAGCTACACTATAACATATATTGGAATGACGTCTTAGCAAGAGTTGTTCAGCCTTATGAGCACTCGCTGTTGACGTATAAAAATCGAAGATCTGGAACACCTGTTGTGAAACTCCAAGAGCCCAGCTACACCATAACTCAAATAGGAATGACGTCTTAGCAAAAGTTGTTCGGTCTGATAGGCATTTCCTGTTGACTTATAAAAATCGAAGATCAGAAACATTTGATATAGAAATTAAAACTATCACTAATTTCATTGCATAATTATAAAATAACATAAGTAGGAGTTACTACGCGGTGAAGGCGGGAACAGTTCAGGACTAATTTTCGATGACGATGGTATATCGTTGAAAATTAGACTCTACTGGCTAAAACTCCCATTTTTTTATCGTATGCCTTCGGGCTTATGTTATTTGAGTGTTTAATTTCCTTTTCCATTTAACTTCGTTACACGGTAGCTTACCCGGTAACGCAGGGGAGCAGCCACTTAGATTTTAATTGATCAGGTATCATCACAATAAAACTATAACCATGCCTAGAAAGAGGTCAAATTTTTCCCAATGTTCCAAAGGTGCTAAATGATTAAAGACCATAAGATCCCAACAATCTACCGAAGAGCGTTAGGAGAGACTTGATGCTGTTCGAGAACATGAGGCTGCAACTCGCTCCGTGGAAACTTCTTGGGATCGCGAAGCACGCCTGCATTCTCAGCGTATTTACGCATCTACATCCAGGTCTCTAGAGACCAGTGAAGAATATGTGCGCGACTGACCGCTGATCGTGAACATCATGCACTGTCTCGCGAGTTGGAGACGTTCACGGAAAAAGCATGACGCTTGAGTTTTCAGCGTATATACGCATCGACTCTAGAGATAAGTGGGGGAAGGAGGTGCGCGACTGACCGCTGATCGTGAACGTCAGGCAACATATTATAGGCTATAATTTATTTTGGAAAATGGAACACCTAAAGTAAAAGAGATATAAAAATGGTGCCATTGCAAAAACTATTCCACGTGAAGAGTGTTTTCTGCTGTGAGACTAAATTTGAAGATCTGGAGCACCTGTAGGGGAACTCCAAAGCCCAGAGACAATATAACATATACATAATAGAAATGGCGTCTTAGCAAAAGTTGTTAAGTCTGATGGCATTTCCTGTTGACCAACAAAAATAAAAAATCTGGAACGTCTTGGATCGTCTCACGCATTCCATTGTTTTGCCGTCCCCGGGCTTTTACAATTCGACGTCAGACGTTTCAGATCTTCGATTTTGACGACCCCGTTGTCGCTGGCATAAGCAACAGGATCCGCGTACGAAGTCGCGGGCAGAAGCTAGTGAATAATATTAACTTTGGCAGATAAAAATATACACATTTAGTTCGTTAATTTAATTAATTTTGACAATAAATTACAACCATTTGTAAGAAAAACAAAAAAGATTAAGTAATTTACTTTATAAGTAATACTGGCTGTTTGCCTTAAAATAAAAAAAAAAGTGCTGATGCGCGCGCATCGCTAATTTGTGAACAAGTAAAAATTATTCTGCTTGATTTTTTTTCGCTGTATTGTTTTTATTTGAAAATTTTCGTCCGAGTTTTATTTATTTCCTCGCAAATATGTTGTAAAACGTCGTATGACATGCGTGCGCTTTGATAATTACAGGCGATATTGCTACAAGAAAGCAGAGGCCTAAACTTACCGCAAGCAATTAAATCATAATGTACTATTTTAACTTCTGTCTAATGCTTTTGTACAGACGCCAGCACATCAAGTTACCCCAATGTGTCAAATTTTCCCAATTAATTATGAACCTTACTTTGTTTGACATAAAGTTGAAAAACGATCAAAGAAATTTTACGCATTGGGGTAACTTGATGTGCTGGCGTCTGTACATGGAGTATAATAACAATAACCAATATATTATTCCTCTTGAAATGTTTATTTTCTTTTCCTAAAACACAAAGAAAAGCGATGCCCTATCTTCACACTGCAAAGTGACACTATCTCTATGTGGCCAGTCAAGATAGAAAGTAGGTAGTCTATATTTTTCCTTGACCTAATAATATTTTCTTCGTGCAAAACATTTATCAAGGTTCATTGACTCAGTCGAGGTGTGATTGGAGAACAAACAACTAGATTTGTAGAGGTTTATGTCTGGTAAATCAAGGGTGAAAATATCTTTGCTTACTATTATCATTTACAGCTAAAATATTTATATACTTTCATGAACGCTTCCGCTATCTTTATTAAAAAAAAATCCGAAGCGTTTTAGTGGTGTAAGCATATTATAGCTTGAGTAGTTGAATGAGAAAGATTTTATTTGACTTCGTTTAAATATTTTCTTTGTATTTAGTTGTTTGTATGTACTTCAATGTTTATTTTAAAATTAAATTTAGTGGTAGAATGTTAAATTTTAAATGTCTTTAGCATGCCTACATGGTAAAATTTGACTGAACCTACATTTTTACTGTCACCTTTAACTGTTTCCCATATTTACAAAGTAACATTTTCTTTATCTTTAATGTGCTGTTAAATGAATATTAAGCAATAACTCAGTGAGTTAACAAAAAAAACACGCATTGAACTTAATTTCTCTAAAAGCCACTTACCTAATTTGCTCGATTTTCATCTTTTCTGGCGCACAAAGCGTTCACAGCAAGCACAGATATCTTACAAAAAGCTTAAAATTTCACTTTTAGAAATATTTAATCTTCTACCTATGTATAGGCGTGGCTGAGTGTCGATTTTTATCAATTTTCATCGGCGATCTTAGTCATATTTATTGGCGAAGCTGGGTTGAAAAACGAGCTTTCTCTACGAAGAATATTAAGCAGGCTCTGTCCGACGTAATGTGTTCTGCAAATATAGATTTTGGGATTTTTGAAAGGTTCTGTTTAAATAGATAGTGTTTTGATCGTTTGGATAATAACTATTAGGTCTAATACCTATAGCTTACCTCCCTTATGCCAAACGTAATCCTTTTAAAATGTATGGTAGTATAGGTACTCCGCATTTATTACTAAGGGGATGAGTGATGAGTTTTAAATATAGAGAATTACCCTATAACTAGCTGTCCCTCACAATGTACAGACATCGGCATAATATATTGTCATGCTGCCACAAACTGTAAAATTTTCCCAATTAAACATGAACCTTATTCTGTTTATAATAAAGTTGAAAAACTATTAAAGAAATTTCATACATTGAAGTAGCTTGGTGTGCTGGCTTCTGTACCTTTATATTCGTGTAATTCTTACTATTTTCGCAACACACTTGAAAATATCTCGATGTCAAAGGCAGAATTTTATCAGAAATATTTAGCATTCTTTTGTTTTGTTTAGACCACTTCAAACAATACTTTTATAAATTATAGCCTGTATTTTAAACTAATTTATTAACTACACTAGCAGACGTCACGCGGTTTCACCCGCGTAGTTCCCGTTCCTGTGGGAATACAGGGATAAAAAGTAGCCTATGTCACCCGTGTATAGTGGAGCTTCCCAACGGCGCAAGAATTTTTGAAATCTGTCCAGTAGTTTCGGAGCCTATTCAATGCAAACAAACAAACAATCAATCCTTTCCTCTTTACAATATGAGTATAGATAACAGTGTTAAGTTCTAATAAAATCTATTCAGTAGTTTTAGCGCAACCGTGTTACAAACATCAGCACTCACAATCATTCATTTTAATGTGACAAACGGACATTTACCTACATAAGTAAGATGAATGGATATTATGCTTTAAATAGAGCGGGTATTTAAAAGAGATAAGGCTGCACAAAATAGTTAAGTTATTAAAACAGTTTTACTAAGAAAATGCAATAACAAAAGGAGCAAAAATAATTTTCTCAAGTTGACCTGCGGAATGAAGGGGACATGTGAGGTAACCCCGAACAACTGAAGGTTACTTTGGACGATATTAAGTACAGACGCCAGCACATCGAGTAACCCCAATGTGTCAAATTTTCGTTTTTCAACTTTATGTCAAACAGAATTAGGTTCATATTCAATTGGGAAAATTTGATACATTGGGGTAACTTGATGTGCTGGCGTCTGTACATGTTTACAAAGTGCTTTGTTTTCAAAATGTAATATTGAAAGTTATACTTTATATCGTAAAAATAGTGCTTGTGTAGATTTTGTAAGTGCCTTATTTAATCGCCTGAATTTCTACTCTTTTGTTCAATATATCTTCATGGTAGTGGCAAAATAACTTTAACTAAGAAGTGTATTTTTAACATAACATATAAGGTAGTGATGGCTCAGAGGTTAAGGCGCCTACCTCTCATGACGGAGGTTGGAGTTCAAATCCGTGCAAGTACCAATGTGACTTTTATACTTAATTCAAATGTACGCTCTAAGTTTATTTTAGATATCATTGACATCGGTGAAGGAAAACATCGTGAGGAAACCTGGACTTGTAGTTAATTTAAGTCTGAAATCGCCAATCGGCCTTGAGCAAGCGTGGTGATCAATGCTCGTGCCTTCTCTGTAAGAGAGGAGGCCTTTGTCCTGCGGTGGGACAGTAACAGGCTGGTATTATTATTTTGACATAATATTACGCCTGTATTAGACGAGGTGTTAGGTGTACCCAAAGAGATTTAAAATACTATAGAGCGGGCATGTCAAGGAAATGTCATAGAAAAACTTTGATCCCATGTCTCAGTAACGCCATCTAGAATAATATATGAATATTGGAGCGGCAGCGTAGCGTACTACAAAAAACTCATAGACTCGTATCCAGCAGGACACACTTTTTCGGACGAAAATTTTGTTCGTGATGTCCGGTCTATAGGTATTGATTGTCTTTGGGTGTAACCATAGTACGTCAACATTTCACCAGTTATGTTTGAGCTCCATGTAATAGGTAGCAAGCCTTTTGACACCGGGCACAAAGCCAGACTCCGGACTGTTACTAAATCCAGATAAAAAAATGAAAAATATAACCCAACACTTTGCCCAACGTAGGAATCTAATCCAGAACGTCATGTTTAGTAGTAGTACTTAAGACCAATAAACCAACAGGGTAATTGGAATCGGTGTCAAAGTATATCTTACAATAGTATAACGATCCTAGCTGACTCGGACTTACAGCGCAATTAAATCAGTTTAAACAAGGTAAAGATCACTAAAACAAAAACCTTGATAAAAATTCTTTGTTTGTTTAAGCCAATGGTTTAAACACTGGTCTCACAATAAATAATCAAAAATGATACGCTCAACATTCAGTAAACGGTCGTGTGTGCAATATTTTTATTAGCCGGTCAATAGATGCTTATTCCCGTCCTATTTGTTCCCAATATACACACATTTTACGGATAACCGGATTGCCTCAATACTTACAATTTCCCCCTCACATCTTGATGGACGACCATCCATCCCCCAAATTATAATCTTTGGGGAAAAGTAAACGGAATTGTGACAAAGAAGTGTAGTAGTCGGAATGCTTAATTAAACTTTTTGGTTTTCCTCATCTGTTAAGTTTGAGAAGCCAATTTCTGGTGTTTAATGATTTTGTAGTTCTTCACTACGAATAAGACAGCTCAAAAGAAAAAGACAAAAGAAACATAATGAATAAGTTGAATTCCTGTTATTTTTCAAATAAGGACTGAAACCACTGTACGGTATTATCGTCGCACTGAAATCTAGAGGTTTGTGTAGCGACCGTGTCGCCATAGTCTTTTACTTTCTCAAGCTCTTTACTTTTAGCGCCGTACGTATGTTAATACATCAAAGTTGAATGAGATTTAACGAATTTTTAATGAATAGTCTATCTTGTGGCGCGCTCCTGTTTAATATTTTATTGGCACGTAGGGATGTGCCCTAAACGCTCCAAGGGCGCATAAAGATTGGGCGCGAGTCGCCAGAGCGTCACCCGCCCGGGCTGCAACGACCTTGGGCCCTTGCCCTACTTAACACCCTTCATTTTTATCGCCCTCATGATTTTCAGGGTGTGTCGTACGTTTGTACAAAGTTTAGATGGCGCTTACTATCGAGTGATTATTTTATTCTCGAGATGATAAAGAGGCTTTTTCATGGGGTAGGGCTCAGGTCGGCGGGGTGCCGCGCGCACCTGTCCTGGCGGCTGCGCAGCGGGGCGCGGGCGCGGGGTGCGGGGTGCGGAGCGGGGCTCCGGGGGCGGGCGCGCCCAGTCCCGCGCCGGGCGCTGCTCGGGCCGGCCGCACGTCTTCTCAGGCCGCATGAGCGCGTCGGCGTGCTAGCGCAGCGTGCGCGGGTGTGGTATGCCCGCGCGTCGCCGCTATGGCCCCTATGTTGGTGGCCTTGGCGCTGCTGGCTTTGCTGCCCGGTGAGTGTCCGCCTCGCGAGCGACGCAACAGGCGTCCGCCGCACCCCCGCGTTTGTTTACCCCTGTGGGGATCGATTGGCGTGATGGTGAGAGCTGAGGTGTTGTGTGTGATAGATACCATGAGCTGAGCCGGGATCATGGCTGACGGAGGTAACGCGGCTCGGATGCCGTCCGGAAAATCAGGTTCAAAATTCGGCCAGGTAAAATAGGTCTCCGCAGGAAAATTTCGAATTTGGAAAACATTCGGAACTCATTCGCAGACAGTTGGTTGGTTTTATGTTTATACAGTCGGTCGAGGCACGTGTTGTGCTAAGTTTCCATTCCGCAGGTAGGGTCTGTATACGAGGTAATAAAACGCAAAAATTCAGGTTTTACGAGTGAATCTGTACGTAGTTACAGTGATGGTAATGATTTGGTTACCGCGGCTCGTAGCCGAGGTGCCAACTTTATGGTTCTCGTCTTTTCTTTTTAAGACTCTTCTCGCCAGAAATTCTGTTGGGAAATGTTTTTTATTGAAGTAGGCATCCGTGTTTTATGTTCCGAAATGGTTCTGTTCGACGGAAGACGTAGGTATTTTCTTTGTACATTAAGTTATTTGTCAGTCAAGGACTTAACATGTTAACAGTTGAATTATTTCCTTTGAAAAGTTTTACCCTGTCGGAAAATTTGCAAACGATCCAAAAACCCGTTTATTCCGCGCGCACATGACAACCAAAAGTAAAAAATCACATCTCGCTTCTAGAGTTAATTAAGTCCTAAAAAGCAGGAGACGCCCCAGAGGCAGGTATCGCGATGAATAAATTCATGAGCACTTGGAAAGTCTCCCGGGACTACAGCCCCTGTTGACTTGCCAACAGGTTACAATCTCGCCTCTCTTTCGCCCCAGTAACTCAGTTAACATCTTAGTACATTATCGTATAGAAGCGTTACGTAGCGGCCTAAATTAGGGGCTGACGAAGCTGAAACTTCTTGGCTCAGAGATTAGAGGTAAATTTGTTACTAAGTCATAGACAAAAAAGGTATGTAACAAACCTTTTTGCGTCGAAAAAATAAAATAAAACATGACGACTGAATCCAGGATTTTGTATTCCAAATGGTGAATTTGGAGTCCTGAATTCTAAAGTTATAACACATTTAAAGATAAAGTAAAGTCTGTAATCAGATGAAGAGGCTAAGGTTTAGTTAGGAACGGGTTTAAAGTTTAGTACGTGGGTGTGGGACAAGCAAAAGGGCCGGGAAGGGTTCAGAGGGTATATCTCCCTTTTAACTTTCCATTTTAGTTTCAGACTATATCCGTTCCTTTTACCTGTCCAAACCCTAAGCACATCAGTGGCTAATCTTATTCAGAACGCCAAGACATATTTGTAACTTCTAAAAAGGAACAAAAAATACTTCTGAATTATTATCATTATATTACGAAATACTTTCGATCCAAACACAGTTAGGTTTAGAAGAAAAGCTAACATGTGAACAAAAAACCCGCACTTAAGGTTTTAGGTGGTCTTAAGCACAAAGAATAGCTTCAATACTCGATAAGTTATTCTTGTTTACTCCATAACCTAGATTCCCACAATACACCAGTAATGAAGATCAAATTCTATGAAAGCGAAAGAATGGTACTCGTTCATTTTTCCCGATAAAATATGCACACAACGTAGACCTGTGAAACTGGCGCCCGACGGACAGCGCAAAAGGGTATTATTACATTATCTCTTCCAAAGATAACCATATATTATACTCTGGCAACATTTTCTACCTGCACACCTTTTTCGTAATCTCCTTTCGTTTTCATTTAAAGTTCTCGCTTGATTACATGATAAAGTTGATTCCTCAAAAGAATTTGATGGAAGCTGCGAGATAAATCTTGAACAATTCGTGATTCTTTGTTTTGTCTAAGGGGACAGGGAATTGTTGAATGTGGATGAAGGAAAAGATGGGACATCGGAAATATAGATACAAACATAATGGGCTGCCTTGGAAGCAGGTTAAACGGCATGAAATTAGGACGTTTTGCTCGGAAGATTTGGTCTCCCCAGAGACCATCAGGTTAGCAGGGTAATGTGATTTGGGTAAAGGTAAACGTAACAGCGTTTCCAAGGAAAATAATTGGCTAGGGGTTTGTTCAAAACAGCAGCCATACGAACAGTTTAATGACATTATCAAAAACAGAATGATTACCAAAGTTTAATTGTAATTTTATAAGGTTTCTTCATAATTCTCTTGTTCTTAAGTAAATTAGATTTACCAATATAATTATATGCCGCCTTAGTTCTACAGGGTCTTTGAATAGTTCAATGGGGTGAAATTTGATGCCGTCAAAGTATTGTTCTACGGTCCTTGAATTGATAGTCAATGCCCTTGCCGTTGGTCTATTGATTTTCACGTGTGATTCTCCCTTTCAACTGATTTCAATGAGAATTTGGTCCATTATTGAATAGAAATCAATTCTTATCGGGATTTTGTGATAGTCATAATATATATTTTATCTTTCCTTCACGAATATTGTCTGCTTCAGACAAAGTAAGAGACTATTAACGAGCATAGATAAAACAAACGAATCCATAGACTAGAATAGCATGTTTTCTGCTTACTGGACAAAGGACACAAAACGAATTTGTTTGTTTGGAACGGATAGAGCCCTACTTAGTGTGTGAGGACATCTTTTAATTAAACAATAGAAAACTCATTTCGGTAAACGATTGCCGCTTAAAACTGGCAACAGACTACCTAATTGCTTATGGTTGGCTGTAAGTAGTTCTGAAACTTTTTCTCGTCGACGGAATCTGTTTCTGGCTCTATGAACGAAATTAAGGTCTCAAGTTTTAATTTGTTTTGTCTTATCTTTAAATCGACATGGCTATTCTCGCAATTTAGGGGAGATTATTGCTAAATTAATGTTGGGTGGGAACAGAGATTTTTACGAAGTTGAGGAGAATTAGCATTACAAGTTTTTGCGTAAACATTAGCAAAGATTACTATGTATAAAGTCAGTGATTGTGGCTCGCCTCTCATGCACACGACGTTGGAATTGCAACTCGAGTGCTAGTGTTAATGTGTCTTTTTCAATTCAAATGTTCTTTCTAAGTTTATCTTAGACATCACTGACATCAGGAAAGGAAACGTATTGGTAACGTGTGAGTCAGAAATCATCAACCCTTGAGCAAGGGTGGTGATTAATGTCTTCTCTGTTGCACTGAAATATAACTAGGTTGGTGAGGATTACCATTATTACACTTAAAATAAACGTTCTCGGATGTGCCAAAAAACTAAAATTGATAGTGAAGCAGTACAATCCACAAGCAGATTTTTGGCTTGGTCATCGAGTGCAACATGTGGCGATATATCTGTTGACGCCATTACAATCACGAGCTGTGTGAGAGCGTTTTGTTGAAGCGATGCCATTTGTTCAGTTAATGTTTCTGACGTGAGCAAGAATTGACCACTTTAGGCACAGAGGGTACTTTAGTATACTATTGGTTATTTAAGGCTTGCCCCATATTATATGTGACTATAACTGGCAAAATATCGGTGTGCCATAGGTAGGTACGCCCCGTTTTTGACTTCGGGGAATACAGGCGTGATGATATGTTATGTTATGTTGGTGATTTTAAGGTTTTCATTATCTTTAATTTTTTTGTAAGGTACAAAGGGTCTGTGGTTGTTCCTTTAACGATTCCGTACCTATAAATGTTAGAGTATAGCAAAGACAAATCTGTGAAATAAAATCTTGTGATATTCCAAACAGGTTCTTCAGAAAGGTCAGGTGCGTAGTACTCGCAACCGGCGTGTGTGTATGATAACATGTATGAATGTAAACGAAGCAAAAGAAGTATGTAACAATCGTAGCATATGGCGGTTTGTAGTTTCTGCCTACCCCCATGGGAAAAAAGGCGTGAGTTTATGTATGTATGTATGTATTCCACACACTAAATTGATAGCTCTAACAAGAAATATTTAAAGAAACTAAGAATTCATGGTCTCTTTTAATGACCAAACATTATATGATACTAGCTTCAGCTCGCAGCTTCGCCCCGTAATAAGTAACGTCCCCATGATTATGTCAAGGCAAAGAAAACATTATCGGGACGAAAGTTCTCTATTTGTTAATCCATGAAATGGTGTATTTACGAGTATGTGCCAATTCATCCAAATCTGTTTAACGGTTGACGTTGGATCGAGTAACAAACATCCAAACGTTCAAACATCTTCAAAAATTTTCTCATTTATAACATAAATGTAGGATATTAGGATTCAGATATTATGTGAGTTTAACGGTGGAAGGCAAAGTTTGGAAAGATTTTGTGAAGAAAAACCATTAAGATAGAGAGAATAGTTTTCATATAGTATTTCTTATTGAAAACTTAATGCTGGAAAGTCTAGGACGTGTCGATATTGCTTACTTTACTCCGAGAACAAAAGTAAGGGAGATTTACAGCGAATACTGTAGTGCAGTACGTGGCCATCTATCATTTTCATGCCATTACAGTCGGGTGAAGAGAAATAGGAAAAAACGGAATGAGAGAAATAAAGTTTTACTGTAGGAAATAAGTTGTAGTTTATTCGTTAGAAATTAAGTGGCAATCCGATTTATAGTATGGTTGTGTGTATCTTCTGTTGTGTCATTGCTGTTATAGGAATTATTATTTTACACCACTTTGCAAAGTGTTACTTTGTACACTAGGTTTATTATATTTTAATCAACTTTCAAAAAGGTGGATGTTTTTTTATCATCTGTGGGCTTTTTTTATTACTTCACCAATTATGAATTGATTTTGATGATTTTGTTTGCTAGGTCATACAAACTTCTGAGGTGGTCCCATCTAATTTTATAGAAAGCAGTTGTGTTTAATATCAAAATTACTGGAAAAAATATATCATCCGCAGAATAGAAGTACTTTATCATGCATATAACAGAAAATCTATAATAGGTATCGATAATATAGTAAACGTGTTTATGCACGGTGATTTTTTAATCGTCTGACAAATTTTAACCGGGTTATCTAACCATGAATATGAACAACTTTTACTATGAGACCAACTCGGAAATCGAGAAAAAAAATCAGACGATAAAAAATCACCGTGTATAGTACTAGTACACTATAGCATTTTTTGGCTAATCATGTTTTTTTCTAACTATTTTCCTGACGTTGATGAGGTCTCTGAGAATTGTTATTGGATTTTTCCATTTACGGATTCTCAGTCACAGTCCGGAGTCTGAAATCCTCCCTTGTTGATGGCAATCGGTTCATCCTCTATTAAATGGGAATTGAACGATAGTCAAATGTGGATACACAATATGCTTTATACTATGTTATTGTGCTGAATAGTGTGTAATCCTTAAAATATGCTGTGATAAATTATATTAACTTTCGCCTGGCAAAAACACAACAGCTTTTCACATCACTTTACCAGAGTAATAACTGACGAACTTATACGGTATTGAAACCTGTATTCTGTTCCTGTAATAAAATCTTGAGTTTCAAAACCTACCTAGTACCTACATTTAAGGTCTGCTTACTCCATCAGAGGTAAGATTTACAGTGTAGTGTAGTGCGGTGTGTCGATCTATCATTTTCGTGCCATTACCGTCCCGCGCTCGCCGAGATCGCGGGCTCAGTGGCTCGTCGCTGTTTGCAGCATTTCGCTGACATTTCGTCATTTATCCTGATAATGCCGTATCGGGTCGGTTAGAAGAGTTGGGCATGGAAGTGTGTCGCGATTTATGACCATATGTTTTTTGTTGTAGATATGTAAACTACTATATAATAATCCACAACTGTTCACACAACGCCTAGATGGCGTCCCAAACTGAGCAGAGCTTGCGTTATGGGTACTAAATAACAGATAAACATACTTGTATATTTCTAAATAGGATACATGTTATGGATAAATTACCCCCAGACACAGTACAAATGAGTTTGTCCTGGGTGGAAATTGATTCCACGACCTCCGGCATAGCAGTCAAAGCCACTAGCTACTAGACCACCAGGCCAGTCAAGCCAACGGGCCTATGTTATGGTAAAGACGGAAGTGATGAAAAAACCCTTACTTGGAGGAAAAACACTTGATTTAATTCTAACCTCAGAAATTCTGACCAAATTCTGGCCCTGTATGTATCACGGCTTTTTATGCGGAAGACGTGCGAACTTAAATATTAATTGCACGTCCGAAAAGTGAATATTGGGTGTGAATTGTTTTTTTTTACGAACTTGGTGTTTCGGTTCACTTGAATAATATAACAATACGGTAACCGCCCACTGTTTATTTAATATCTATCGTTTTAAAAATTATCACTTAAAAATAGTCATGTGTTTTTTCGTATACTACTTACAAAACCTGTGTCTAATACACTCGTTGTAAAACACACTTTTTTGTAAATATGTCGTGCTTAATCTGTATAGGTATACAGATTATACACGAGATATTTAAAAAAAAATCATGAAATAGGCAATTTAACTTACCTGTAGGTGACCTATAATAAATGTAAATGTCTAAGCTGATTGTCGCTCCTATTGAATTTTATCAAACAACTAGCAGACGTCACGCGTATTTCCCGTTTCCGTGGGAATATGGGGATAAAAAGTAGCCTATGTCATCCGGGAATAGTGAAGCTTTCCATCAGTGCAATCATTTTTAAAATTGGATTAGTTCCGAAGATTACCCCCTACATACAAACTTAGAAACATACAAACTTACAAACAAACAAATTTTACCTCTTTATAATATTAGTATAGATATCAAAAGAGTTCACCAGGAACCTACTTACAAGCATTTGTCAATATACATTTGGCTACTCCACAAAAACCACAAATTAACAACATTAACAATAAAATAACATTTTGTGTACGTCAGTTGATTTATTCCCAGTGTTTTCTCTGTGGGCTACAGTTAATTGGTATTGACACAGATTTATGTTTTCTGTTTTGTTAAGCATTTTCGCGAGTGTTGCCTGCTTGAAATTGCCCGATTGTGTGGCGTGAGTTCGACAGTTTGTGAAAAGAATGAGTGATTGTATCTTCGTGTTGTTTTTTTTTTGTTATGATTAATAAGCTAAACGGATTATTTGATTTGAGAACGAAAAAATACGATTAGTATTTCTACGTGATTCGTGATTCAAGTGTTCTTATTCAAAAGAGTAAACGTGATTATTTTAGGCCTAACTGTGGTGTTGAACTGTCGTAAAGCACTTCAATGCAATGTTTTCAGCCTTTTGCAAAATAAAATGTGATTTTAAGTGATTCATGATAAAATTCCACGCAAAAAATGAGACTTGAACTTTATCTAAAGAGTAAATATTTACCCTTTGCTATAAAACACTTTTACATCTTAAAAACTCGAAAATCCCTTTGATGTGACGCAAAAAGAGCGGAGTTACTTAATTATCGCAACAAATAATTACCCTATTTATTATTTAAATTTACCCAGACGTGGGATCAGGGCATTCAGGGCTTGCTATTAAAGCAATTCGGCTGGAGAATCACATTTTTGCAATATGGCAACTCTGTGGGTGTGCCGTGAGCGGTTGGCAGAATATATTGCTATGTCAGTACACGTTTAATGTGTACGCCATTAGGACGGCTGTATATTCTGAGCTGGGTAAATGATTTTAATTATCATTACTCCCTTTCGTTCTTTTTGTGTTAATTTGAGAGGGAAATGGTGTTTTGCTGCTTTATCACTTATTTGTGTAGCTGTTCGTAGTGGAATCTAGGTTTGATAAATTGCAGATAGATTTTGACATTACCCTATAGTAATGACAATACCAGTCTGTGGAGTTATTTGCTCTGTAGTCGGACAGTACCACTGTAAGGCAAAGGCAAGGCACTTCTCATATAGATAGGGCATATATTTATGCCTTATCTATATGAGAAGTGCCTTGCCTATTGCCTTGCATATTAAACACCACGATTGCTCAAGATGGATTTTTAACTTATATTCAATATAAGTCAAGATTTCCTCACGATCTTTTCCACCACCGATGTCAATGATGTCTAAGATGAACATAGACAGCATATTTCAATTAAAAGAGACACATTGGTACTTACTAGCTCGGTCTTGAACCACAATCTCGTGCCTTAACCTCTGGGTCATCAAGACAATACCTTTACCTAAACTGTCAATTAATTTAAGTAAGTTTTCCAGCGTATTCTTGCGTCAAGTAGGTTTTTAGGGAATTATGTCTGGCTGAATATACTTGTACATTATTCATGCAAGCTAGACATTAAAAAAATCAAACAAATAGTCCTTTCTTGCTTCCATACCGCTAACTTAGTATAGCTGAACAGCTTGAAAGCGTACTTAGCAAACTAATGAACAATGGTCTAAATCCTAGTTTCTAACTAACAAAGTTTTGAACCGATCAAATTAATGTGAGGGTTCTAATATATTAAACATGTATGTGCTCGAGGTATTGGTTTATTGAAACCTACTGAATTACGAACTACGGTAACGACCCTCTTGTGGTTCAATCTTGTGCTGTAGGGTAAGCTTGTGGATAACTTTATCGTGCCCAGTTGGTCTTGTGCCCATAAACGTGACTGGTAGATGCTTCTGGAGGTCAGTAGAAGATCGAAAGCGATACTCCTTGTACCCGTAACACCGTAGAAACTAGCTTTGTTCTTTCTTGTGTTTTTCTCTGTATTTATTTAACGTTGCTAGTGTCACTTTCTAACACAATATATATTTATTTTTTACATTTATGTATAACCGACCTGTTTTTTTAACAAGAACCTGATGTTTAACAATGAAAGCTTTCCATGAAATATAATAGTTTCAAGTTCGCTTGACAAAAGTGATGATTATGGGTAATTCTATAATGTACCCAGTCTATTACAAAGGCCATGTTCTGTACTAAACATTTATGAGCTGATGTGCTGAACTCAATCCCAATAATGTAATGAATATGTGTTCCATCCCACGCGAGTTACAAGAGTGAACTTAAGTAAATGGGTCAAAGTAGGTCTTGAGTGTCGACTCAGTAAAGTGCGACAATTTATGTGTACTATGTTCTTTATAGGAACGGTTTGTGACTGTTGTTTGGCGAGGAGATATTTGGGAACTGTGAAGTGCAAGGTAAAGTTCTTCGAACATGATGTATTTGTGAAGATCTTGACGAATCAAACTTTTCCTCTTTATAATATTAGTATAGTTTGAATGTCTTTGTTCACAATCTAATGTCAGTCTCAATCTGTCAAAATTACGTCTAAATTACCTACATTTTTGACAAGTTTTGACACTGAATGTTGCTAAGATGAGTTTGTGACTTAATTAATGTTTTTAATTATAGGATTAGTTTTTAGATGTGTTAGTTTATAATTTAGTAATTGTACGAATTACCATTACTATTGTTAGTGTAGTTTCAAAAACAACAGTTTCATAATAATAAAAAAACGCTGACAAAATCTTCATTTCTCTAAAGGCCGCCTAATAGACGCAAAATCTATAGAATATTACGAAACATTAACATTTAAAAGCACTACCAAAAACCTTCTTCAATATTACATCTAAAGCCAAATCACTTATTCAAACCGAAAACAAGATGGCGTCCGCCGCAAATCCATAATATTCCACTTTTAAAAATATTTTCAGATATACCACAATTTCGTAAGCATACTTAATAGGGACGTCCCTTAGAAAACCCATCTCATCCGACTGTCAGCCCTTGGTAGATAGGGCAGAATTTGCATGAAACACTCAATATAACACAGATAGGTACGTATATTTCATATTCTATTAATGTTGCCGACTTCAAAGCTTTCCCTATATACATAAGACGAGCGTGTGACGAGTATATATTGTATGTTGTCTTAGATAGTCCTGAGGGGTATTCTGCGAATTAGGACGAAAGCGGTGCAATGTGTTTGCTCTCGGAACTAATATCAGAGATTCGATTGGTTTAGTATTACTAAGGCAATAATCTCGCTTAGATTTGAAATCTGTATGTATTCGTGAATAAACATACTAATGCTGACTTCTTGCTATTTGTGTAAGGTATTAGAAAAAGACGTTTGGCGTGTCTACTTTAAGATACCAACCGCGATATGTGCCTTATTAACTGGAAGATCGTTTTAAGACAGATTAAAAATAACATATAATATGATGGAACAATGTTGCATCATTATTGCTTTTGCTGGGCGTGCCGTCCTAGGCTCGATTACGATGGAATGAAAAGATGATTTTTATTTCTGAAAGTAGATCTTCCCAGATACTTTTAAATGACATTTTTTAACACGTTGACTGCCAACTACCAGAAACAATAGAAATTTAATTGTTCGCGGTCAACGTGTGAACGACGTGGCGTTCAAAGACTTAAAAACTAAATGGCACTAAATGGCATTTCCAAAGTGACTGATCCCTGAGAAGGGGTCATGGTCTCTTTCAAAGTCCAGACATAAGATTGTATTAATTTATTATGCGAGTCTCACGATGCAGGGCAAAGTTTCGATGAGTCGGGCAGTTTTATCCAATGCTAAAGTATAACAGTAGTAGACAAAGGTCTAGATTAATGCAAGTTTAATGGCACTAAGCTCGATCCCTTTGGCACGGAACTTGGTGAAATGTAGGCGTATTATTGTGTCTACATAGCCTACCTTGGCTGTACCACACCCTTTACTGAATACAGAAGTGATATTCTACAACCAATATAATATCACGTCGATAGACAGCTGAACAAAATGAAGAACTATAATACAAATTCGTGCACGAGTTTCGAATAAATTATATCTAAACCATGATGTACGAGTAAGTACAATAAATCAAATTGGTTCAAAATATTTCTCCAAGATAGACGAGGCGGCACTCCATGTTTTTAAAACACAAGTATTTTTTCTAGACAAGGCCTCAGTGGGCGTGGAATTGTTCTTTATGTAGGCGTACAACGGATTGGGTACATAAGCACCCGATGTAGGCACGGGTTCGTTCTTTTTTTGGCCTTATTTACTTAAGCAGAAATTATTTAAAGGGTACTTATTTTATGAAGGTTTATTAAAGCCTCGTGGATCTATTGGTCGCTGGTGTCACTATCGAACATGAGGCCTTGGGTTCGATCTCAAGGTTAAGGTTTTGTGCATCTGAAAATTTTCAGTGGCAGCCTGGATTTAGAAGGCTGTTATGAGACGGAAAATAAACATACCTGAGAAAATGTGGGTAGGTACAAACGCCAGCACATCAAGCTACGCCAAACTGGAATTTTTTCCTAATTGATCATGAACCTTATTACGTTTTCGATAAAGTCGAAATACTATCAAAATAAATTTGAGACATTGGGGTAGCGTGATGTGCTGCCCTCTGATATAGACACATTTATGCTTAACCGTTCGGGGAATACCTACTATAGTGATGTAATGTTTGTAATCATCTTTTACAAAACATTTAAATTCACACAGTCACTTGTTTGCAAGCACGATACCTAGAGCATGGGGTGAGTAAAGTAAAGTTTTTTAGTGTAGTAAATTATGACTCACGATATCGCTTTACAAGACTTTATATTTTCTTTGACATTACTGACATTTGTCAAGGAAAATCATCGAGTGGAAATCTAGACTACAAGTTAACTAGCACTTTAGATTAGATTTCGTACTTTGTCTTTAAACTGTAGCATAACCTTCACCATTTCTTAGTTTTGAAGGTAAAATATAGCCTATGTTACTCGTTGACAACTTTCTAATGATGAGAGATTTTTTAAAACCGGTCGAGTACTTTTTGAGCTAAATCCTAACAAATATACAAAGAAATCTTTCCTCTTTATAATATTAGTAAAGATTATAAATTAGTAGTCGTGGATCGCTAATCCGCCTTGAGCGAAAAAAGCGATCAATGCTAGACGCTTTTGTCCTGCTGTCGGACAGTAACAATTGATTTGAATTTGTAAGACTAATAAAATAAATAAATAAAAAATACCAGCCTATTATTTATTCATTTATTTCATTACTCTTTAAAATCACTTTTACTAATATAGCAGAGTACCTTATAATAACATAAACACTCCATTTAGCGTTGGACACGTGGAAGATGCGGACTAATTAATTAAGAAAAACAGAGAGAACCGAATTACTTAGCAAGGAATAAATTGCCGGTGGTACTCTGTGGAAGGGAATTTGTTCTCTGACGGATTAACCACTGTGACGTCACGTGTATAAATGTAATTACATCGCGAAATTAGGGATGTTAGCAGACGCAGGAAATTATTTTGATCACGACTCTTTAACAACACATATACAACAGAAACATTTAGTAGGTGCGTACAGTCGGCTCACGTACACTAAAACTATTGATTCTACAATAAACGATCCATATAATATAAATTACAGGACTTATAATGAGTCCGAAAGGAGTTATTGTCAAGAAACTGTTTTGCGCGCCATTTTTCCAAAATGGCAGAGCGAGTGTCTACACATTTCGAGGTGGTAAAGTGAATATTTGGTAAGACCATGTCAAAATCTTTGAATCACTTTGGCGGTACTAAAGCGATGTAATCTTACCATGATTTACTGCTTACCTTCTTAGCACGTCAATTTCCACAAAAGTTTTAGTTTGGTATCGAACGATAAATTTTGAATCAGAAACTGATTGAATGAAAATACATTTTTGCACTGCGGATCGTGCCATTCTTTAACTCAATCAGAAACCAAACGGGCTTCAGCTATGTGGAAAATTGAAACTATTGTCGAAACTAGCTATAGTCTGGCAATAGCGACGATTCTACGATACGAAGGTTTGATGAAAACTCACGAAATGGTTCACCCAAAACTGCGCCCGATTGAAACAAAAGAAAATAACAAAACGTAGAACAGCCGACGGAATATTAAACTTAGTGGCTTCACTCATTCGGTCTCAAGGGACCCATTCATTCACTCACTCTTTTCTGTGAATGCCGAGCTAAATTCAAGATTAACAATTCACTTTGTCGTTCCTCTTTTGTTTTAATTTGTTATTATAATCATGATACCAGAAATGGATGTTAGAATAATTTACGCTTGTGCTAACAAGATGGGAGTTGGATAGCGTTTAGGGAGCCAGGGAAATATTCGCTGCCATATTTAAGCAGTCGATGACACTTCTTAACATTAGTTGGTGCCTACCAAAGAGATTTAAAATACTATAGAGCGGGCATATCAAGGAAATGTCATAGAAAAACTTTGATCCCATGTCTCAGTAACGCCATCTAGAATAATATATGAATATTGGAGCGGCAGCGGAGCGTACTACAAAAAACTCATAGACTTGTATCCAGCAGGACACTCTTTTTCGGACGAAAATTTTGTTCGTGATGTCCGGTCTATAGGTATTGAATGTCTTTGGTGCCTACATATAAAATGGACGATATTATAAGACGTAAATTCGAGAACACTGAATAGAGGACAGCGGCACAATTGTTTTAATGTATTATTAAAGTTCAATTAAATGTTTCATTAGACGAGGTTGTGGTTTAAAGTTACATACATCTCGCATTTATTAAAATTCGTCATAGCTAATAGAAATGAGACTTTGTCTAAGTCTCCTGAATGTTTGTTCCTGCGTGAAGTCTGAATGCTACACCGAAATCTTCTTTACAATTCTAACATATTTTTACACCGTATATTAAACATACACGTGTTAAAATCTCCTATAAATACACGCATACCTACACATTCTCCTCTCACAATAGCCGGTCCGCACCCCTATGACCTAATAACAGGCAGGGTACGCCACAAAGTCCCTAGCTAACACTAATCAGGGCCGTTTTAAAGTTAGAACAGTCAAACGAAACTGTTTAACATTGACGTGACGTCATGCTGACTTAGAAATTATTACGTCGGCTAAGGAATAGTACGAGATTTTTTAAGGACTATACTCATAAATATACTATAGACATTTAGACATAGGCCTCCCCCGAAGGCTATCAAAAAGTCCTGCCACCCATCTACTGTTTGCCATATTATAATCTAGTCTATAATCCTATACTAGTGTACTGTAATCTTATGAAAGTAAAAGAGCTCATAGTTCGATGTAAACCATCTACCTATAGCAAAGATATCAGCCCCAGTGAGTGAGTCATAAAATTCTTAGAAAGGGTAAGGGTTTTATAGTCGAAGATAGACGCGCGATCGCGATACTGACTTCTATTTCAAAATATTCAATATCTATACAAAAACAATACCGTACGTTACATAAAACACATTATCTTGCTTTCGTTTTTTTTTACATACATACATACATAAACTCACGCCTTTTTCCCACGGGGGTACGCAGAAACTACAGAGCGCCATGTGCTACGATTCTTACATACTTCTTTTTCTTCGTTTACATTCAAACATGTTGTCATACACGCACGCCCGTTTTTTTTAATAAACATAATAATTCATTTATTTAACAGACATCAGAGGTCCACAGGTTAGTTACAGAAATACTTATGAACTGTATCAGTAAACTACTCCTATGGAAAAGAATTATAATTTATTCTTGCTTCACCAGTATTCGCATAAAGTGATTCGACACCTGCACGGAATAAAATTGTAACTAATATTTAGAAACTTTAGAGGAGAGAGCGCCAAAGATTCAAGAAATCCTCACAGTTTTCTTTTAAGTCTTATTGCCAACCAACTTTATAATTGTATGTAAACAAGGGAATAGTTACACTTGTGTATGATAGTATTATTATAATTATATTTGTATATTTTAAGTATTATTTTGAGTTACGATGATAATCCATAACATTTATACTGTATAAAATTACGTTGTAACTCAGACATACAATCACCTAAAGTACGATAATAGGTACTTCAACAAATCAAAAACAATGTTTGTCTAAGATACCATTTTATAAAGTATACTATGAGGCTTAGACTCGACATAGGTACGATTAAAAAATGCAGGGAAATTAGTATTAAATTTTTGATACTCTTTATAACAGTTAGATTAGTTGGACCTAAACTTTTTTGTATCTAATCGGAATCCTACTTAAAGTATTTAGCCACAGAAGTGAATGCAAAAAAAATCTGCATTTTTTGTGCAGCAAGAATATAATTGTAACTCAAAACTGCCTAAAACCAAGTTAAGTACGATGTTATTCCTTGCAGGTGTCGATGTGTTCTTTACATTTGACGAAAAATCTCCAGTGTTGTTTGATTTACTGTTACGAGGTCTTATTTTACCCTTTGATTACAGCACTGTATTGCTCTTTATTACCCATAAAAGCCATAAATTCAAAAGCATAGTTACCCCACTTAATATAAAATAGCTAAACGACATATTAACCTAATTTCTTTCCGGCCCCCTTCTCCCGTACATTCATGTACGAGCCTCTAATTCTCACTTTAATTAATTTAGAAGCTGGCCTTTCACTGAGCCAACACGTTCACCTGTGTCGTGCGCTAATTTATTATGAAATTTAGTCATTGTTATTGTTTATAGGGGAAATATGGAGTTTACGAGAATGGTTGGGCTTGAAATATAATACTATGTTGAGTGTGTAAACATGACTTATAGTGTTGACTGGGATGCAACCTTACTTCTTTTCATAAAAACACATTATCATACCCAGCAGGCCTAACCACATTACAAATTCTATTTCTGTTATAGAAATGAAATGGCGTATATGGAATCAGCTGTTTGTCAACTGTTAAGTGTATTTCATTTTCAGCCACATTACAAATTCTACTCGTTAACTCTTCAGTTGACAAACAGCTGATTCCATATATACGCCATTTTCTTTCTATTCTTATCGATTACGATAATAGAAAAATAATTTGTAATATGGCTGGCCTGCAGTCCTTTTCCAACTATGCTGTGGTCGGCTTCCAGTTTAACCAGATGCAGCCGCACACCAAACAAGTTACTGAATAACACGATACTCCTAAAAAAAATATAAAAAAACAAATCAACCGAATAAAAAAAAATTAACCCCTTTTTATTACGTCAAAATCTCAATCGAGGCACAAAAACAACTACAAACGAGCAAAAAACAATATATATCGCAAACTCACCCTTCCCTAGTACGACAAAAAATAAACCGCAAAAGGGGAAGAAATCTCGCTCATCATTGTACTGAGGAACTCAGTGAAGTAAAAGAAACATTTTCTCGAAGGAATCATCGAAACCACCCCGAACCTCAACAAAACAATGACGTATTTTTCTCTTCGATTTTCATAAAAATATAGGTACCAGAAAGCCTTGAAAATAAACAAAAGGAAACATTGGAACTGCTAGGTACCATTTTTTTTCGTGAATGGATATACTACTTAACAGCGACTTGTCAAATCGTGAACAAAAGGTGGGATGAAAATAAAAGCTTAGGTTTTTCGACCAATGGTCGTAATACTTAGATTTTTTTTCAAGTTACTGTTAAAATCGTACACTCCAACATGTGCCTAGCTTTTTCCCAACTATATCGGAGTCAAAATCAAAATCAAAAGTCTTTATTCAAACTAGGCTGAGAATCAGCACTTTTTGAACGTCAAAAAATACATAAAGACAGTCCCCCAAAAACGGCCCACCCTTCGCCACTTCCTAGTGTTTTTGCTGGGAAAAGAAGTGGCGCAGTCTGATTCGTTTGAAGAACTAGGTAGGTATACAAAGTATCTATACAATGAAATGCTCAATAAATAGCAATAATGTTTATACACATGGTAAAAACATTACATTTCAGAATGATTGTCAGGTATTAACTAGCACACTCCAATATACCGAGATTAAAAAAAAAAAGTAAATTCATATTAACATTGAAATCTAAACTCAAGCAAAACAACTACAAAACTGAAAAATAACAGCCTCCAGGTATAAAAGGCGTACCCGCTTACATGTGCAATGCTGACTTATATTCATAAGGCTGTGACTCTAAGTTTAAAATAAAATGATAATCTAGGACCATCGAAGTGAAACCAATAAGCAGTTAACTGTTATAACAATAATAAAAAAAAGTAGTCGGCTCCCAAGCTACTGGATGATGATAGGGTAGGTAACTGCCTTGTTAAGACTAGTTGTCAGACATTTGGACTTCCCACTATCAGTAAGGACTGTCAATAATCTAGTAATGACAGCTGGAACAAATAGCTTAACGTACTTTCCGATGGTCACCCATCCACCGAAAGGGAAGATAAGTAGACAAGACTAGAATATTTTTAAACGACTTCAGGAGGAGGTTCTCAATTCGATCGGCATTTTTATTCATGAATTTCTTTTTGATTTCATCGAAATCTGTTTATTTGTATGATTGGAATATTAAAAGAAATGGAAAAAAAAATGAATCATCTACATAAAAATAAAAAACTAAAAGCAAAACTTTTTTACAAAAAATACAACCGACTTAAAAAAAAACACTAACTGGTGTAAAAATAACTCTAAATTCGGAATTCGGTGGCCAATCATGAATGAGACAAAACCACCAAAGCCACAGACTTCCTAATTTAGAGTTATTTTACACCGGTTTGTGTTTTTTTTTTGAAGTCGATTGTATTTTTGTAAAAAAAATTATATACCATATTCAATTCCTAATGTGAGTTTGATATTTAAAAGTGCTTTTAAATAGATTAATGTAAATAAATTATTTGACTATCGACTTTGACTCTTCATGCAAGGTTTAAACCTTGAGGATCGGCCTGTTCAGCTGTTTTAACTTAGCCATGAGCCCCCTTTTTATTTAGTCACTCATTTATAAAAAATAATATATGTACGGTACAAAACTTGAAAAAAATAGTCCGCTAAGGCAAACAGCAATGCTCAAAGGCAAAGGGCAGGCTATTATAAGTTATGCATTGCAATCATGCTTTATGCTCCCCGGCGAGCGAGCCTGCATACTCTGCTAATGAAAAGTAAGTGAAAACATGATATGTACGTGTGTACTTAGATATTAATCACGGGCTATGAAAGAACTTTAATAGTTGATTAGATTATTAAAACTAACCATAATCTTAGCAAATAAATTAACGCTCATTCATTGATTAATCGTTAAAGTTCTGCTTCAAGGTAGTCTAGGATTTTAAATTCTTACCAAGTTAGTTTGTAAAGATACAGAAAGTGTAGATTATCTTAAGTCCTAACTGTAATTAGGGAAAATTTGCTTGTGTTACCAAAATGCGCCTTTTTACAAGGTTGCGTCTTATGAGGCATTTAAAATACTCAGTACTTTATTGCATACCATGTCTTATAGGTATCACAAAACGGTAAATATAATTATCGTAAGTAGGTATCGATTGTATTATGGATTCCGTTGGACACAACAAAGTATAGAGGAGAGAGTAAGAAACGCGTACAAGAGTTATTATTTAATTTGTAATGATTAACTGAGACCTTCGTTTTGCAGCGCGTCCGCCACGTTCATGCGTTCAGAAAACGGGCTCAATGCTACAAAGAGTGCGTGTGAGCAGCAACAGCATTTTTTAGATATGACGGTCAGTTCTTTTAAAACTATATTCGTGTATGTCCGAACTAACGTAGTCTTCAATATCAGTTTAGTAACAAAATGGATCTGCTGGCTTATTCACAACCATTCGACTAGATTCCGTACCGAATCGAACGTCTAAGATGTCGAAGATGTCTTCCAAACGCAATTCACAAATCCGAATACGATTTTTTTTGACAGTTCAAATTCGATAAGAAGACTCAAATCTTTCCGCCAGCTGTTTGCTATCGGGAGCCATACCGAACAAAATTTAAACGATTTATTTTTCATAAATCCAGGTTATTTCAGAGAAATATAAACACTGTAAACCTTTAAAACACTGCACTTTTAAGTAAATTAAGTTTTATTATTGTATTGACCGTATTTCATTGATACTTTCGCATTTACATAAATTCAAAGTGTAATTATGTAGAACTACATAATTACACTTTGAATTATTTTATTCGTATAGTTGTACGTGTTATTGTTTGACAATCAGCAAATAGCAAGATTTGTGTATTGATATCAAATACTTACAGTCAGTCAGTCTTAGCCTTTTAAAGCAAAGTTATATTAAAAGAAATTTTAATCCATAGTTTTATTTCAAATAAAAACTTTTTCCGCATTGCCAGACTGGCAATGCGGAAAAAGTTTAAAAAGTAAAAAAGTCTGTCAAACTGGCAATGCCAGTTTGACAGACGGCTGTTTACAAAGCAAGTTTATTCGAAATAAAGTTTGTTTGACTAATAATAAAATCATTTTGTACCGTTTGCTGTCTATTAAATTACTAGCTGTATATTCTATAATTAAACGGATCGTAACATTCAACTAAATCAATTTTATTTACTACTTTAAATTTTCTACCACGCTGATCATTTACTACCATTTTGAAGCGTTCCCCATAAATACAATGATCAATCGTATAGAAAAAAAAACGTATCCGTTCGGATCTGTGAATAGCGTTTTGGCAGTTCTTCGGCTCGGAAATGAGATTGTCGAAAACGGTTCCTTACCGACACGGAAACCAATCAAACGGTTTAGAATAAGGCAGCTGATTGTCTAAAGTTTAAATAAATAATAGTAATTGTAAATCTTTTATCTCTTTGTTAACTGTATAAGCAATCTCAACAACTATGTTCTCAACTACATCTAAAAGCCTCAAAGGCCATGTAAACACCTCAAAAACCTGATTAAGAACCATTCAATCGTCGTGTACGTCTCCACCACTTTCTCGAACATATTAAGCTTAACGCATATCATTGAGTCACGTTGATTACTTCAATCTCACGGCCCAAGGCGTAGTAAACCGCCACTAGTTCGCAGTTCGCAAATGAGGCCGCATTAGTGAAATAATCATAATAATCTGCGAACACAACTAGTTAATATTATGCTGGTTACACAGCTCTGTATGGAGTTAGAAACTGAAATACAGTAGAGAGAAAGAGGTCACGTCTGTCCCTGGCTGGGAATATTCAAGGCTATGTACACTTGTAACAATTAATAAGGTAACCTACCTATGTTGTGATGGCATAGAACTTAAGGCTTTGCCTCTTGTGGTTGTAGGTTAAAATTTGAACTATTATAATCTTAGATAATCACTACCATCGCAAGAAAACAGGACTTATTAGTAATCAAAAATAAGTTGGAAAATAGATGTCTTTACTTGCGTTTTTTTTTAGTCAATTTTTTATTTATTCAGTTTCTAAGTTTGATTTTAGACCTTTTGGCTTTGGTGTAGGAATAAATAGTGAGAAAAACAAGGCTCATGATAAATATCTGTCGGAAATCATCAATTCGCCTTGAACTAGGTGTAGTGATTTGTGCTCCTGCCTTTTAAATTTGTCAAGAGGCCTTAGCCCTGCTTTGAGACAGTAACAGGCTTGTATTAGTTCTTATATTTGTCTATGATACCTACCCAAAAGATTAATATGATAAACGTTTTAAAAAAGACACATCCATAAAGTAAATTCATGTCTGTAAGAAAGTTTTGCTAGTTTTGTATTTTTTTTATTTTAGAACGCGCTGCACAAATTATAACTATACTAAAAACTGACAATTGAAAGGTAAAAGCACACCTGCCAAAAAGCTTGCATCGTTTTCATCATAATTATATACCGATCACAATAGATTTAATGTCATATGACACCATTTGAAAACTTTTATTAAAATCAGTTTTCTGCTTGACAATGCACTAAAAGTAATGGCGGAATATGTTTCACAAACTTTTATGTTTTAATCTCAGTTTATACGTACGTAGTCAGACACAGGAGGGGACACTATAAAAGTCTATATGACCGTAACCATAGACATTTCTGTAAAGTTTAAGTTACAAAATGCTTTTAATGTGGCTAACAACTTGAAATTATTATAAAGTTGCTTTCTTTAGTGTTTTCTTTGGCTTTTATCCAGATTTTATTTTGATTTAAGGAGAGATTTTACTTTGGTGAAAAGTCTTTGTTCTTATTTTGTTTATCGTGGACATTTTAATAGCAGTATCTAATTACCGTACTGGGCAAAGGCTTTTTTTCGTATAGAGAATGCACAAGCAATATATAATAATCACCACGATTTCTTATATTCCTTGAAGGGTTAGCCAGTTAAATTAAAGTGCTATGTAATAAACATAAATACTACGCAAAACCACAAATTCAATTGAATAAAACTAAAAAAATATGTAGCTTAAACATCAGAATACCATATAGGCTATAATTTATAATGGTATTGTGTTAATTAGGCAACATAATATAATAAATTGTGACAAATAAGTCGGAGAATATTTTGCCATCTGCGACATAATTTTGCCGTTACACAAATATGCGGGTCGAACCGCGAGTACAGCTAGTAACTAAAGAACATTCCAACTCCATTAATATACCTTCAACGGGCTTTAACACGAAGAAACTCGTCACCAGATCTCACAAACAATCCTTGTTTATCTCACATAAAACATTTCTGTTTTCCAATAGAAATAAAACAACGGATTTATCACTACAAACACGAGAATATATCTCGTCGGAGATGTAAGGAGAACGCTAATAAATAAATGATGTATTTGTATGTTTTTTTGTTCCGATATCCATTAGCATTGATTGATTGAACCTGAATATGATTGTTCAGTTGTTCACAGGTTAATACCCAATTTTCTTTTAGGGCCTTTTTTGTGGTACGAAGGCGATTCGTATTTGATTTTGTACCATCTGTCTTTTGATTTTTATATTTTTATGACTTGTTTATTATTGGTATCTTAATCTACTTCTATGCCTTATGTACTACCTACTTTTCTGTTTCTTATAAATAATGCTTTACTTGTGATCTATGTTGATACTTGTAGGCAAAAAGTCTAGATAAGCATAACAAGGTAGTAACTTTGCTAACAAACTGCTGAGCAGTTTGGCAGAAATTATCTTTTGTCTCTTCCATATGCATCACTTGGCCAAAGGTTGCTCTTTAAATCGGCATTTTCCTTTCTTTATTTTGTGACTACCCTATCCTGGTGTTATTCTTCACCGTTTTAAAAGCAAATGAAAATGATACAATACGCAAATGGGTTCACAAAGGTGGAAAGACACACACACATTGCAAGGTTCATAACAGCAGAGAGAAAAAAAAGAAACCTCTTACGTTATTACTATAAGTAATGTACAACAGAAGCATAGGTCTGAAGGTCAAAACCTTACAAAAGGATACTAACGCTAGTACATACAAATACCAAATACCATTTTATACACACCAGATAAGGGTCATAAAACGATTGTACTGAAATCGCAGCGAGGATTCCTTTTTTTCTATACAAAAATAAATAAATTGCTAGTGGCCTTAATACGGGCCTTTCAAGTATACAGAAAACCTCTGAAATATTCATACGAACAAGCTTTCTGCTTTACCTTGTATCACTTTACTTTCCAAGAAGTGATATTGGTATAGTAGGTAATATGATAAGAGGTATTGGTAAGTTCCGAAATAAAATGATTCTGTGGGGTAACTGTATAATACATCATTTGGATAATTCAACCACATTTCTTGCTTAATTTATATCAAGTAGACGAATCAGTCAAATTTAATTTAATTGTTTCAATTAGACCATTAAGAGACGCTTTTGAAAGTCAAAATTACAATTTAAATAAATTCTAGTTACTTATTCCAAAAGGTAGTTTTATAGAGAAAAATAGGCAAGAATTTCCATACTTACTTGTCCATATGTCCTTTGCATAAACTATATATTTTATTCTTCAGCCAAAGCTATTTGTCGATTGAAAAAAAGGTCCTAAGGTAAGAAATACAAAGTAGAAAGAAACATTTTAAGCAATAAATTAGAAATTTTCTGCTAAACCCTTCGAAGTCCATTAGTACAACTTCGTTCCGATCACTTCACTTTCCTCATTTACCCATAAGAAGGACCTACAAACAACATTGACATGATGACTTCTTTCTCATTATAAGTTTACATGATAAGTAACATAACATCCAGCCTTTATTTAGGCAGGCAGAATATCGTTCCATTTCAGCAACCACATTTCGTCAGCAATGTGATATGGTGAGAGGTGACTCTATTGTCTACTCTGCCCCCCTAGCCAAGTTACAAACGATTCGTATCTATTCTCTTTCTACAATCGAGAACGCCTCAAATCCCTTTGTTTCGACCACGTGACTTATCACCTTTCGCTAAGTCACGTGGTCAAAACAAAGGGATTTGGGGCGTACTCGATTGTAGAAAGAGAATAGATACGAATCGTTTGGAACTTGGCTAGGGGGGCTGGACTGTTGGATACTGTTGTGACATCACTACTAGTCAATTAATAGTATGCACCTCACTAGATATTATCTATGTATCCGGTTCCTAACCAGCGTCACTTCATTGTCTGTCCCCGTCTGTGAAGCTGCTACGATTGTGCTACTGTGAGATACACTGTGTGTCGAAACTCGAAATAAACTTGAATTATCATTCCAATAATCCCATAATTCAATAACATATCATCACAATTTTAATTTAATGTAATTTTTAATTTTATTTTATTTAGTTTGTAATTCGTATATTAATTTAATTTGTATATTTAAATCCAAGCATTATTATTATTCCGTCTTGACATTACTATGTAATTAATATTTTAATCTTTGATAGTAGCATGATTGTTTAATTGTATAATTGTATGTATTCCGAATTTTAATTTTAATTAATATATTTAGAGCATGTGTACTCGATAATGTGTAAGCTGTGGTAACCTGTAATTGAGTGTGCGTTACAAGACCATGTATTCTGTAGTAGTTTTAATTTTTATAATAAATTGTAATGTTGCTCGTTGGTAATCCAAAATAAATAAATAAACTAAGTCAACCTCAACGGTGTCTTATTTAACAAGCCTACAGAACATAACATGGTGTCAGAAGTGTGTGTTTATCCATGTTGTCTAAAGTCTTAAGAGATAACATGGTGTCAGAAGTCATCTAATAAATATAAGAAAGATCGTCGTGAAAATGCCGAACCCGGCACTTTATTTCATTGATATATTTCTTTGTGCAAAGGTACCAAATATTTCACTTAAGGTACTAAATAGTATTAAATAGTGCACATAGTCTTAAGGACATTTATCTCACTTGGTCCAGTCATCCTGACGGTCACAAAAAACGAATACAATTTTTGTATCTCTTCGTAATAGATTACCAGTGATTTATGCTAAGCAATATTCTATTTAACTTCTCCAAGACGAGGCTATTATCATAAAAATCTAATACATCGGCAATACACGAACGATACGAGCTCCTAATAAGATTTTGCGGAACGGTTTATCACGCTTCCAACCATAACTTATGATTTACAGATATGTTATTAAGTTTCGTATTTTTTACATCGCTTGGATTTCGGGGTTTTAATAGGCAAGTAAGTATAGCCATACTAACATTTTAAATGAGAAAGTAATTCTGTCTGTTTTTTTATTTCTTTGTTCACGACTAAACGACTGAACTGATAGTAATTAAATTTGAATAACCCTGGAGACAAACTTAGGCTATTTTTTGTTTTTATTTTGCATGCATGAGCAAGCAGATGTCTATAAATCCTCCGAAACTTTCATATTTAAATATAATACTGAGAAAGAGTTGAAACCATTCAATTTAGACACAAAATTAGTCCCTAATCCAGAAAATATCTAGCTCAATCTTTTATATTTTCAATATTATCTGCCCAACATCGTTCAGAGTATATATTTGGATATTTTTTCGAGCGAACGTGACGTATAAGCGTGGATGCCTTCGTCTGCTTGACCAAACTTCTATATTTGGAGGCAAATATTATTAGCAATAGCGTCATATGGTTATAGAACGTTCCACTGAAATGTGAAGTTTAGAATATGCTTCCTAAATATGATAACCGAAGCACGTGAGAAAGTTATATGATTGAACATATTTGTACTTTCTTAAGTTATCGAACTTAGACACATACATACATACATTAACTCACACCTTTTTCACATGGGGGTAACAAGAAACTATAGAGCGCCATTTTCTACGATTCTTACATACTTCTTTTGATTCGTTTACGGTCTTACATGTAGTCATACACACGCTCCGGTTGCGAACACTACACACCTGACCATGAAGAACTTCACCAATTAAGTATGTGTATTACATCTGCCCATAAATGCCTTTTGTTAGTCGCCTTTCATTTGTCCTCTCAACGTGAAGAAACCATCTAAATCAAATCAAATCAATTCAATCTAAGCGTACTCTTTTTTGATTTTTGTCACTACTATCTTCTTCTACCAAATTCGACATTGATGTGAATATTTGATCTTTAATAAGTTGAAAACATGACAAATTCTTGTGCGCTCCTGTGAGTCTTCTTTATTGAAAGCGGAGGAGTCTTCTTCTTATCGTGTGGATAAAGACTATCCTAGAGTCAGAATTTTAATGCCGCCCATGGCCCTCTGACTTGGCATCACATGCCGTGATCTGATCACGATGACAGCTCTTGAAGGCGCTTATCGTGTTAACTATTATTGCTGCAATTAGCCATCTGCATTACAAGGAGATATTTGCACAACCACGGCAGTCCATCACGTGGTACTAACACAATCACTTGTAGTTACAAGATCCAGAGATAAGGCAGGAATTTGTCTCAACAGTGAACTAAATGTTGAGCACAACTTGAAGCGGAAGCTAAGTAACTAATGTTAGTTGCTTAACTTGAAGACAAGATGTTAAGTACTTTGCATTTGTTAAGTAGCGTTTTGAAGTATTTTCGGGAGAGACGATTTGTCTACGTTATGAAGATATACAAAATAAGTTGATGTTGCAGACATATTAAGCATTTAGAACTAATATTATCAAAATGTATCATGCGTTTGAAATATTATAGTGAATCTATTAATGTGCATGAGGTTGTAATTTATCTAAATCCGGTTATTCGTTTAGAAGGTAGGAGGTAACAACACCTACATACAGGTCAACCCCTTCTTTTGAGCTTCGACGTAGTCGGTAAAAAGAAGGAGTTCCAAATGTGTTCTAGATATTTAATCATTGGAAACTTACTCACTGGGTCTTTATTTGTCGTTTTTTAGGATATAAAATACCTACCCTCACACCTCTTTGTTATAAACCACTCGTGTATCAAACAACGATTGGTTGAGGCATTGAAGCGTGAAAGCAGAACAAACAAAAAATACACTCGCGTTTACAATATTTACTATGATAATAGGAAGGATTGATATATATTCACATAACAAAACTTCACGTTTCTGAACCATTTGTTTTGCTTACAATTTCTGAAAGTCAGATCAAGGCTCTGATTGAGTCAAAATCACAGCCGATAAGATTGGTTGACATAACAAATAAGTGACGGGAGAATTGACAAGAGATAAAAAAGGATCTGCTTTCTAAAACTATAAAGAGAATTTAACAACTGAATGAACAGGTTACCACGTTATTTACTTGATAAACTCCGTTTGTTGCTACCGTTACTTAATCAATCGTATACTAGCTGTACCTACTGGTGTATAGTACCTACTTATAATAAAAATGGCCGCTGCTCTGAGAGGCGCCCTTCGTGCCCTGAAGCCTGTCTACGCTACGTCGCAAGGACAGCTCGGCCCAACCTTGTATAATAGCACATATTCTGTGTGTTGCATTGTAGTTTTGTAAGCATAGTGTGATATATAACGAGATGTTTTAGTAGAAATACTTTCATTCCATTAATAATAAATTGACTTTCCCATAATTTAAGTTTAAAGATGTTTGATCTCCGTTTAAAAATAGAATTATAACGCATAGAAACCTAGTGTATAAAGCAAAAAGTAAGGTAACTAAAGAACTGGCTCGTTTGCTCGGCGAGCAATGTCAGTAGATACTAAGGTCACATTCGGTGGAACACAGCTCGGGAGTACACATTTGGCCCACGCACACAAAGATTATAAAGTGGACACACGATTCATCTGTTTTTTGTACTAAACGCGGCATTCATTCTAAGATTGGCATATTTAAACAAAATAAAACGTCTATAAATAACGTTCGTTTTTCAAATTTAAACAAAGTACAACCAACCGAAACGTCAATTTATAAAGCAGAAACATCACGTCCGCAACTAAGCCACTCGAACAAAGAGCCAAATTAAAACGTTCCCCCCACAAATTAATTCGAAGCACATTACTTAAACAAGCGTCTTAATTTACCGTAAATATCAATTAAAATTTAAACAACAGCCGACATTTGAAACAAGACCACGGTCACTGGAATGTTCCACGAAAACAATTGTCAAACAAAACGGCTGTAATTACAACAACCCAAAGCCTACAATTCGGTTGTCGGTTTAGCATTTCTACATGAGAAGAAACTTTTGTGGGTAATGGTTGAAAGCTGACGAGCATTATTAACTCTGAACCTTATGCGGGTGCTTCGCTCGTTCTAGAAGAATACAACTCATGAATAATTCTGTTCTTGAACAGGGTACGTCTTAAAAAGGAGTATGGAATATTTTGTGGTCTCGGCGAAGCACATAAGTATCCTTTGGGACTTCATTTTTAATATGAATAAGATATGATCTCTCTGAAAATAGTTGGCATAGCATTTTAAAATTGTTGCGAACAAATGT
Source organism: Euplexia lucipara (assembly GCA_921972225.1). Classification (NCBI taxonomy): domain Eukaryota; kingdom Metazoa; phylum Arthropoda; class Insecta; order Lepidoptera; family Noctuidae; genus Euplexia; species Euplexia lucipara. The sequence goes on from OV179143.1 coordinate 3,106,111, forward strand.
TTGACTTTATTAAATTATTTAATCATCACATTGTGGCCCATTTTTTATAGAAACTACGTCCATTACATATCAGCCAGGACATTCTTGTCGTATTATAAAGCAAGCTTAATTGCAAAATGTGGCAAAGCCCGTATTTTGGCGCAAATCTCGGTGAAAAGTGAATCCGCGTTAATTGAAATTCTCACACCCTCTCACGCCACGAAACCTCGGACGCTGCCAAAGGCCCCTGGTTCACTGCCGAATACTTGTATCGTGAAACGAAACTTTTAAAAACAAAATCTACTAATTGGCGTGTTTATGCCAGTGTGGAAGTTGATTTGAAAAAGGAACGGCCATTAGCAAAGTAATGATTTTTTTTAAAAAGCATTGATTGCGAATTTACGATTTACGCGCCATATTTCATTTTATTACACGCTAACTAAACTATAATCCTATTCTTAATTACAACTATACAATGAAATTAATTGAAATAAATAAAATATGTACACCTAAACTAACTACAAATAAAATTGTAACTAAAGAAACCGTTACGTTTATTATTATATTATATTATTAAAAAGAGAATATTATAGTTTTTAAGTCAAAACAAGGTTAAAGATTGTTGGCGTAAACATCGTAAAAGAGCATGAAGCGGAAAATAATTCCGCAACGTTCCTCTGTTTTATATTCATTAATTGATTCCTACGCTTCACTGTTCATAATTTATTCCAATGTTTTTATTTGTGACGTTGACGTTGACGCTGTCACCGTTTCGCACAGAATCATCATAAAACGTTACTCTATTATGTCGTTTTGTGAACGTGTGGCGGCGTATTAATAAATAGCGCATTCTACGAGTATGCTTTTATCGAACATGAAAACTATCGAAAATTTCATTCACCTTTTTTTTGTAACATGCGCTATATCGATGCCGGTACATACTACTTAGGTTCGAGTGAATGGTGCCAATATGGGAGTGAGCGTTAGAGGTGGTCCCCACTAAGTCGACACTTTAATCTGACAAGGGATTGACATTTGATGGAATTGTCAACCAAGTTCTGTAGCACCATATTGTTTGTAAATTAAAAGGGAATGGCATAAAGAGGCTACTAACAGCGGTTTTTTGAGTAAGCATTTCTTATTGAAAAGAACTCAAAGGTAAATACTAGGCCTACAGACCTAGCGGTACAACAATGTACAAGAAGGTACATTGAAATAATGTGTGACATGTATTCCGTTAAATATGCTAGCCTCCTGCGATATGGCAAAATAGAGGAAATACTAAGAATTAACACTTCTACACTATCACTATCACTCTCATTACCACTTCATGAAAACACTTTAAAATTGTAATATTAAAAACATCACTGTGTTTTAATTTGGTTTCCTATCCTACTGCGAATGTGAAAGTTTGAAAGGATGTATGTTTGTTTATAATTCTTTCATGCAAAACCACTAAAAGTGTTACAATAACCCACATGCAGACAAAGTTGCGGGTGCCTATTAATAAGAAAAAAAAATCGTAACCGAAACTCACTTTAATTATTCAGTAATCAATCTCACACCACTTCTCACATGTAATGAAAGAAAGAGCCGTTCTTTTCTGTAATAATCACCCTGCGAAAAGTCAGTGTAAAGTGAACTGTCGATCCCTAAAATTAGACCATACTGAGCTGATGAGCTGTCCTCCCATGATAACAGCTTACTTTACCTTTACTTAACCTACATTTTGACGGTGTTTTTTTTACAGAATAGCATTGCAGGTATCACGCACAGAGTAAAAAAAAACGTTACAAACGTCACGACACAACAGCTTTTTTTGTCAGTACAAAATGTTCGTTTTAACAGTCGTAGCTGCCGCAGCAGTGACGAACAACCCCTTAGGTGCTTGTTACTTGGCAGGCTGGCACCACGCTGTACACAATTCAACGAGCCGCGATTTTCACTGCGGTCCCCAATGGGCACTCTTTGAGTTCATTCAGATTGCTGAAGGTTATTTGTTTGTTTGTATTTAAATTTCGAACGCCGCCATAAGCCGATTTTCGTATTTGCTGATTTAACTTTTTGGGTTTTAGTCTGGCCGGCTCGGCAATCGGTTTTGTTAAAGTTGTTTAGGATTCTGTTTTAGGTAGGAATTAAATTATTCATTTGTTTTCAGATAGAACGTTGTCTAATGTAGGTACTGCAATGTTTGCTGAATGGAATGGAACCTTACTGGCTGGCAAAATATTACTTCTAGCTGGATTTGAAAACTCAAGCGAGTTTAAAATTGTTGCAAATATGTAACGTGCTATTTATTTATCGTGTAGCAGTTTTGCTTTTGGCGCGCTTTTAATACAGTCATAAAGACGTACGCTTGAAAAATTAAAAACTTTGTAATAACAACTGTTGGACCATTTCTACAAGCTGATATTAAAGGTTCACATTTAAATTAAAAGTTCGTGAACATTTTCATAAGACGTTGGCAGGTTCATCACAGAGTTGATTGATAAGTACTCAGATTAGTTTTTCTCTAAAAACGTATTTGTACCTCTCTTGACTACCGTATTTATTTTGTTTTGAATATGTATGTATCTGTGTATGTATTTTTATGTGTCACTTTTTATTTATTTTTTGTCCCTATTTTTTTTTACCCTGTTGCACCTACTTTGTTCTGTCTCTGCACCACCTTAAGGTAGACTGGTAGAAAATGCCTAAGGCATTAAGTCCGCCTTTGTACAGTTTTTTTAATAGTGCATAAAGCATTAATAAACAAATAAATAAATAAAAAAGACTGGTGTGTTTAGGTACAGACGCCAGCCCATGAAGTTACCTCAATGTGTCAAATTTTCCCTATTAAATATGAACCTTATTCTGTTTGACATAAAGTTGAAAAACGATCAAAGTAATTTGACACATTGGGGTAACTTCATGTGCTGGTGTCTGTACATAATGCTGCCTTACAGTACCTACCAACTTGCATACTATTTTTATTTCGGATAAGATTCAAAATATGGTACGTAGTAAACAAAAGTAGCAAAAGAAGTATGTAAGAATCGAAGCAGCATGGTTATTTGTTATCTCCGTTGACAGTTCATCACAAGGCAAAGTGTTCAACGATTAAATGTCAAACAGCTAGTTTCGTATTGGCTATCTTCAGTGTGTATCTAGGATGTTATGGCTGACGTTTGCGTTATGCTCGTGAACGGGTGCTGCTTGTGGTAACTGGTCGTCTTGCTGGTTTTGCTTTTGTTTTAGCTATTACCTGTTTTTTTTATGTTTTATTTAACTTCGACAGTTCTAGTTTATCATTTTGTTAAATTGTCTTGCAGATCTATGGATTTAATCCAACTCTGCACATGTAAGCTGGCACACCCTTTTTACCTGGAGGATTCTTATTTGTCAGTTGCTTTTGCTTGAGTAAAGTTAGTTTTATTGTCGGTAACTTATTACGATAACTTATTTTAATTATTTTGTAATTATAACCAATTGTACTGTGCAAATTCAAGTTCTTCTAACTTATCAGACAGATGTGTTGCTGGGGAGTTTGTTCCGCCACTTCTTCTTCCCAGCAAAAACACTAGGAAGTGGCTAGGCTTTTTGGGGGACTGTCTTATGTAATTTCGACGTTCAAAAAGTGCTGATTTTCAGCCTAATTTGAATAAATGACTTTTGATTTTGATTTTGATGACGTCATGCTCGCTTGCAGAGAGGTGACGAATCGCACCATAACCATAACTTGTCTGATAGTCACCGTAACTTGAAGTCCACTTTTTGTAAACTCTCAGTTGTCATCACAGTTCGGTGCAACTGGACACTAGTTAGTGGCTATGACAATATGGCTGGTGGCGTTCTGCAGTAACTGCGTACCCCATGGGGAAAAAGGCATGTAGTGTTTGACTGCAATCCCACCTGATGGTAAGCAGTGATGCAATCAGTGATGGTGAAGCGCACTAGTTTATTAAGAGCCTATTCACTCTAGGCTTGAAGACACCTAAATTATAATCGGACGGGAAGACCGCAGCAGGCAAGCTGTTCCAGTCCTTTAGATTAGCAATCATCAGCGTTTACCTAGCTTTATCCCAACTAGATTCAATCATTTTAGAACAATTAACTATGCTTAAAACCACAGTAAAGAGCAATAGGTATTATATAGCGAGATATAAAGTAACAATAGCGATCTCAAAACAGAACATGATAATCCAAAAACTACAAACTGCTTCAGAAACTTAGGAGCTCTCTACATCACTTCAAAAGGAACCGTTGCGGTTACCAACTACTAATAACCATTTAGACGGTAATGTACAAGATAAAGTTTTTCGCCATTTTCACGAGAGCGCTTTTCATCCCATTCGCTTTGAAAGAGGAAAGAAATATAGCGTTCTTGTCATCCTACGTATCTAAGCTGTGGGAAATAAATTTAAGGTAAATGCTTAATAGATCTTGCAAAGTAGCACGTGACTATGCTTAGCTTTAACCAACTAGAAAGAAAGGAAAGAAAGTAAGTAAGAAAAATATTTATTTGACATCAGTCATTAAAACGCAGATACACACAATAATTTATGAAACAATAGAAAAGTAGGTACCTATACAAGAGTAGGTACACATTATGTGCTGTGTGCCTCACGGCTGCGCCAAAAAGGGCCATTTCAGCCAGACAAGTGATGCTGTCTGACGCTGGTCTTCCAATAAACCTTGAGGGGTACCCAGTGAAATAAATATGCAATAGCTTAATAAATAGAAAACGAGTTAGTAAATCAGTTAAGTAACAACTACTAACGCTGGTTTTTACAGAGAAAAAAGGTTCTCAGAAAAGAGGTTTTTAATCACGAAAAGGAGTTTGCGCTCTAACCATAGTGTACTCCTTACATCACATTTTTGACAATACATAGTCATTAACAAATGACTTGAAAACTAGTACCGGGTAAAACGGGGTGGATAGAAACTCAAGGGTGAATAGAAACAAAACTTTGAGTAGGATATTCACGTAAATTAAAGGTTGTTTGTTGCATACAAGGAGTATTAATGCTTTTAAATAATTGAGATAAATAGTTTCGACACCTTGTTAGTATCAAACGATATTAAATTAGCGTAAAAATCCTCCTCAAAGTTTTGTTTCTATTCACCCTTGAGTTTCTATCCACCCCGTTTTACGGTATAATAATATGACCCTGCAAAGGTGCAGCAAGCACACTATGTTAGGGACTTTCATAATAAAATTTAACCTATAGCTGTAAACATAAAAAATATAATTATTTCCTAATTATCACTATCTACGTTTATCTTCCATTAATTCTTGGATACTAGTATACGTAATAACATTTTTCTTATAGCAATGCCCTAAAATACACATAATGTTCTCGAAGTATACTATCCAATTTTCATTTCTATTTCTCAAACTATTGATTCAATTCAAATTAAATTTCGCTCTGAAACATTATTTGGCAACATACAATACATGTTTGTTGTCTAAATAAACTTGTAAATGGAGTATTTGCTCACTAGGCGTGTTTAATTACCATAATATTGTGTGTTGTGTTATGTGTAATAGCTAGGTACTACTTATAGATCATTATAATTACATGGATGTTTATTTTAAAAGCAGACTTGGTTAAATAATGGATGTGATAGCTTATTTTTAACCGACTTCAAAAAAAGGAGGAGAGGAGGAGAGTTTTAGGGTTTGTTACCTCAGAACTCCGTCATTTATGGACCGATTTTCAAAATTATTTTTTTGTTTGATAGGGTATAGTAGCAGATTGGTCCCATTTGTATCAAAACTCATACCTGATGAGGGATCTTTGAGGAATTGAGGGAACTCCTCAAAAAATATAGGCACACACGCACTGATTTTAACATTTTTACTAACAAATGAAGCATTTTCATTTAGAAAGTATCATTTGGTGAAGAAAAACTGATAAAGAAGACAGGCAACGGAACTCTTCAACGCATAACAGCAAATTATTCGCGATTGCTATAGTCAGATGTCTATGCTGAGCTTTTGTATTTCCACAACATAACATTACGCCATTCTATTTTAAAAGGGGCCGGCAGAGATGTACAGATTAATGTTTAGAGATAGAACTTCTTTAGCAATTGTTATCCAATTTCAATGATTCTTTCAAGTTTTGAATGACTTTCTTTACATACAAAGAAACTAAAAATTACAAAATAAAAACTTTTTTACAAAAAAACAACCGACTTCTTAAAAAAAAACTAACAGGTGAAAATTAACTCCAGTTTCGGAAGTCGGTGGCCAATAATGAACAAAACAAAACCACCAAAGCCACAGACTTCCGAAACTGGAGTTAATTTTCACCTGTTAGTTTTTTTTTAAGAAGTCGGTTGTTTTTTCATTAAAACATTTGTTTTAATAAGAATTAAATCATCATAATTTCGTGTGGCTAGTAACTAACCAGGGGGTCGAGTCTGTTATTTAATTGCAATCGTGTCTCAATGACCGGTCAATGATCGATTTTTGATGAATTACGTCTAACTTATGACACATTTCCCGTGCAAAAACTGTCAAAGTTGTCAAATATTCGATCAATGACCGGTCAATGAGACACGATTGCAATAGCAGACTCGAGCCCCAGTGTAAGTTTTTATTCCGTCCATGGGATTCTGTCTTGGCATCACATGCCGGCCGTCGAGAAATATCTCTCAAGAATGCCAGTTTTCTCACAGTTTGTAAAGCAAGTGATAATTTTACAATACGCACTTGAATCATTGCCTTTGTTTCTAACTTGAGACCTACTACTTCGGAATCCGCAACACCACCATGCAATCACTGCTTACAAGAAATAAGTTATAGCAAGGAATGCGATTACGTTTTCTATTACAGCTGTATACGTAAATCTGTATATTAACAAACTACATTAATCGTAGTCCCTTGCAGAATATTTCCCTTCTCCTAAAATCTTAAGTAGGTTTCCCAATCAACGAAATGAATACGCTTCTTAGCCTTTTCTTACAGACAAACCTAATCGAGGTACAACTGGTACAACCAAAACTTTTCTATCCATCAAAGACTATCAAACAAGTTCTTCCTATCTTCATGTTCTCTGCTAAACAAAGAGAACTTTTCTCTTTACAATATTAGTACAACGTACAATGTAAAACTAACAGTCATAGACTAGAGATTGCCTAAATTCTGCTACCTTGCCAACTTCGAGCCATAACAGAGCAATTGCGACTTCCATACTTATTTTTTTCCAAAGATCCGACTTCTTGTTTCATTATTGGTCGTTTGGGATCAGCCTTTTTACGTCCACGATTGTAACAAGTCCCCGTATTTTTTGTTAGGCTATTTATCTTGATACCAACTGTTTAAGAGCAGTATCGAGCAATTTAAAGTTGGGATTTTGTTGTTTTTATTGTTTCTGTTAGTCGGTCTCGTAACGGAGTGAGGTTATATCTGTTTAGACTTCTTTGTCTGAAGGTAAGCAATAATGTGGATTTTGTTTTTGTGGCCAAGGAAGTACCGATGTGACTTTTTTCGAAACATAATAAGGACTTCCTAAGTTAAGTTCTTAGACATGACTGATATCGGTACCTAAAGGAAAATATCGCAAGGAATCCTAGAGTGTTATTCTGTAAAAATCACTACGTACAAGTGTAGGTGAAGTGAAGAGAAATTAGGCTGGTGGGTGTGTGAGTTAATGCTAAGATTGACAGTTCAACTCACGCTTAGGAATTACATCTATTTTTTTTTACGGGACTCATATTTAATATTGGTCTGAAATTGTTTGCCTTCTCTGTTTAATATACATATTAAAGGCTGAGTTTTTTTTTTGTTACATGGAAGGTGTACAGTACAGTATACGTGAAACCTTATAAGTAGCAGTGGGTGACGTAGTGAATTGTGGCACAATTTGTTTATCGGTTTTAGGTAGCTATTATCTTCTTAATTTAGTAGGTACATATTTAGAGTTATATGCGCCTTAAACGGTTCCATTTGTTTGCTTGCACAAAAAACTTAACTTATTTGTGAGAGAGATCAGAAAGTTCGAGATCAGAGAGATCAAAAAGATATAAACGCGAAAGTTTGTGAGGATGGATGGATGGATGTTTGTTACTCTTTCAGGTAAAAACTACTGAATGGATTTTAATAAAATTTGGTATGGAGTTAGCTGACACCCTGGATTAAAACATAGGTTACTTTTTATCCCTGTATTCCCACGGGAACGGGACCTATGCGGGTGAAACCGCGGGACGTCTGCTAGTACTATATAAAATATACAAAAAAAACATTATTAAACTTGAATAAGAATCACAATTATGTACAGACGCCAGCACATCAACCTACCCCAATGTGTCAAATTTCTTTGATAGGTTTACAACTTTATTCTAAACACAATAAGGTTCGCGTTCAAATGGGAAAATATGTCAGTTTGGGGTAGGTTGATGTGCTGGCGTCTGTACCTTGCGAAATGAAAATTGTACTTGTCAAATTCATCAATAATGCCACGCAACTTAGTGTCTGACTTTGCCAAGCTATGACAGGTGGACTCTGATATAGTAATATCTATATCAGGCTACGTCAATTAGGTCCAATTCAGCAATAATGCCGGACAACTAGTCTGACGCTGCATGGCTATCACTGGTGGACTGATACAAGTATAATTAAACCTACTAGGATTAAAACTAAACTCGAAAGACTCTGATATACTTATGATGACCTACCAGCACTCAAACTAAAGTCAAAAGTACGGCAATTTCTCCCCGATACCACCAACGATATTGCGAAACAATCTCCACCAGTCAATTTTGTCAAAAACAGTTTTGTTTGGGCCAAACAAAACCGCTCGCTATATTTACCTCAAAGGACGCTTGGCGCTCGTAAAATATATTTTATGATAAGTTCCGAAGCCTGACCACCTGTATACAAGGGTCGGCCATAACTCCCCATTGGTCTTGAAGAATCGAGAACGGAACATTATTTTTTATTATAAGTAGAGCTAGATAGGCGAGAGCACAGTCAACACACAACGCTACACAGATTATAGTTAGTGCTGCAGTATAGCGGGATACTTTAGCCCGGGATCCGGGATATTGTTGAACACTTGAGCGAGATCCTCTCGGTCGTTAGCCGGGACTGTCGGTAGATAATAGTGTTGGCGCTGTCCCGGGGTGCCCGGCTTTGTTGCTGGATTTTTGTGTTGGCGTGTGATTAGGCTCTTTAGAAAATATACATACGGTATAAGTATATTATTTCAATATATTTAGTCTGAAAACGGATAAGGGACATTATTTATATCCCAAAGACTTGGTAATATTTTGGGCTCTACACTGGAAACCGATTATTTGACTGGCCTGTAATGTTGGTCTAGTAGTGCCCGTGACTGCTATGTTTGAAGTCGTGGGTTCAATTCCCACTCAGCACATGATGTTTGTGTAATGAGCACGATTATATTTGTCGTGTGTCTGGGTGTAATTTATCTATAATATGTATGTATTTAGAAACATATAAGTATGTTTATCAGCTGTTTAGTACCCATAACACAAGCTCATCCTAGCTTGCCCCAGATGGCACTGTGTGAAAGTTGTGGAAAATATATTTTGTATAATTATTTATTTATTAAATTTTATTGGAGCAGTTGTTTACATGATTGTACGCACAGGTTAATAAAATTTATTATCTAAAACTACGAATATGATTTAAATGTGTTAATTATATTGTCTTTTTAATTTCATTTAAATATTGTAGTACATATTACGGGTTATCGCCTGTTCAAAAGACGTGGCAATGATTATAAACTTGAATTGCTCTAACGAAAACGTTTCAATGACTGGCAACACAATTTCACATTGTCTTTGTTATTCAAGTACGGTTAGCTTAAAAAGTCTATTTTTTCTGCCCAATAAAACTTCATGGCACTCTTTAGATTTCTTTATGTTGATGACGTATTTCGTGATGAAATATATGACTGAAGCTTTTTCACATGAAATGTGTAATGGGATATTCAATTTAATGTAGCATAAAATAAATATACGGACGATATACCGATTTGTTTGTTGGCATTTTCGACATAAAAAATAAATTATCATATTACTTTTGAGTATGGTTAGGATTGCAAGAGTTTTTATGAAAGAGGTTTTAATCTTACATACATTCATACAAACACACATTAAATAAGCTCACGCCTTTTACCCATGGGGGTAGCAGAAACTACAGAGCGTCATGTGCTACCGATTCTAACATACTTCTTTTGCTTCGTTTCGTTCATTAATGTAGTCATACACACACGAGGGTTGCGAGTAGTTTAAATCTTACTTTCGATATTATACCTACTACTTACAACTGATTGAATGTCTTGTTAGCCCTTTCATCATCATCATCTACAGCCGGAATTCACCCACTGCTGAGAATCGGCCTCTTTTTTCTGGTGCCAATCTCCATGTTCCTGTGCTAGCCTATAGTAACAATGTCGTCCGCCCATCTAGTAGTCTAGGGGTCGCAAATTGCTGAGTGGGTTTTAATTCTGGGTCCGTCAAAGTGTTATTGGGTTATTCCATGTGGAATTTCTCAGTAGCAGCTCGGAGAAAGGATTTGTCCCCTTATACATGGGATTTTATCATAACTGGGGAAACATGAGTGTACTACACCTTTAAGGCTGAGCCCTATGGGGGTTAAAGGCGAGAATTTATGTTATACATATGTATGAATGCTGCTCCTTTTCACATAGATGTTTCGATTTAAAAGGAAATGCGCTGAAGTGTAAACAGTTCAGAAACGTTGGGAATCGATATTACGAAGTGAATATGTGTCATTGTGTGTATTGAATCGAAGTAGAGGGAAACTTTAGCGTTGTTCGCGCTCACGGGTTATCAACAGTATTAATATTTGCATATACTCGTATATGTAGTTTAAGATGATAAGTAATTGGAACTTCGAGGCGTTTGATGCTTGACGTGTATGCAATGCAATGCTCATGTATTCAATGGTGTTTTAGATGGCAGTCATTTCTTTATGAATAGAATAGCATAGATCTTTATTTAATTAGAATGTAGGTACAAAAATAAATTGACATATTACTTATTATTATTATTACTTTATTATTTCTTTATATACAGCAGTGATAGCCTAGTGGTATGGCCGGTGGATTGTCAATCCATAGGTCTCGAGTTCGAACCCAAGGCACGCACCTCTGACTTTTCGGATTCATGTGCGGATTGTATAATTATCACTTGCTTCAAAAACGGTGAAGGAAAACATCGTGAGGAATCCGGCATGCCTGAGAGATATTTCTCGAGGGCATGTGATGCCAAGTCAGAGGCCCATGGGCGGCATTAAAACTCTGACACCAGGTTAGTCTCTAACCACACGATAAGAAGAAGAATTGACATATTGAATAATGGGATCCAAAAATGGGATGGATGAAATGGGATTATAATAACATTCATATAACAATATTATATTATTTTGTTTGTTAGTTATTTTGGGTCGTATTATTCTTCACAAATCTTTTGTCTCGCCCACGGATATCTATGGTTTCACCTTTGTTTGAAGTATTAAATAAGTAAATGTTAAAATATGTGGTTAATAAGACTGGAAACTGACACCTATTGAGTTAGGAAAAGAGTAGCCAGATGATAATGAAATATAATATTTTGAAAATATATGATTTATTAAGTAAAAGATATCTGAGTATCGAAAATTCGGTTATTCCAAGTACAAAATAATACCTGAAAAAATCATACATACGAAGAAACAAAGAAAAATATTTATATCAGTCATATTATTTGACGTTCGCTAAAAAAAATATGACGTAAAAATATTCATTGAAGCATTTTATTCGTAACACAATGGGGATCGTAAAATAAAGAAATGTAATAATGTACCGCACATCGTCTTCGTATAAGGTTTATATTACCGTTTACTCTGCCACGTGCGTTTTATGATGGTGATCGCATGGGGTCTAATAGGGTTGGCAAAATACTTAAACAATCGTAAAGCATAAAACTTAGACAAAAATCTGCATTTTTTGGTAAAAATGAAATCAATTTAATTTTATTTTAGACTTGTTGTCCATATAGTATGTTAGTAAATACTTAGGTGCCAGTGTGCCACATCAAGCTACCCCTATGTGTTAAATATCTTTGATAGTTTGTCAATTTTATTGCATAAGAATAAGGTTGATGTTCTACTGGTACAATTCGACAGTTTGAGATAGCACGATGTGCTTGCGTCAGTAAATGAAAATAAAGCTTATTTAATAAAGACTAGGTATTCTGGTACATAATACATGAAAAATCAATTATTATTCAAAATAGATATGTATCAAACTCAAACTGTTTATTGCATTCATGTGATATACATAGTAGTTACATTAATTGAGTAATATGTAATAAAATATACTCTATCCATTGCCTTTATAGAGGACTTTCTATTTTTCTAGCTAAAACCTGACTCTAATGGTTTTTCTATTGTATTTAGTTGCGAAGTAAGTCGCACAAACTATTTAGACTACTAACATAAACTCCCTCACGCATTTTTTCAAAAGTGGTGAAAAGAGCTGCTACAATCTGCTACTGCCTATCAGTTAATTTCCATCTACTAATTTTGTCGTACACGAAAGCAAGTTGCAATTTGTCAATATCAATTACCTAAATACGTCACATTACGTTTTGTCGTTAAAATAGAAAGTAAACATAAAAAGAAATTATACTTAGACTTACCTACTTATTAAATTACTTCTCGGTAGTATTTTATTTTTTAATCCGACAGTTTGACAGCCCTACGTCTAGATACTACACCAATAGAGACACGATGACACAATTCTGGCACAAAATAATTTTGACCGCGGACTGTACGGGATTTCCTTATTGTTTATGGCTTAAAGTTGGTTGTTTGTCTCTGAGCTCGTTCCAAGGAGTATGTAAGGGGTGGAATTCAATTTATTTAATGTTGCCAAAGAAAAATTGCTTCGTTTATGGCTTTTGTGTGTCGGTTCACCTTGTAGGGAGCAGAAACATTTTTTTTTTGTAAAAATTTTTTTTTTTTTTTTTTTTTTATATATAATGGGTCTACTCTTGACCTCAATCTTGTCCTGCGGTCAGAGATGAGGTCGACGATGGAACGAGCTTACCCATAAGAAGCCTATTAACTCGCGACTTAAACAGATTGGGGTCATATGAACTCGGGAACACTGATGCAGGCAGGGAATTCCACTCCTTGGCTGTGCGCATAATGAAGGAACAGGCAAAGCGCTTCGTGCGAATGTGTGGAACATCTACAAGGAATGGGTGATAACCTGCAGTACGTCTGGATTCCCGATGGAGGAAAGGAGATGGTGGAATGAGCTCGTGGAGCTCAAGAGCACACTCACCGAAATACAGTCTGTAAAAAGACCGACAGACATGCAACTTTGCGGCGGTGGGCCAGGGTATGAAGCTTGGTACCCACCAGCTTTTCGTCACCAATGAGCCTCTTGGCTCTGCGCTCTACTGAGTCGAGTGTGGCTAGTTGGTATTTGGCTGAGCCATCCCAAAGGTGACAGCAATACTCCATGCTGGACCGGACTTGAGCTTTATAAAGAACTAAAAGCTGGTCAGCTTTGAAGTACCGCTTAACTTTATTTAGGATGCCCAGCTTTTTTGCCGCAGTTTGAGCTTTCGACTCAATGTAGGCACCAAAGTTAAGATTTGCACTTAACTTCGTGCCAAGAAGCTCGAGGCCGTCGGTAACTGGTACAGATGCACCTCGGAAAGTAGGAGCCAGATTGAAGGGGCTCCTTTTGGCGGTGAACAGGCACACTTGTGTTTTAGTGGCGTTGAAAACAACCAGATTTTCGTCACCCCACTTGGAGACAAGACTTAAGGTTGAATTCGTTCGCTCTACCATGGCCTCTCTCAAAGACCGAAATTCATCACCACTGGCTCTTGCGCTACATGTGTAACTCTCCATGACAGTGCTGTCGTCTGCATACCCAACAATACCAGGAACAAGGAGGTCATTGATGTGTAGCAGGAAAAGTGTCGCGGAGAGAACAGACCCCTGAGGAACTCCGGCGTCAATACCAAAAAGGTCAGAGGAGCAGCCATCTATGACAACTCGGATAGACCGTTCTCTCAGGAAATCAGATATCCAGCAGCAAAAGTCAATGGGAATGCCGTATGCAGGAAGTTTGCCCAGCAGACTAGCATGCCATACCCTGTCGAAGGCCTTCGAGATATCCAACGACACGGCAAGAGCTTCGCCGTGTTTCTCGATGGCCTGGCCCCAGCAGTGCGTAGCATACACTAGAAGATCACCAGATGACCGTCCCCGGCGAAAACCATACTGACGGTCGCTTAGTAAGTCGTTTGCTTCTAGGTACGCCAGCAGCTTCCCATTAAGAACCCTTTCCATTACTTTACAAAGTATGGAGGTGATAGCGATTGGACGATAATTACCGGGGTCGGCACGACTACCCTTCTTGGGCACGGGCTGTACATTGGCAACCTTCCATGAGCTCGGCACCGTTTTCGTTTTAAGAGAGAGGCGGTACAAGCGTGTCAACACAGAGGACAACTCAGGCGCACAGTTCCTCAAGACTCTTGCTGGTATGCCGTCAGGACCACTAGCCTTATTCACGTCCAGGCTACAAAGTACTCTACGAACCTCTTTCATGTGTATTGTGATCTCCGGCATCGAAGAACCACAGTGAGGAATCATTGGTGGCTGTTTTGACTCAGTATCAAGACGTGAATTGCTCGCAAATAGAGATGCAAATAGGTTTGCCTTCTCGGTGGCGGAGTGAGCTAGCGACCCATCCGGTTTGAGCAGGGGAGGTAATGACGACCGACAGAAGTTGGTTTCGACCGATTTGAACAGGGACCAAAACTGTTTACTACCAGAGGGGTAGGACGCAAGCTTAGCCCCTATACGGCTGACGTGGTCGAAACGCGCCTTTCGGATTACCCGCTTGCAGAACTTAGCGGCAGAATTAAATGCTCTTTTCTTCGCGCGAACCCGTCGAGCTCGAACTTTGCGGTCACGAGTGCGTACCCAGGCCTGGTATGCAGCCTGCATATGGTGCTCAGCACGAGCGCAGTCTGCATTAAACCAAGGGCGGGCTTTGTGACCGAGCGGTATATCGGAGAATGGAATGTAGTATTCCATTCCCTGCCGTATCACATCCGCAACCGCTTCAGCTGAGCAAGTGGGGTCACCCGAAGAAAAGCACACTGGATGCCATGGGAAGGATGCAAAAAAATGCCGCATCTCATCCCAGTCTGCTGACTCGTACCGCCAAACTCGCCTCATGCCTCTAGGGCTATCATCTGGAGGAGAGCTGAGCGACACGGACTTGACTAGACAGTGGTCGGATGTTCCCAGTGGGGCTGATACCGATACTGAGTGCCTGTCTGGGTCGGTAGTCAGCAGCAAGTCCAAGCAATTGGCTGTGTGTCCGTCAACATCTGGTACCCGGGTCGCTTCATTCACCAGCTGGGTGAGATCTAGCGATAATGCAAATTTGCGCGCCTCTCTCCCAGCATGGTCAGTTTTCCGGAACGGGAACAACCACTCCTCGTGGTGGGCATTAAAGTCCCCCAGAAAGAGAAGCTCCGCCGTTGGGTACCGTTGCTGGGCATAATCCGCCTTCACCATAAGGTGCTCAAAGAGCCTGGTTGTCTCCTGGTCACCACTGTGCGACCGGTAGACACCGACGTAGAGTGATTTCTCCACCCCGGTATCAACCAGTATCCAGATTGTAGATAACCCGGAATCTTCGAAGCAACGGAGACGCCGAAAGCATATATCGTCGCGGACGTACAAACAGACCCCAGCCCGTTTTGCGAACTTGTGTTCAAGCGAGTAACCTGGGTAGTTGAGGTACGCCACGTCCGACGGAGTTGCAATTTGCGTCTCCGTTAAAAAGAGCAGGTGCGGCTTCTCGGTCTCGAGATGGTGGTGGACCGAATCGAGATTTGAGTGCAAACCTCTGATATTGGTGAGATGCACTTTAAGTGGGAGGAAGTGCCGCCGCTTTAAAACCGAATTTCTTTTAAGCTTCTTCATAGTGTGTGGGAGTATTTTCTTGGGGGAACAGAAGGATGGTCGAGACGCGGCCTGGTCACCCAACGGGACTCTCTTGGTCGTCCGACCAGAGGGAGACTCATTTGGAGACTGCGGGGACGCCCGAGCCCCCCCGAAATGGCCACTGGGTCCTCCCACCCAGTCGCCAACTGGCACAGTGGAGCATTTCGGGATTTTTCGCGAGTTGGCGGGGCAGCCTTTCCCACGTGGCTGGCGAAGTACTTGGGCCCCCTACTAACTGCGGTCGGCCAACGGCAGAGACCGTGCCTCGGATCCCGCTACCCTCCAGTATGAGTCACCCAGTACGGAGTTACATAGAGACCCAGACCGGTCCTAGGTCGCGCAACTGACCATCTCCAACCCCCAATGGCACTGGCACTCCCGCACACCGACGGAACACAGACAAGCTGTTTGGCGCCGGACTCCGGCGGGAGGGTGGTCGCGCGCCAGGCGGCCGGAGCCTACCACCGCTGTAAGGGATCTTTAGCCGTCACCATCGCGTAGACGCGCGGTGCCGTTGCCCGGGGTGGACCACTAGGAGGTAGATCCCACCACCCCAAAAAAAATGCACTTTCTTAGAGAAATCTAAGACCTGTGAGGTGAGAAACATTGAAAGTGTATAGTTCAACTAAATTGTGAGGCTTAAAAATACAATGTTTACGTCTGGCATCATGTGCGTATTGTATTTTGAATGGCCTGTTGGTCTAGTAGTTAGTGACCCTGACTGCTATGCCGGAGGTCGTGAGTTCGATTCCCACCCAGGACAAATGTTTGTGTGATGAGTATGATCATTTGTTCTGTGTCTGGGTGTAATTTATCTATAATATGTATGTATTTAGAAATTTATAAGTATGTTTATCAGCTGTTTAGTACCCATAACACAAGCTCTCAAGCTTAACTTGGGACTAAATGGCGTTGTGTGAAAAAGTTGTGGAATATTTATTTTATTTATTTATTTATTCACTTGCTTGCAAAACGGCGAAGGAAAAAACCGTGAGGAAACTGTGAAGTCAATTCAGAGGCCCATGGTCGGTATAAATTCTGACACTAACTGTACAAAGACAGTAAGAATGGCCGATCCTCAGTCAAACAATTTCCGATATTAAAAAAAGCCCCCCTACAGCCCCCAACATTGTTGAGAAAGGGCCATATGTAAGATGCATCTGCGAACAACTTCACACCAATGTCGTACCTCCCATATAATTAGTACTCGTAGTGTATTGAGCAGCAATATAGCCGATAAAACATTGTTTCATCTTTTTGTTCCTAAAACGAGTTATCTCTACATAAAAATAATCGAGGATAGAGGACATTGTTATAAAAGGCTCTCTCGGTGTTACATAACAAAAGGTTTCAATTAATCCCATATTCTATAATCCCGGTCTCGGTATTTTCCCGATTTTGTCGAGTTTTTTTACTGGTATCTGATCCGATTCCGGAATTTTATGTCCTCCAAACGTATTGAAGGGTATACATGTTTTTATTAAAACAAATATTTTAGGATGTTTTATCTTTTTGGATCCTTCACACATTATTGTTTGCCAGTGATATTGCTATTCACAACATACATACATTAACTCACTGTTTTTCCTTATATGGGTAGGTAAAGACAGGCTTTCTTTTCTTATATTTATTTTTTCAATAGAATAAACTTCAATTTTAAACATTATTTAAAATTATTTATCGATAATTAAATGTACGCCAATCAAGACTAAATAATAGCCAGTGTGTAAATCGCATTTTCAAAGGATCTTCTCTGAAAGTCTACAAAATTTTCACAATACAGTGCATTTGGATTGGCCAGATTGCAACATACAAACTAAAACTGACATAATATCCTACATCACGATGTTGAAGTTACCAGCGCGAAAAAACTTATTAAAAATTTCAAGAGCAACCGTTGGGCACTATGGCCCACCAGACCAAATACACATCTGGTCGGAAGATAGGTACCTACTCCCTTTTTAATAAGTGATAATGAACTTTACACCCTGCCCCTCAAACCCCACAAATCTTTTATTACCATCTCAATAACAGCGGTATCACTAGCATCAATAGTATCAAAATTATTATCCCATATCCTGTGGTATAATAGCGGTAAACAAAATGGCCGCCATGGTGATCGTGAACGATGGCTTTATATAAACTGTCAACGGCTGATATATTTTATAATCCCGTCATGTTTTTATTTACGCCATACATCACTCGGTTGTGTAGACCTCTATGGAAAGCGTAAATTTATTGGTGCTGAAAGTTGAGCGAAAATAACTGTGTTACATAATAGTCATGGTTATGTCAATGATAAGTTAAAAAGGTGTAGATAGGTTACCTAAATAACATTAGATTTTCAAAAACGGCATACTAACGCACGCACGCGTCCGATGACGGTGCGACGCGACACTGAGGTTAAGTGTGGGTAATTAGCCACATTTTAACGTGTTGCTATCTACGCCTTTTTACTTATAATAGTAGTTTATTTACGGTAAAACATAAAAAAAATAGCTGTCAAATGACTAATGCAGTTAACAAATCATTAAAAATACATTAATACATTTCAAATGTCAAATAGTGACAAATACAAACTCATTATTTAATAGCATAGGTAATCTTCGATAAAGTTTAACGTGCTTAATAAATATCGTGGTCGTGATTTATTTTTAAGTGAAACAAGTAGATAGTTAATAAATAATGTCGTTTTAATTCTTCCGCCATTACCTCGCATAATAAATGTAATTTAATTATAAGCGTGGTTTGTAGATCATTAAAATAGTTAACGGATCAGTTAACTCTTTTATGACCAACGAACCTCACTCGGTTAATAATAAACTAGATTTTTATAGCTCTAGCTTGCTAGTTCTAGCTTCATCCGCCAAGAAACTTAACCGTCAATACTCCCGAGTATAGGGTTTTTGTTTTTAAGATCACCTTTATGGGAGCACCTCTTTTCTAACTATAGTAAAATTATTAAAAATTTTCTTCTGTGAAGAAGAAACAAAAAATAAGAAAAAATAGTCTGAAGAACAACCATTTTGATCAATTTTCTCACTTATTATGTTTTTGATTGAACTACGAGACTTTGTCGAACTTGACAATCAATATTTGCTATCAACAGACCTCATTATGCACCTTAGAACTTTACAATAAAACTTATAATAGTGTGTTGTTTACTCTGTAAAGTGCAATTTCATGTTTGATTTTTTTGGACATAAATGGGTTATTATTGGGTTCAATACCAAATTCCAATTGAAATAGCCTTCCACGAGAGACGATGCCTAAAAATAAATATTTGGCGCGACCTAGACAGTGAGTTCCACTAACATCTTTCTGGCAGGCTGGTATATTTTTGAAAGGTTTGATTGTTTGCATTGAATAGGCTCCGAACATACTGGAACATACATAGTATGGAGTTTCTTGCCCATTCTTCTCCATACAAAACTACCTTTTGGAAGGGGCAACTAGAATCATTAAATTTTATTTAACTTGTTCGTTCAAAAGTGCCTTTTAAATGGCCTAATTGAAATAAATGATTTGACTTTGACTTTGACTGGACCGATTTGAAAAAATATTGCACCGTTGGGAAGCTACAGTATCTCCGGATAACATAGGCTACTTTTTATCTCGTATTCCCACGGGAACGGAAACTATGCGGGTGAAAGCGCGTGAAGTCTGCTAGTAGACAATAAAATAATAAGTCCACGTACATAATTTTAATTCAGCCTCATTTTATCCTTATCCAAATTCTATTTTAGTTCAAAATCCAGTTTTTATTCCGTCCCTCACGAACGGAAACCAAAGCTTCGCAACACAAATATGGAAATGAATTTAGGTAAGTTCAACTTTTGCGAAGTTTACATATGAATTTGATTCGAGTTCTATGAGCATCCTTTGTTTAACGTAGCGTGAATGTACTTTAGATTTGCTGTACTTAGGTACTCGTTTAACCGCTTGAATTTGATTTGAGTTTACAAGTCTGGGTGTTTGTTGTAATAGCGTTTTAAAATGTGCGGTGGAAAGGATAAATAGTATTTGTTGTAGCAATGTGTAGTTTATTTGAAGTTGACGATGAAGTAGGAAAAATAGAATCAGAAAATAAATTTTAACACGCGGGCGTAAGCGTTTATGTCTTTTTTTGGTGCAAAGCTTGCTCTCTATTTTAACTACTATTTTATATGAATTAGAAAGAAACTCATAAATATTAAAACTTGAATCTTAATAACAACATAATTAGTAAAATGCCTGCAAGTGGTCATAAGTTCTAATCCGGTGAAGTATATTATGGGATTATTGTATTACGGGAAAGTGTACATTCAGTGATAACCCTCAAGATATATGGTATTTTTTATCAAAACCACCATTTTATATAAATCACCATATTAGGAGAAAGGACAAGGGACATTCCATGCCTCTAAAATTTCTTGAAATAAACAGCCACGACAGACGGCTAGTCTGAGCCTGATCGACTTTGCAAACCAAAAGCATTAGCAGAGTGGAGTCATCGAGCGCAAATCTTATTCACTACTGAGCGGCAAAACGTGCATTTTCTACGCGACGCTTTGGGCCTGTCTCTCGGCAACGGTTGCCGGGGCTGCGCCGAAATGCCAACGAGGTGCCCTGTCAGCGCGACTTCATTCAAAACAAGTGTCAAAAACTGTGTCAATTTTCTTTGCTTTTTATGTTTTTCATCTGTGTTTTAGTTTAATTTATTTATAAGTGAGTTTACTTGTAAGTTGTATATTTTCTCTTTTTTATGAAAAGTAATGACGACAGTAGCGATGCCGGACCAAGTGCCAGTCAACCTTCCACATCGCTGGATGGTTTTGTGAGTTGTCCTCTATGTACCCAAGCACGCTTTTTTAAGGGTGAACGAGGTTTGAAGGTACATTTGGGTAAAAAACACAAGCAACACAATGTACCTTCAACTTGCCCCACGTTACCAACAGCTCTTACACCTGATTCACCCACTCAACCCCTTTGGAAAACGCTATCAAAATTAAAAACATCTACCCCAGTTTTAAAGAGAGTCCCTCGCGGCGCGAGGCTATCCGTGGCATCAAGTTTAGCGCGCTGTATTCGCCTCGCCGTCCGAGAGAACTCTATAAGTGCATGGGAGCAACTACTCACCTTTCCGTTTAGAGTTCTGCATGTGCAAAAAAATTTGGCTAGTAAAAAAACTTTGACAGCCCAAATTAAAGAGAACTGTAACTTTTCGGCCCAAAATTTTGAACCAAAATTAACAACGCACCCTACACAAAGAAGTTTATTGCACTATGTAGAGTCTAAACTGAGTGAAGGTGACATCAGAGGTGCAGCTAGGATCATTTTCAGCAGCGATGTGGTTGCGCCGTACTCTCCAGAGACACTTACAGCTCTGGAGAGCAAACACCCCGCCCCTGCGGATGACCTCGTCTTCCCTGACCCCCCCGATCCGTTAACCAACTCACTTGTAGTTACAGCGCACCAAGTGAGTGCGGCCGTGAGCTCATTTCGGTGTGGCTCCGCCGGTGGACACGACGGCTTGTCGCCTCAACATCTGAAGGACCTAATGTGTTCAGGTGCCGGGGAAGCTGGTGAGTCCCTTTTGAAGGAGCTTACGGCCCTCATTAATCTAATGCTCTCCGGCAATGTGAACGAAGCCATCATTGATATTTTGTACGGGGCAAATTTATGTGCCCTGCGCAAGAAAGATGGTGGCATTCGTCCCATTGCCGTAGGTTCCGTTTACCGTCGTACCGCAGCTAAAATTTGCTGTGCCTATTACAGCGAGTCGCTGGCAAGCAAATTTCAACCCCTTCAGCTAGGTTTCGGGTCTAAAGGGGGCTGTGAGGCTGCGGTACATGGTTTAACAACGTATCTAAATAGCAATGAAGGTGAGGTCATCCTTAAGGTTGACATTAAGAATGCCTTTAATTCCGTAAACAGGGACACCTTGTTGACAGAGGCTCAAAAAGAAATACCCAAAATTTATAGTTTTCTTTATCAATGTTACAGACACCCCTCTAAATTACTTTATCAGGCCAACCTTTTGGATTCAGCCGTGGGATGTCAACAAGGTGACCCTCTTGGGCCTGTCATTTTTAGTTTGGCAATAAATCCAATTATTCGACAACTAAATTCAAAATTCAACGTTTGGTATTTGGATGACGGTACCTTAGGAGGTGAAGTAGACACAGTTTTGGAAGACCTAACCTTTTTAAAAGAAAAATTTCATTCTATTGGACTTGAGCTTAACATTTCAAAATGCGAACTATATATCCCCCAAACCACTGACAGACAGACCACCATTGCAAAATTTAATTCAATAGCACCCAAAATATCAATTACAGAAAGGAATTCCCTTCACCTCCTGGGGTCCCCAATTTTCGACGAATCCTTTCCAACGTTTATTGAAGAAAAAATACAAAATTTTAATGATGTTTCGGAAAGACTTTTCAAAATAAACATTCATTCGGCATTCACACTTATTCGATACTGTTGTTTTGGACCAAAATTTACTTATAGCCTTCGCTCCTCTCATCTCTGGAAGTACCCAAAACTTTTAGAAAAAGTCGACCAAATTATTAGAACTACTCTTACATCGATATTAAATGTGGCCTTGGACGACCGAGCGTGGCAGCAAGCCACACTTCCCATTCGCTTGGGTGGTCTCGGCGTCCGCAAAATTTCAAGTTTAAGTTTACCGGCCTTCCTCTCCTCGGTCCATGGTACCGCTAAATTAACCAGGAATATTTTACCTGCGTCACTGGTTGATTTTGAGGTACCATGTTTGACCGATGCGTTGAACGCTTGGAAAATGACTTGTCCCAATACGGATTTACCCGACAACTTGTCTTCCCAGGTTCGGTGGGACGGGCCGCTTTGCAGTGCTATTCGGAATTCCCTTTTAAATACGTCATATAGTGCTGCTGAGCGTGCCCGTCTGCTGGCCGTGGGAGAATGGGAGTCGGGTTTGTGGCTTCAGGCACTTCCGTCAGCCACCATAGGCACTTTGATGGATGACACTTCATTTCGGCTCGCTACGTGTCTACGCTTGGGTGCTCCTTGTGTTGCTCCTCATCGGTGTCACTGTGGTGAAGCTGTCGACAGCTCCGGGCACCATGGCCTGTCTTGTTGCAGGAGTGCAGGTCGCATAGCACGACACGCCAGCATTAACGATATTATTCGTCGTGCTCTTGTCACCGCTGGCGTACCAGCAATTTTGGAACCTAACGGCTTGGTACGAGACGATGGAAAGAGACCAGATGGAATGACGTTGTTGCCTTGGAAGATGGGTAGGCCTTTGGTGTGGGACGCAACCTGTGTCGATACCCTTGCGCCATCTCATATTCCAAGTACGGCGAGTTGTGTTGGCGCTGCTGCTGCAGCTGCTGAGGCCCTCAAGCGGCGCAAATACTGTAACCTCATTGGAAGTTACGGTTTTGAGCCGTTTGGGGTCGAAACGCTCGGGTCATGGGGTCCGAGTGCACGCAGCCTTTTTAAGGAGATTTCTCGCCGACTGGTCGACACTTCGCGTGACCAGAGGGCTGGCTTATTCTTTGGCCAAAGAATTAGCATTGCCATCCAACGTGGCAATGCTGCCAGTCTTCTGGGCACGTTTCCAGATGACAGCGATGGGGAGGAGTACTTTGACGCCTGAGTGTTCTGATTTTTTACTATTTTATTTGTAGTTAGTTTAAGTGTACATATTATATATATTTAAATTAGTAAAAAAAAAAAAAAAAACCATATTAGTAATTCACAAATGCTAATATGATTTATAAAAACAATCGTGAGTCTTAAAAGGTTACATAAAGGTGAAGTGTCGTGTTATTTTGCTTGCATCTATCTATATAAAAGAGGTTGAGTCTATTTTCACGTATATCCAGGCACTATTAAAAACTTTTAAGCCCTCTTAACCTTGTGTCTACCTCTATTATTCATGCTTGACAATACATAATAATACATACATGCATACATAAACTCACGCCTTTTTCCCATGGGGGCAGGCAGAAACTACTGAGCGCTATATGCTACGCTTCTTACATACCTACATCTTTTGCTTCGTTTACATTAATAAATGTTGTCATTCACACGCGCCGGTTGCGAGCACTACGCACCTGACCTTTCTGAAAAACCTCACTAATAAGGCATTACATAATAATAATGATTTATTAATTAAATTAATTTATTATTCATTTTGTTGCTTTTATTTCTCAATAGTTTTGTGTTTAAAATGCCTGTATTTTTGTTTTGAACACTAATTAGGCAAAACATGTTGTAACTTTCCAATTTTTCACATTTCTATCTACATTTGAATTTCTATGTATAATGTTACACATGTTTTATACAAATAAATATATCTTTGTCTTTATCTTCATATACAAGGTGTTTTTTTTGATATCCCATAACTCTAGGGTTATATTCTGTAGGTAAAAAAAATACTAAAACTCCTAGAATAGTTGGTCCAAAAATGCATAGTTTTGGAGATATCATCAATCATAATTAAATTATCAGTTGTTTAGTACCCGTAACACAAGCTCTGCTTAGCTTGGGACTAGATGGCGTTGTGTGAATAGTCGTGGAATATTATAAGTATTAATAATATTATTTTTGTTACCTAATTAGTTCAAAAATAGTCACCAGTACGACGAATCTTCTTTCTAACGTCACTTTTCTTTCACGTAAGGGTGTTTTACATTAACCATCGTGACTTTGTCGAATCATTTTGTATGTTAGTAAAAAAAAAGGATGATTGAAACATAATTCATATGCCAGTTGATTCTTTGATATGGTCTCAATCATACCCTAGAGTTATGGGATATAAAAAAAACACGTTGTATACAAAAACTCCGTCTTTTTCCAATGAGGGTAGAAACTGAACAGAACGCCACGTAGTATCCTAATAAAGGTATTTCTTTTTTCTTACACAGTCAAAAATAAACCACAAGAATACTTACCTACACGTGCCCCTCACAACATACACCAAATAACCACAAATCTCTATAGTGATTGGCAACTCAAGCGAATAAACTCCAAGCTAAATAAAGGGTATCTCGACCAGACAGCATTGTCTCAAGCATAAATAGGTAATCTACGAACAACTATTTTCAATTTAAAAACATTGTAAGCCACCCCCCACTCCCGGGTGTATGAAGGGGGATGATAAAATCGATCGGGACACAATAGCTCTTACTGTGGCGGGATGTTAAGGGGACGATGGGATTCATTGGACCCACATAGCTAGCAAGTGGTGAGATATTGTGGGCCAATTTGCTTTACAGGTGGTGAAAATGATAGTGAATTTGAATATGAAATTATGTGCTAGAAAGTTTATTGATAGGAGTTGTTGAGAGATTTAGATTAAGCGAATGGGAGTATTTAGTTAAGTTTTGTAACAGTAGAGACGTTGTTGTTGCAAGTAATTCTACGTAAATTCAGTTTCATTAATTCGAGAAGCAATTACCGATTCATTTTTATGCTTAAACTAGTTACAACTACAACCTACTTACTTACTTTAACTACTTCTACTACTACTATTAAATTGGCAAAATGTGTGTGTGTGATGAGCACGTCATTTGTTCTGTGTCTGGGTGTAGTTTATCTATAATATGTATGTATTTAGAAATATGTAAGTATGTTTATCAGCTGTTTAGTACCCATAACACAAGCTCTCAAGCTTAACTTGGGACTAAATGGCGTTGTGTGAAAAGTTGTGGAATATTTATTTATTTATTACTAGCTGCCCCGGCAAACTTCGTTGTGCCTTAGAGTCAATTCATTGCTCTTATTTTTTTTTTATATTAGATATACATACGTTGAATAAGACGACAACAAATTAATCCAAACCAATAATAACTACTACTACTTTTAAATTACAACATGTATATATACCCTAACCTAACTGACCATACCTATCCTATAGCTAACCCAACTATCTAACCTAACTACCTTACTAAAAAATACTAAATTCATAATTTTAATCTGAACTATTGCCTCTATGTTACATACAATAATTTATGCCTATGGTTTTCCCGGTCTACTTTAATTAAAGTTCTAACAGTAAAATAAGTTCTATTTGCAAAGAATTATTAAAGTTCGTCTCTGTCATCATTGCTAGTTACGTAAATTGATTTCTGAAATATAAGACTTTTTTAAGCTACATAAAACCTCTAAGTTTAGTAACAAAATAAATTTCAGAACGTAGGTGCGTATTATAAATTGACAACCTTACCTTCTTGGGTTTAGCTTAAGACTTGTCAATTTCAAATTGTCACCTGATAATGAACTGGGAAGTTTGACTCCTGTCATGTCATCCAAGATGGCGCTGCGTTTGAAAAATGTTTGAGACAACCGATATTCTTGATATTTATTTTTATGATGTCGAACGGGATAAAAAGTATCCTATGTCCTTCTCCTGGCTCTAAACTACCTCCCTGCTAATTTTCAGCTAAATCGGTTCAGCCGTTCTTGAGTTATAAGTGAAGTAACTAACACGACTTTCTTTTATATATATAGATTTATTACTGGCGAAATATGGGTGTACTACAGGAACACCTCTGCTTAACCCCTACGAGAATTACAGTCGTGATGTTATGTGTTTTACAATTAAGCCTTGTGACATATGTGGCGTTTGGTGAGTTGTAGCTAACGGTCCGTCTATGCTTTACAAGCTTGTGAGTACATACATACACGTACGTGCATACATAATATTAAACACCAAATACAGTTAAAGGTGCAATTGGGTAAAATAATTAGATCACAAAAGTCTTAAAAATAAGTAGGAAACAATATTAAGAAAATAAGAAATGAAACACGCAAGCCGCCCCGGCGCTAGCCAAACAACAACTAGCCCCTAGGAACGGGGTTACCAGATCTGTCGCCAACATCTCTCCCCGCTGCACGCTGGTAAGAACCTAAAGTCTTACCAAAGCAGCTATGGTGACAGATCTAGTTTAACTAATTTACGCGCAGGATGACGTGGGATCCCTGCACTAGTCTTTACGTCCGCTACTCGCACTATCCCGTCTCTACCAGGGAACACTTGCACAACCCTTCCGCGAGGCCAGATCCCTCTGGGGAAATTTGTATAATTAAACACCAAATCAAATACAGTTAAAGGTGCAATTGGGTATAATAATTAGATCACAAAAGTCTTATAAATAAGTAGGAAACAATATTAAGAAAATAAGAAAAGAAACACGCAAGCTGCCCCGTCGCTAGCCAAACAACAACGAACCCCTAGCAACGGGGTTGCCAGATCTGTCGCCAACACATACATTCATAATTATGTGCAGACGCCAGCACATTAAGTTACCCCAATGTGTCAAATTTATTTGATCGTTTTTCAACTTTATGTCAAACGGAATAAGGTTCATATTCAATTGGGAAAATTTGACACATTGGGGTAACTTGATGTGCTGGCGTCTGTACATTTAAGCGACTTCAATTTATTATATTAAATTAAAGTTACAGCCAAAGTGTGCGCGTAGTTTTAAATAAAGGAACCCAGAATTCTAAAACACTAAGAAGTCAGTACCTACACTCGTACAGTCAAGTACAGACAAGTTATGTGCTCGGAAATAAAGGAAAACGTACATACGGAGACCGTAAGAACAACAGGTTGCTAAAATACTAAGACATTTAGCACCGGAATATTTTTCAGGTTTTCCTGCCATCCAGTTTAATATAGAGTTTCACCTTTTCAGAGTAAAAATATTTTCTAGCTGTATTTTTCGAAATTCTAGCAGTTATGTCTGCAAAAATATGATCAGTAGTCTTTTTGTTTATGCTTGGTTGAAGATATGAAGTCTTGTAAACATGAGTTATTTGGGTGATTATCTAAAGCCACAGCTAGAAACCGTTTTTTAACTCAAGTGGGTAGAAAATGAAGTATAAGACATTTATATTTTCTTTCTTTATTTTTATTACAAACATTAATCCAGATAACTATTCCTTAACAGTCAAGCAACTTATATTCAACGGCACTTATACTATAAACACGAATAACTGCAATATAATAGCCATACTAAAAGTCAGGCAAAAGGAAATTTTAAAGCTAAAGCTTATCAAACCCCATAATTATGCACGTAAGTGTAAAATATGGCCGCGATAGCAAGTAGTAGGAAACTGCAAGGACTTGTTTATGCGACATGACACAGCAATCCGATGCACTGCGGTGCAAAATAAATAGAACACACCGAGATATGCGACGCTAAATAAATCCAAGGTACAGAAATGCAGTGACTGCTAACCTGTATAAATAATTCATTCGAGGAAGGCATGCATCTTGCATGGCGTGCTTTTGTTTATATATGCCAGGTTCCGATGTCTCGGCTTATTTATAAGATGGTGGAGGTGAATAATTGTGTGCATTGGACGGCTGGGGTGGTGTAGTGGTGATAAGATTTGAATAGTGGTTCGAAGTCATTGTTTCTTCGTAAGTATGTTAGCTGTTTTCATTAGCTTTTAGTAGTGACATTATGTTTATTGTTGTAAGTTCATCTTTTACACGTCAATATTTTAAAGAAAAATGACGTTGGCGTTTCTCAATTTACTGATCCCTGAGAATAAATGCTGAAAGAGACATCTGAAGTCATAGACTCTTTTACTAGTCATGCAATATCAAAAATGGTCTAAACGAACGACATTCACTCATTTTTCTAATTGTACGCTGCAGTGTACGCTGACATTATTAAAAAGAAGAAAGTAAATATGTTTGAAGTCGCTGCTGCATATTAAAAGTCTTGGAATTTCTCATATGCAAAATGAACCTCCAACGCTTTCGTTCCATATTGCAGTCTATTAAGATAATAAGTCCACAAACATCGTAAACACAACAACGCTTAATTAAAAGTATGAACCAAGAAAAAAAGGGGCAAAAAGAGTTTCCTGTCAAGTCTAAGCCAATTCCTTTTACCTGGACGTCGGAACTTTAATAAATTAGGGCTGAATCGTGTAAAATCGCAAGTAACCGTGACGAGCACCCCTCGGGGGTAATCACGACCTCGTTGTTAAAGACTTCATTGAATTATTTTTTAAGTTCATAAAAGGTGCTTGTTTTTTATTGTGGGCGAATTTCTTTGGCATGATGTGTAATCTTCTTGTTTTTTGTTTTGCCTTTAGGTTTTGAGAGGTCGATATTTATGTTCATCTTAATTCATAAATGGAGTCTTGGGGTAAACGTACGATGTATGTACGTTTATCATACTATTTTCAGCTGCATGAAAGGGCTAGGCAGGTGATGATGATGATAATTATATCACACTCAAAAATATTTTAGACATTTGTATTGCCAAATTCTCATAATTTTGTCGTCATGTTACATGTTATGTCATGTTACCCATATTTGCAATATAATATTGTCTCTCTCAATTTTTATCTGTCTAAAAAAATTCCTGGCATTTTTCATATCAAAACATAGTATGCTTTTACAGTTAACGCTTTAAAGGAATTTGACTCATCGCGCCTCAAAATTAGAGATCTAAATCAAAATCCATTTCAAAAGGCCATCTGTCCGAAGCAGCCTTACCTGTCTGGGACACTAGCAAGTCTAATGCCCCATCAACACTTGGTCCGACGCCTTCGCAAGATCACCCGCCCTGATACGAATAAAGGACCGTAGAGTAGTATCTTAAGATACCACTGTCTTCCCGACTACCATTTTCCCGGAAAAATTCCCTCTTATACGAAACACGGTCTTTTGTTGACTCCGCTCTTATAAAGGGCTTTTGGATCAACAAATATACAATATGTATATGAGGAGTAAAGGGGAAGTGATTCTGTATGCTTGCCTGGCAATAGGGTTGAGACGATGCATAATTTTATTGTGTGTATGTAATTTGGAGGTCTTTTGTTGAAGGGTGAAACGATGTTGGTATTTGTTGGATGACAGCGCTTGCACTAAATCATACTGATTTATTTTGTCATAGTTATAAATGGTTTGGTGACGTTGAAAGGATGAATGCAATGTGGCTAACGAAAGGTATTTTGACGGGTTTGTTAGTCTAGTAGTTTGTGGCCTCGACTGCTATGCCGGAGGTCGTGGGCTAGATTTCCACCCTGGACAAACGTTTGTGTGATGAGCACGATCATTTGTTCTGTGTCTGGGTGTAATTTATCTCTAATATGTATGTATTTAGAAATTTAGAAGTATGTTTATCAGTTGTTTAGTACCCTTAGCACAAGCTCTGCTTAGTTTTGGACTATTTGGCGATGTGTAAAATTTGTGGAATATTATATTATATATGGAATATTATGTAAATGGAAACACACGAAGGGTACGCCCTGGGAAGACATCCAAAGACCTTATTGGTTACTTAAGGGAAGAGCGAGACAGCCCCGACACAAGTACTTTTGTAACTTACTGGGGCTGTCTCAATTTATGCATGTGACAATGTTTATATATAATATTTTTTGTTTTTTTTTTTAATTTTTGAATTGGTGTGGTTCTTCAGAAAAGGTGCGTAATACTCACATTTAGGAACAGTGCATATTTAGCAATATGTAAAAAAACCGTCTCTAATTCTTTTTTTGTTGTTATTGTTAATGTCAGAAAAAGGATCTTATGAAAGCAAAAGTTAAGAAAATTGAGCGAAACCTTAGATAAATAATTAAAGAAAACTTGACGACAGTTAAACATTTTAAAATGCAACGCCATCTTTGATGACATGACAGGTAACAAATGTCTTCCCGTACCATTGTTACACAACATTTATTGATTCTAAGGCGAACCAAAGTTTGCCGGAAAGCTAGTTTAATTATAATTGCAGGTTTCCACACGATGTTTTATTTCATCAATAATAGTGATGTCTAAGATAAACTTGGAAAATACATATTTCCTTATCCTCTAAAAGGGGATATAAATCCCACAAACAGAAATGCAAAGCGTAATCGAGCGCAGGGTCGAGCTGGGTTGCTGTAATTAGGTACTCTCGATCAAATTAGAAAGGGATACGCCCAACACAGTATCTTCCACTATACCAACATGTATAAGTTTGATCAAATTATAGCTTAATTTCACCTTCAGTGTATGAAGAGAAGAACTTTAGAGAATTTCAGCGTAGTTTCAAATAATGGTTCTGTTTAGGCATTTATTGTTAGCAGCTTGTAAGCATACTCTTGAACAGAATGCTTAGATGGTTTGATCACGTTGAAAGGATGAATGAAAGGCGACTAACGAAAGGTTATTTATAAGGCAGATGTAAGTGGAAGCGCCGGGAGGGGACGCCCTAGAAGGACATACATAGACTTTATTGGTGAGGTTCTTCAGAAAGGACAGGTGCGTAGTACTCGCAACCGGCGTGTGTGTATGACAACATGTATAAATGTAAACAAGGCAAAAGAAGTATGTAAGGACTGTAGAATATAGCTGCCTTCCCCTATGGGAAAAAGGCGTGAGTTTATGTACGTATATGCTTCAAGACTATGGGATCATTATAATGGATATTTCAACTATTCTGAGTGAATACTATTCAAACTCATACTCTCTGTTGTTATGTACTGAATAAATGATATGTAGTTAAATCTCACAGGGGACCACCTCACGTAGGACACGTGTAGTTCATCGCACCTAATTCTGGGCCAACCTCGGCTACGTCATTCATCTTCTTATGTAAATAATGTACAACTTTAAAAAAATCTAAATCCTTTTAAATACTTCTACAATGAAGGAGACTTTGCCTTTTCCTTATCTAGAACATCGTGTCGGCCAAGTTAGTAATTCATTATTATTTTTCATTGACATTTTTCCTTCGTTCGTTCGATCGGAAGTTTATTTAAAGAAGTCGTGTTCTTGCCGAAAGTTTGGTTATCGCTGTTTTCTTTGAATGGCTGTTTTTGTTGCAAAAGTTCAAACTGTTTCTTATTTCTTTTGAATTGATTCCGGAATACTTAATGTTGATACTGTGCTATTTTCGCCCTATCTTTTCAATTCTGAAGAGACAAATATTCATAGGATTGAATTCGGAAATCGAACTACTGCAAAAAATAAGCTATCACTAAAATTCGTGGCCCCAATTGTTATTCGCAATAGTGACAAGGCTATAAAACATAAAGAACAAGCAATAAAAGCGAAAACATTATCACAAGGACAGACACGACCAGCCGCGACAAAGTGAGGTTAAGTACGAATATTGCTTTCGCCGCCAGGAAACTTCGCGAAACATAAATAAATACTTTTCCAACTTACATTGGGGACAAGTGTCGCCGATTTCCTTGAAGACAAACACTACACGATAAATCTCAGCCACTTCAACTCGCAAATTCGTCGCCCGAAAATATTTTCCCGCCCGCCGCCATCTTGCCAGTTATTGGTCATAAAGTGTCCCGTGTCTATGGTCGTACGTCTGAGGTAAACGGGCAAAGGTCTTTCATGTTACGACCTATGTTATTTTTTATTACTTTGTGAGTAGGATATTGTTATTAATGTGTGTGTGATGTTTTGTTTTTACTACGAATGGATTTGACGTGAATAAAGGTTGTGATGTTATATTGAAGCGGGGTAAAAGGTTATTTCTTTTGTTTTTCATTGTAATGTTAATAAAATGTAACCTGATAAATAATAATATAATAGTTTTTTTTTAACCTTTACTGTGTCGCAATTTTTAATTCGAAACGAACAACTATTTTAAACTTGTTTTAGTATTTGTACTACACTCGCCTGCAAAACTAAGTATCGCACTTTTAAAATTAGATTGTTTTAGTTTCATTTTATTGTTATAACTTTTTACTAAGTTAATAGTCTTACTAAAGTATAGTTTACTGGTTTCAAAGATAGTTGATAAAGTTTGCTTTGCAAAGTTTTTTTTTAATCTCTAACTTCTTTAGTTTAGAAAAAAATATAAATTTTTAAAGTGTTGTGCTTAGTTTTGCAGGCCAGAGTAGTTTATTTATTGAATAAAACATCCATAATCACTAAACAAAGTAATCCAATCTCACTCAAAATACGAATCAATATCTTCTAACAGTAACATAAAATCCATTAATTTCTAAACAAGTATTGTTCGAAAACTCGCAATCCGTCGCCATTGCGGACTTGTCCCGAGATTTACCTATTGCTCTGTTGATCTTACTCGTATTTTATTTATGTTGCTGTTTATAATTCGTCGATAAGCTATGGATCAGAGAGAGGTTGACTTTCTGGTTTATTTACTGTCGTGGTCTTTTTATCTTTATGGTATTTGGGACTATTTCTTGTGCCATAAGTTATTCTTTATAGTAAATAGATAAAAGTTTTTGGTTAGGTTATATCTGCAGATTATTATAGATTCTTTTTTTTTGTCGTTTACCTTTCAGTAAAACTATTTAGTTTTTAGCTTCAATGTAGAAATCAGTTCTAGTCATTTTACTTGTCCGAGATTGATAAAAAAACATAATTGGTTATTGTAATACTTTTCTACGCAATCTAAATGATAATCCGATCTATTAAGACTTCTTTTCTTAGTTTCTTAACTACTTTTTTAACAGTAAACCAAATAATATTAGTAACTTTTATGTATAAACCTAAAAAAATAAACAAACAAAAGAACAGTAAAACATTTATAGGGCATCAAAAAATTAATCCGTATCGCTGTCAACGGGAAAAGTGCCCTGAAGAGTGGCCGCATTACTACGTTGTATGGCAATGCTTCAGGCCTAGCCATATTACAAATTCTATTTCTATTATCGTAATCGATAAAGCGACAATAGAAAGAAAATGGCGTATATGGAATCAGCTGTTTTCAACTGTCAAGTGTTAACGAGTAGAATTTGTAATATGGCTAGGCTTGCTGAGTCTCTGACCGAAATGAAGGCCAGCCCTCTGATCAAGTTGACGTTTGACTTGAAAACAACTTGGAAATCGGCATGATGGAGACATATTTCTCGAGGGTATGTGATGCCAAGTTAGAAGCCCATGGGTGACGTTAAAACTCTGCCACCCACTAACTACCTACTCTATAAAAAAAAGTTTGATTTCCACCACAGCTAACAAACATTTTAGTTGAATTCTTACCACATCTCATAAATGTACCGATGCATTTTTCAACCTTTCCATTCGCGCTTTATTACCTCGAATTCTGAAGAAAATAGCTAGGAAACTAACACGTCTTATAATAAATTCTAAGCGTGTAATACCAAGAGAATTGCGGTAGGTGGCGCCACCTCACACGTGCGGGGTGGATGCCTCTATTATATTATCACCATATTAAAAGACATATTTTGTCTGTATGTTCGCTGAATAAGTACGAGGATTTTCAAAAAATATGGTTCTTGCACTGTGCTAGATATTGTTACATGAAATTTTAATTAAAAGTAGGTAGCATAGTGAGAAAATGATGGAAATTGAAGAAATATCTTTAAAATAATGATGAAACGTGGATTATGTGTTAAATAGTACTAGGTCTTTTTTCTCCCAATAGTGCGTTCGTCGTTTTGCCCGGCATCGTAGCGGGCCCTAACAGAACAGAGCGCAATAAATCCAATTTGGCTATTATAATGAAAACTGGTTTACAAATTGTGTGGAAAGGTAGTTTGGCAGAAATGAAACGTCGTTTCTACCAAACTAGATACCGTTTCACAAAATTTATTAAATGGTGAGGATAGCATAGCTTACAAACAGTGAAAGAACTTTTCACAAACTTTTTACAAATCGGACCAATAGTTCCTGAGATTACCGCGGTCAAACAAACGAACTCGTCAGCTTTTTAATATTAGTACAGATGCAAGGAGTAATTTCGAAATCATACCCGACAATAATAGTGACGGCTCCAAGGCTCTCAATTCACTCAACGCAACGCAC
Source organism: Euplexia lucipara (assembly GCA_921972225.1). NCBI lineage: Eukaryota > Metazoa > Arthropoda > Insecta > Lepidoptera > Noctuidae > Euplexia > Euplexia lucipara. The sequence continues at coordinate 3,140,844 of OV179143.1, forward strand.
CTTTATTCTATGTTACGTACAAAGATTCCACCTATTTTATCCCAGGATTTGTGAACCCCTTTTCATTATAAGACCCAACAGTCATTAATCATGTACTTATTTAATGGCTTAATTGTAAAATTTGTCGGACCTGTGCCGTGTTTGACGTGAAACTCTCGAGCTCTTAAGGATATTGTGAAATAATTAATGTCACAAAATGATGTATGGCTTCTTCACAAATGGCTTTCGGAAATTGTTTTTTGGGAGGATCAAATGCTTTAGTGTTTTTGGGTTGTCTTATTTACAGATGCACGTGTTTTATAGCTATTTTTAAATAGTCAAATAAAGTGTAAATAATGAGCATCAGTAATAAAAACTGACTTTAGTTTTTGACTAATTCATCATCACTAGCAGTCTTACAGTCTAACTAAATGCAAGTAAATAACGGTTTTTTACATAGAGCGACTACCTATCAACTGGGCAACATAGTAATACATTATTTATTTAAAGAAACTTAGACATAACTGACTTAAATATTTTAAGAGGCTAGTTTAGACCAGTAAAAGTGGCATAATGAATCGCTTCCGCATTATTATTTCACGGGTATATCTATCTTACTGCGACACAATCATCTGTAGGCGAACTAGGCAGAGCCTGTATTTCAATTATTTAAGTACAATATCTCTTCGTAAGACTGTCAGTCAGCCTTTCTGGCTCCTGAACACACGTATCAACTAACAACATTATGTAAATGACAGCCGAGTCCAGGTGCTTGACGTAGTTTCCGTGGCTGCGGTATGCAGCGGATGATTATCTATTCGAGAACCGACTTCAGCAAGCAAATTATTGGTACCACAATTTACAGGGTTATTTTACTATCACAAGCCAAATTTACACAGGGTGGTTTACTCATGAATATGTCAATTGGCATTATGGGACCAACTCTGATATCTTGAAAAATAAAACATATTATTATCTTCTGTTACATTTAAAGGCGTAGTAGTATCAACTCAACCAAAGTGTATGCACCTGACGCCTTTTTATTTTTCGAGATTACCGAGTTGATACTATAGTGAAAGTTGTTTATATTCATTACTGAAACACCCTGTTAAGATTTGGATGGTAATAGAAAAATTACCCTGCATAATGTTTAACCATATACAGGCTATCATCAATAGACAAACACTGTTAATAATAATAATGATACCAGCCTGTTGCTGCCCCACTGCAGGGCAAAGGCCTCTTCTCATACAGAGAAGGCTCAAGCATTGATCACCGCGCTTGCTCAAGGCGGATTGGCGATTTCAAACTTATTTTATCTATAAGTCCAGGTTTCCTCACGATGTTTTCCTTCACCCATGTCAAATGATGACTAAGATAAACTTAGAAAGTACATATGAATTGAAAAAGTCACATTGGTACTTGCCCGGATTTGAACCACAACCTCGTGCATGAGAGATAGGCTCCTTAACCTCTGGGCCATCACGATACACTGTTAAATTTTTGTTATTTAAGACAAAAAAGTGCCTTTATTGTCGTCGTGAATCATTTTCGAAATTGAAAATCAACAAAACATTTAACAACCATGAAATTGTAAGACGAAACGCGAACATGCGAAGAGGCAAATAAAGAAAACTGTTTACGTAAACGAAAGCGAGATAGATGCGAAATTGAATCCAAATGTTGGATACTTATGCCAATAACCAAAAGATATTGAAATTCTTGGCACATTATTGAAGTATGTTCTGAATGGGTAACTTTCAATAGAAGTTTATTTCCTTTAATTTTAATTTTATAGACGTTTTCTTATGATGAGATTTGGGATTGGTTTACTCAGTGACAATAATTATGGAGCGTAAAATAAGAATATTAACGGGACTTTCTTTGAACATTCATTTTCATTTTATTGATGAATGTTGTCAAGATTTTTTTTGTTGCTTTATTAATGCCAGTGTTTTATTACAAATAGCTTGCAAAAAAGTAGCCATTTTATGGTTTTACAAACGCACCAGTTGCATTTTATTTGAGGTTTAGACTGCGATATTTCTTTGCTCTTTCAAATTTTTCACAGTTCACAACAATTACTGACGAACATTTGCACTGACTAGACTGTTCTACTCATATCTTTAAGGTTCTTTCCTCAAGACACCATTTCAGACGCTTAACTTCATAATCCATCGTCTGGTCTTAAAAAGAGACTGTGACCTCTGATTTTCTTTCAGTGTGTAGAGTACTCAGATAATAAAACACCAACCTCACTTCACTACTTAACAAAATACAGTGTAAAAACTAAATTAGGTAAAGACATTTTGTTTATATTTGTTTATCGGCAATATGATTTTTAAAATGTTGTTACATATTTTTCAACTGAAGACGAATTTCCCTTTCAAGTCCCGGTCATTTATTCTGACACAATCATTACCAGTTTTCTGTAATATTACTCGCCCTATATTCTATGAAAAATGGCGGAGAGCCACCCATCCTTTTTACGATTATAATCTATGTCATAGATAGTTATCGGCGAGACAGATTGCACCACATTAATCTTAGTTAGCCATGAATGAGAATGGATATAAAAGAACCGCCACAAAAGAAGCCATCGACGCGTTAAACTATGTTTTTCTCGTATAATTTCATGTTATTTTTCATGTTGGGTGGTTTTAAGATTTAGTATTTTTTATGTTACGGTTAAATAGTGCAGACGAGTTAGTAAATTCTTTATCAATACTAATGTTAATAGGTTCAATATAATAATTGGTAACTATACAATTAAACTAATTAAAGTAAATTAAATACATACAATAATAAATGTCGTTTGGGATCGAAACGCTCGGGTTATGGGGTCCGAGTGCACGAAGCCTGTTAAAGGAGATTTGACACTTCGCGTGACCAGAAGGCTGGCTTATTTTTTTGGCCAAACGTGGCAATGCTGCCAGTCTTCTGGGTACGTTTCCAAATGACAGCGATGGGGAGGAGTTCTGTGACGCCTGAGTGTTCCGATTTTGGTTTTCCTAAGGGGTTTATGGTTTTTTTTTTGTTACTATTCGAATACTTTTTTTTTTTTTTTTTTTTTTTTTTTTTTTTTTATTAACTGATAGGCACGCGTTTGACCACTATCTCACCTGATGGTAAGCGATGATGTGGTCGACGATGAAGCACGCTTGCCTAGAAGCAACCTGTTCACTCTTGACTTGAAGACCCCTAGGTTGTAGCTATCAGGAAACACCGACACCGGCAGGGAATTCCACTCTTTGGCTGTTCGCACAATGAATGTGTTTCCATAACGTTTAGTACGTATGGTTGGGATATCTACCATGTACCGGTGGCGCAGTGCTGAACGCCTGGTGGTCCGATGATGGAAAGGGCTTGGTGGAATTAAATCGTGCAATTCCGATGCACACTCTCCGAAATATAACCGATAGAAAACCGACAGGCTAGCAACTCGGAGTCGATGCTCAAGACTTTGAAGTTTTGACACAACGAGTGCATCATTGCCGATGATCTTCTTGGCTCGTTTCTCAATAGGCTCAAGCGCATCAAGCTGGTATTTGGCGGATCCGTCCCAAAGATGAGAGCAGTACTCCATACACGACCGAACTTGCGCTTGATAGAGGTTGAGCAGCTGTTCCGGCGAAAAGTAACGTCTCACCTTTGCTAAGATACCTAACTTTTTTGCAGCTATTTGAGCCTTTGCCTCGATGTAAGAGCTAAAATTGAGAGTGGATGACAACGTTACACCAAGAAGATCAAGATGGTCGGTTATCGGCACGGTTACACCTCGGAAAGATGGAGCCGGGTGGAATAGGCTCCGCTTGGCGGAAAACAGACACGCCTGGGTTTTCGCAGCATTGAACTTGACCAAGTTGGCATCACCCCACTCGGCGATTGCCTTCAAGGACAAGTTCAAGCGCTCGACCATAGCTTCTCGGAGAGACTGGATCTGTGACCCACTAGCCCGTGCGTCACTACTAATTCGAAATAAAGGGGAAAGATTTGTGTTTCAGTATAAAAAACTTAAAAACTACCTTTTGGAACAATTAGAAAAAAAAACACCGTTGAGAAGCTAGACTATCCCCGGGTAAGATAGTCTACTTTTTATCCCCGTATTTCCACGGAAACAGCAAACACCCGGGTGAACCCGGGTGGCGTCCGCTAGTATCAACAATAAAGCTATACACAAGTTAATTAAATACTAAAGAAGCATGTTTTTTTGTCTGCCTACCCCAATAGCAAAATAAACTATGAGTTTATGTTTTCAAACCTCTAGAACACTTACTGTAAATTATATCATAATACTAAAACTAACGCATCAGTCCTTCTATTATTATGTTTTATTAAAGAGCGTGTTTAGCGAGCCGTGCGAAAAAAAGACATGTCCTAACATGTTATAATGAAGCACGCTGACGCAAGCGTGTCCCGCCACGTCGCGTTTGGAACTTGTCACGCTGTGGGGAACATGTCGATAGCGGACCTTTTGAGACTCGAAAAATGAATTGGAACTAATGTATATTTTTAGTATTTCATTTCATATACTAGACTGCCTCGTTGTTCTAGTGGTCGCAAGCGCTACTGCTGAGCATGAGGTCCCGGGTTCGATTCCCGGGTCGGGCAAAGTGTTATTGGGTTTTTCCATCTGGGATTTCTCAGTAGCAGCCCGGAGTATGGATTTGTGCCCGATTGATGGCAATAGGCTCGCCCCCTATTACATGGGACTTAAACATAACTGGCGAAATGTGGGTGAACTACCAGGTACACCTCTGCCTAGCCCTTCGGGGATTACAGGCGTGACGTTATGTTATGTTATGTTCATTTCATATAGTGTATAAAGTCATGAATACTTTGGAGGTACGTTTAACGAAACTTTACTTATATTCCACTGAGTCGAAAATCAAAAATTGCATTATGTACTGTTGAGGTCAGAATTATAAGAAATCTCAGAAATACAACATCTATAATTTTGAGCGAATTTGAAATTGAATTTTTACTTTCTTCGTAACGTATTAGTATAGGTATGGCTTGGTATAAAAGTAATTAGTAAATTAGTTAGTTTCAGGCTCAGTACAATCGTAGCACCGTAGCGCGTGGATACTGCTACGAATGTGCGATAATTGGCTTTTGTCTCCTCTGAGCCATTCCGAAGTATGATTGTGTTATTTTGTGTTATGTGTTTCATTTATTGTTTTAAGGGTGATTGAAATTTTAGATATTCGCTTTAATTATTTTTTGTTAGAAAGGAAGAAATAATATTTATTGGTAGCAGGTAAAAACATGCACACATTGGTAAAACATGACAATAACAAAAAAAAATGTAAAAAATAAATGGCAGGTCTCACGGCTGCGCCAAAAGGCTCATTTCAGCGGTAATGCTAGCTGTCTGACGCTGGTTTTCAAATGCACCTTTTGGGACGAGTGACGGTTGTGTAACACAATATAACATAGTACTTATATTAAGTACTATGTTACGTTGTATTTCATATCTTTAAGTCCGTCTGATGCAAAACGTTTAAATTTTATCTATTAAATTGATGTACTTAATTATATCTTACTGGTTAACACACAGTATATATACTCAGTGTGCCTTTGCCCCATAAAAAACACTTTTTTCCATTACATTGCATCTCTATTTACTCCACAAAAAGCATTTACTCCACTGAATCCAATACTGACGCTCAAATTGCTACGGCGTAGCGTCTACGTAGCTACGCCGTAGCAATCCACTACGGCCTACGCTGCTACGTGGGCAGGTATAATCGCTACATTTTTCAAGCGCGGTCAGGGTTGTCAACGTTGCCTTTTAACGTTGATTAGTTTTTGCGAATGTTACTCGAAACTGACAGCCCTGCGTGTTTCCACTATTTTGTTGATTGCGTTCGTAGTAAGCGATTTCTGTGTTTGGTAGGATTTAGTTCCTATTGTTCTGTTTCGGATTGTTCGAAGTTTTTTCGCTTTGAGGATTTATAATTGTGTTCGTTAGTTTTGCTTTCGCATATTTCCTGGCACATGCTTTGAAAGTAACATTGGGTTCGCCACAAAGGGTTGGATTCTTCATTTTTAACTCCATATTTTTAAATGCATCGGGATACTCGGCATGTTGCACATTGACGTTGGCGTTTTTTTTAAACATTCAAATGAAGTCATTAAATATCTTTTCTCAAACAAATCACTATGAAGTAACAAAGAATTTTATTAAGCACAGCAACATCAGTGCCATTATAAAAAAAAAAACATTAAATCCATCTCCGTTCCCACTCCATTCCCCGTTATTACCTACACAGATGTTCTGTGGAATTTAAATAAAAATTTGACGCACAGACGCCAGCACATCAAGCTACTTTAAACCGTCAAAGTTTCCCAACTGAACATGAACCTTATTCTGTTTAACATAAAGTTGAAAATCTATCAAAGAAATTTGACATATTGTAGTAAATTGATGTCCTGGCTTCTGTACAAAAAGTGTTCTAAAGGCATCCCATATTTAGAAACATTTTGATTGGAATGTGTGGAAATGGCCCTTTTTAAGCAATGGCGTAGTAAACATTGGAGGTTGTCGGGTTAATCAGTAGTTTTTAATAGTAGTACTAGTAGTATCGTAGTTTTTGATGTTAAACCATGAAAGAAAAGTAGAATTGCAGACGAACGATGGTTTACTTATTGAAACTGAACCGCGACTAAATATTTTGGAACGTTTCTTTTCGAAAAGACTTTCTAAATGATATGAGTTTATCCAGATTGTGATTGTGCAAATTTGACCATGTCAGACTAATGTACCTGACTATAGTTTTATTGATAATTGACTTCATTTTAATTTCTGTTGACATTGTTTATTTTAACTTAGGTAATAGTTTACACGCCTCAAAGTAGACTAGCTGATCTCATTAATTTATGTGCAACAAATTAAAGAATAGAATAGAATAGACCTAAAAAAAATAAAAAAATAAAAGGAAAAAAGGTATAAATTATACCTGTACCTACATTAATAGCGAATGAAGTTCTGATACTGACTTTGATTTTAATTGCTCTAGTCCAGTCAGTCAGTCTATCTTCAAGACCATTCTACGATACACGGGCATCCGTTAATTGGTCGTGAATCTTTATTTGCGATTAAATTCTGAAACGATCCTTTGCGCTAAACCTTATATCATGTAAAATACTACTATACGTAATAACTTTGCAAATGTGTTAAAAACTGGTCTCTATACTCATTTACACTTAAGGCTCTTATCTAGTAACTCAAACAGCAGGCTAAATTAATCCATTTACTTCTAAAAGCAAAGCAAATACTAACATCGAGTAAAACACATATTAAACGTTGGTGTGCTGCCAAACTTTCTAGAATAATCCGGACGAGTTTGTTGAACAACTAACGATATCAACTTATACACACTACTAACGCTATTAAAACCTGAACTGAACACCAAAACTGACTTCTACTAATTAAATTTTATTTCCACCACTAAGCTTAGTTTCGTTCAAACGTGATTAGATAGAAGAGATTGGTGTACATTGCGGGTTCTGTTCGGAGGCTTAAAGTTTTGAATGCGTTCGAGCAGCGTTGGATTGGGAATGGGACGATAATCGTTTGGATGATATGTTTATAGTCGTGGTCGGAGCAGGCGTATGGAGGATTACTTCGATTGGTATTATGTATAGTTTAGGCTATTTCCTTGAGCAAGGCTTTGGCGAAATGCCAAAATAAAAATAAAATTGCTGGCAGTATCCTGTACGTTTAGGATATTAGCTGTGAATTTTCGGGAACGATTTTAGGTAATTCAGTAAATTGCAGGCTTTCTTTTTAAATGTGCCTTTCCGTGTTGATCTTTGAATGTTTTTTTTTTGGACAAAACTACCACAGAATGTATTAGTTATAGTACTAAAAAGATAAAAACGCATAACCTACATTATTGCTTACTAAGCAACACAAATTGAAAATAATAGGTAACCGAGACTGTTTTAAGCATCTTATATAAAAACTAGGGAAGATTTTATAAGTGTGAAGCCATGTAGAAACACACAGTAGGTACTCTTCTGTCGTAAATTTGATACTTTCATGAGAGTGGGTAAGTAGTCCAGATATCATTTTAGACAAAAGTCGTCCATTGCTGTACAAAGCCTTTCCTAATATAGTTGGCCCACCCATATCCAACATCGTCGGTGCACCTTGTGGTATCTTATGCACACTATAAAATAAAAAAAATAAAAAAAGGGTTTTATTTCCTCTAACATTGCATACATAAAATAAATTAAGGCAGCCCCAGTAAGTTACAAAAGTACTTATGTTGGGGCTGTCTCGCTCCTTTCCTTACAAAACAATGTTGAGACCATTTAACAAGAAAACTATCTAATTAAAATTAAAAAAAACCCAAATTAAAAGAAAAAAAAAAGAAATGAAGTGCATGCGAGAGGGCAGCTACAGTGTGTAATATGTTTATGTGAGCACTATGCTTTCTAGTATGTGCCAACATTGCCATAAATACGCACTAGATACGGATAACACAAACTTAATTCATAAAATTATTCAAACTAAGACATTCATTATTAAATCTAAAATCTATTTGAGTCACAGTTATCATAAAGTTTCGTTCAAAAATTTGAGCCCGTAATTAGTAATAATTAATTTCTTCCCAAGTTATTGGTAAATCCTTGGCACTTTCGTCACGTCGCTTTTATTCTTCTTAATGGAAGAATCTCTGGTTCTATCGGTAATTAGATTAATTACTTTCTTTTGTACATTAATGTTGAAGAAGAAATTCTGTAACACGGCTCAGTGAACCGAGCAGAGTCTATGTAGGTCATTCTTTTGATAATCTAGTCATAATGCTAGAAACGAAATATTTGAAGTAAAGGAAATCTAGAAATGAATAAAATAAGGTGTGTTGGAAGTGTCAAATAGTATCGCTTTGCACAGTTTATATATTTCAAAATGTATTAATAGTGCGAGAGCCGGCTGCAGAAATACCTACCTCATAAGATACCCCAATAAGCTGTATTTAGATCGTTAACCGACACTGAAACACGTAAAAAAAATCAGGTCTGCCAGAGCCAATCCTGCCGGGTCATAGAAATAATTGATATTTTTTGACGTAATTTTTTAGTAAAAATTACCTCATAAGATACCCGAATGAAAGTGCTGGCAGCAGTTAACCATTGATTAGTTATGTAAAAAAAAGTTGGTCTGCCATTGCGCAGCCTGCCGAAAGTACTTGGCAGACCTCTTTAAAATGCCCTTCTGACACACTAAACCTACCTCACCGAGTACCCGGATGGGACCAACGCTAAATAATAACCAATATGCCCCTGATAATGGATCAAAAGGTCTGCCAGGTCTAAGCTTGCCGAAACTTAGTGTTTAAAGCGTTTGAAGTTGATATGGAGCATAATTTCACCTGTAGTCAAAATAACATTATTTTGTTTCTAAATTTATACAAATTTATGAATATTAAATATTTTTTATCAAAACATTGAATAAAACAACAAGTGTAGAGATAATAGATGTATATTCAAAATTTAGCACAATCACTACGAGTTCAATAACATGCTTACAATTTATATACAACTATCAAAACTTAGTTTAAGTTGGCATTACATGGCAGTTACCTGAATTCTGTATTTATATGTGGGTTTAGGGAACTAAGTAGACTTTTGAGTGTAGAACCTGTTATTGCGTAAATCATCGAAGGAACAGCTAACGCCTAACCAAACTGACCACCCCCAGGATCTCTCAAAATCCAAGTTTAAACAATAATGGTTAGGTTGACTAGCCATTTACTGTCAATACCTGAGTAGGTACGATAACTATCTTAATTCAAAAATTACAAGCCATTAAATAACTAGCTACAATGATGGTGAAATGACAGCAAGAACTATTATTAAAAATATAAAGATGCAAAAAAAATGAAAATCAGTCAGATTGAACTGTACTAATGTAAATCAGTAAAAGTTTGTACAAAAATAAAATTATAACTTAACGTAGAATCTCAAATTAATAAAAATCCCTTCATCACTTGAACTGTCATATGACTTATCAATATCGTCGTCCTCTGAATCATTAATTATAATAGACTCTACACTGAGTGGTGTTGGCTCACCTTCATACCATAGAGGTTCTAGGCGATTGTTATTCAAATCCCACCCGTATTTTTTGGTATTTAATTTTATCCATTTATTTGAACATGCGTTTTGCCACATAGCGTTTACGAAAACCGTTCGCAATATTTTTTGTTTTATAACCTTTTTACATGGCGGCATTCTACATGAACTATAATTCCTATTTTTTTCAACAAGGGACCTTTTAATTTTTTGCTTGCGTTGTTTTATTAAAGATAACGTATCTGGCAGCATTAGTATTTGTAAAGTTTTTATTTCCATACATTTCGCAACTAAAATTATGAATCAAATCAACTACTTCTGTATCATTCTCGTATACAATATTCTCGTCTTATTTATTGAAAGCTTCCTGGTAGATGGGATTCTGTTTTAACACCTGGAAAGGTTTAGATTTACCTTTATTGTGAAAAACAGCTGAAGTATCTGTCAAAAATTAAATGAATTTCATCAGCTTCTATGGTGCAAATTTATTGTAATATCATTTCGGAAAGTTTTTTAAATGTGCTGAGAATTGAGGATGGTCTCAAAACGGTTGCGATCATGAAGAATCAGATACTCGAATACTTTTTCATGCATATAGAAAAAGACGCAACTAAAGTATCCATTTTAGCATCTGACACAGATATTTTAGTCGGTGTTTTAGCACACGCCTACCCACTGAAACCAAATATTTGGTTACTTTCGGGCGGATTATCAAGAGCCAAAGATCCAAATGCTATTAAATTGTACCCATTTATCAAAAACACTAGGTGAAACGTTGTGTCGTTCTTTACCAGCATTTCATGCATACACTGGTTGTGATTACACCGCTGTTTTTCACAATAAAGGTAAATCGAAACCTTTCCAGGTGTTAAAACAGAATCCCATCTACCAGGAAGTTTTCAATTAATAAGACGAGAATTTTGTAAACGAGAATGATACAGAAGTAGAAATGTATGGAAATAAAAACTTTACAAATACTAACGCTGCCAGATACGTTATCTATATCTATATAATATAATAAATATAATAAGACAGTAAAAAAACTGTGTCTGTACATTGACTATATTTAAATAATAATAATTGAGGGGGGTTTAGAAACAGTAATAGAGCACGAATAAAAAAAAAAGTCTGTCTGTATGTCTGTTTGTCTGTTTGTCTGTTTGTTTGTACACGCTCATCTTCGGAACTACTGGACGGATTTAAATGCACCACAACAGACCAGGTAAACTATAGGAGATACAAAAATGGTACCATAGCAAAAATTGTTCCACGTGATGAGCATTTTCTGCTGACAGAATAAATTTGAAGATCCAGAGCACCTGTTGTGGAACTCCAAGAGCCCAGCTACACCATAACTCACATAGGAATGACGTCTTAGCAAAAGTTGTTCGGTCTGATAGGCATTTCCTGTTGACTTATAAAAATCGAAGATCAGAAACATTTGATACAGAAATTAAAGCTATCACTAATTTCATTGCATAATTATAAAATAACATAAGTACCTCCACGCGGTGAAGGCGGGAACAGTTCAGGACAGATTTCCGATGACGATCGTATATCGTTGAAAATTAGACTCTACTGGCTAAAACTCCCATTTTTTTTTAACGTATAAATATGCCTTTCGGGCTTATGTTATTTGAGTGTTTAATTTCCTTTTCCATTTATCTTCGTTACATGGTAGCCTACCTGGTAACGCAGGGGAGCAGCCACTTAGATTTTAATTGATCAGGTATCATCACAATAAAACTATAACCATGCCTAGAAAGAGGTCAAATCTTTCCCAATGTTCCAAAGGTGCTAAATGATTAAAGACCATAATATCCCAACAATCTACCGAAGAACGTTAGGAGAGACTTGATGCTGTTCGAGAACATGAGGCTGCAACTCGCTCCGTGGAAACTTCTTGGGATCGCGAAGCACGCCTGCATTCTCAGCGTATTTACGCATCTAAATTCAGGTCTCTAGACACCAGTGAAGAATATGTGCGCGACTGACCGCTGATCGTGAACATCATGCAGTTTCTCGCGAGTTGGAGACGTTCACGGAAAAAGCATGACGCTTGAGTTTTCAGCGTATATACGCATTGACTCAAGAGATAAGTGGGGGAAGGAAATGCGCGACTGACCGCTGATCGTGAACGTCACGCAACACGCACAATATAGGCTATAATTTATTTTGGAAAATGGAACACCTAAACTAAAAGAGATATAAAAATGGTGCCATTGCAAAAACTATTTCACGTGAAGAGTGTTTTCTGCTGTGAGACTAAATTTGAAGATCTGGAGCACCTGTAGGGGAACTCCAAAGCCCAGAGACAATATACAGATACATAATAGAAATGGCGTCTTAGCAAAATTTGTTAAGTCTGATGGCATTTCCTGTTGACCAACAAAAATAAAAAATCTGGAACGTCTTGAATCGTCTCGCGCATCCCATTGATTTCCCGTCCCCGGGCTTTTAGAATTCGACACAAGACGTTTCAGATCTTCGATTTTGACGACCCCGTTGTTGCTGGCATAAGCAACAGGATTCGCGTACGAAGTCGCGGACAGAAGCTAGTCTTTAATAAAACAACGCAAGCAAAAAATTAAAAGGTCCCTTGTTGAAAAAAATAGGAATTATAGTTCATGTAGAATGCCGCCATGTAAAAAGGTTATAAAACAAAAAATATTGCGAACGGTTTTCGTAAACGCTATGTGGCAAAACGCATGTTCAAATAAATGGATAAAATTAAATACCAAAAAATACGGGTGGGATTTGAATAACAATCGCCTAGAACCTCTATGGTATGAAGGTGAGCCAACACCACTCAGTGTAGAGTCTATTATAATTAATGATTCAGAGGACTACGATATTGATAAGTCATATGACAGTTCAAGTGATGAAGGGATTTTTATTAATTTGAGATTCTACGTTAAGTTATAATTTTATTTTTGTACAAACTTTTACTGATTTACATTAGTACAGTTCAATCTGACTGATTTTCATTTTTTTTGCATCTTTATATTTTTAATAATAGTTCTTGCTGTATTCTGTATTTATATGTGGGTTTAGGGAACTAAGTAGACTTTTGAGTGTAGAACCTGTTATTGCGTAAATTATCGAAGGAACAGCTAACGCCTAACCTTGAAAACTTCCTGGTAGATGGGATTCTGTTTTAACACCTGGAAAGGTTTCGATTTACCTTTATTGTGAAAAACAGCGGTGTAATCACAACCAGTGTATGCATGAAATGCTGGTAAAGAACGACACAACGTTTCACCTAGTGTTTTTGATAAATGGGTACAATTTAATAGCATTTGGATCTTTGGCTCTTGATAATCCGCCCGAAAGTAACCAAATATTTGGTTTCAGTGGGTAGGCGTGTGCTAAAACACCGACTAAAATATCTGTGTCAGATGCTAAAATGGATACTTTAGTTGCGTCTTTTTCTAAATGCATGAAAAAGTATTCGAGTTTCTGATTCTTCATGATCGCAACCGTTTTGAGACCATCCTCAATTCCCAGCACATTTAAAAAACTTTCCGAAATGATCATCATCATCATCTGCCTAGCCTTTTCCCAACTATGTTGGGGTCGGCTTCCAGTTTAACCGGATGCAGCTGAATACCAGTGTTTTACATGGAGCGACTGCCTGTCTGACCTCCACAACCCAGTAACTGGGTAACATGATACCCCTTGGTTAAACTGGTTGTCAGACTTTCGGGCTTCTGACTACAAGTAACGACTGTCAAAGATCTACAAATGACAGCCGGGACCAACGGCTTAACGTGCTTTCCGAGGCACGGAGGAGTCTTGGTATGTAATAAATGGTCACCCATCCACGGACCGACCTCGTCAAGCGTAGCCGAAATGATATTACAATAAATTTGCACCATAGAAGCTGATGAAATTCATTTAATTTTTGACAGATACTTCAGCTGTTTTTCACAATAAAGGTAAATCTAAACCTTTCCAGGTGTTAAAACAGAATCCCATCTACCAGGAAGCTTTCAATAAATAAGACGAGAATATTGTATACGAGAATGATACAGAAGTAGTTGATTTGATTCATAATTTTAGTTGCGAAATGTATGGAAATAAAAACTTTACAAATACTAATGCTGCCAGATACGTTATCTTTAATAAAACAACGCAAGCAAAAAATTAAAAGGTCCCTTGTTGAAAAAAATAGGAATTATAGTTCATGTAGAATGCCGCCATGTAAAAAGGTTATAAAACAAAAAATATTGCGAACGGTTTTCGTAAACGCTATGTGGCAAAACGCATGTTCAAATAAATGGATAAAATTAAATACCAAAAAATACGGGTGGGATTTGAATAACAATCGCCTAGAACCTCTATGGTATGAAGGTGAGCCAACACCACTCAGTGTAGAGTCTATTATAATTAATGATTCAGAGGACGACGATATTGATAAGTCATATGACAGTTCAAGTGATGAAGGGATTTTTATTAATTTGAGATTCTACGTTAAGTTATAATTTTATTTTTGTACAAACTTTTACTGATTTACATTAGTACAGTTCAATCTGACTGATTTTCATTTTTTTTGCATCTTTATATTTTTAATAATAGTTCTTGCTGTCATTTCACCATCATTGTAGCTAGTTATTTAATGGCTTGTAATTTTTGATTTAAGATAGTTATCGTACCTACTCAGGTATTGACAGTAAATGGCTAGTCAACCTAACCATTATTGTTTAAACTTGGATTTTGAGAGATCCTGGGGGTGGTCAGTTTGGTTAGGCGTTAGCTGTTCCTTCGATGATTTACGCAATAACAGGTTCTACACTCAAAAGTCTACTTAGTTCCCTAAACCCACATATAAATACAGAATTCAGGTAACTGCCATGTAATGCCAACTTAAACTAAGTTTTGATAGTTGTATATAAATTGTAAGCATGTTATTGAACTCGTAGTGATTGTGCTAAATTTTGAATATACATCTATTATCTCTACACTTGTTGTTTTATTCAATGTTTTGATAAAAAATATTTAATATTCATAAATTTGTATAAATTTAGAAACAAAATAATGTTATTTTGACTACAGGTGAAATTATGCTCCATATCAACTTCAAACGCTTTAAACACTAAGTTTCGGCAAGCTTAGACCTGGCAGACCTTTTGATCCATTATCAGGGGCATATTGGTTATTATTTAGCGTTGGTCCCATCCGGGTACTCGGTGAGGTAGGTTTAGTGTGTCAGAAGGGCATTTTAAAGAGGTCTGCCAAGTACTTTCGGCAGGCTGCGCAATGGCAGACCAACTTTTTTTTACATAACTAATCAATGGTTAACTGCTGCCAGCACTTTCATTCGGGTATCTTATGAGGTAATTTTTACTAAAAAATTACGTCAAAAAATATCAATTATTTCTATGACCCGGCAGGATTGGCTCTGGCAGACCTGATTTTTTTTACGTGTTTCAGTGTCGGTTAACGATCTAAATACAGCTTATTGGGGTATCTTATGAGGTAGGTATTTCTGCAGCCGGCTCTCGCACTATAATATGGCTTGCGCTTCAAATATTGGTAAATCGAAACATCGATATCTTTTGAACCAAAGTCAGTGCTGTATTTTTAATACTAATTTATATTTCGCCAAATCATGTACCTATCCATGTGATTTGGCTATGCATAAAAATCAAAGCCAACGAAAATCGATAAATTCTGTTTTTTTTTGTGACACATAGGTATAATGTACAGACGCCAGCACATCAAGTTACCCCAATGTGTCAAATTTCTTTTGATCGTTGTCTACCTTTTCCTAACTATGTTGGGGTCAGCTTCCAGTTTAACCATGGCATTTGAATACCATAGTTTTACGTAGCGCAAGAGCCTGTTTGACCTCCAGAACCCAGTAACTGCGAAACACGATACCCCTTGGTTAACCAGATTCGACAAACAAACATCTAAAAATAACCACAAAATTATTTTCAACACAAAGGACATCAACAAAACTTACCAACCATTTTCTAAGACACACCCAACATAATACCTCTTTCTTAAGCCGACAGACAAGACGTAAAGACATCCAATCGATGCAGTCTGACTGGCATGCCCTTCGCTTTACTAAGCTTTGTATCAAAATCGTTCGTCGGGCAGTAACTAGGGCAAAAATTGAGGTGGCTCGCCCGAGCGGTTGCCATGACAACGCTCCCCTTGGCTGTTGCTTCTACCGACAGATTGCGCTCACAGTTGCGGGTAGGTATAGTTCTGTAGTAGGAGATTTGGTTTGACGCCGAGATGTGGGGTTTGTTTAGTGAATGAAGTGGTTGTATGGGCTTAAGTTTCTAAAGATCTGTCGCCTTATTAATAAACGTGGCTTAAAGGCTGTGAAGGCCAAGGTTTTATGGTCTCGCTATTCATTGTCTTGGTTGTTGAAATTGAAATATGGGCTAGTACTAGTGAGTTTAGGTTTGAAGTCAAGTCAAATCATTTACTTCAATTAGGCCATTTAAAAGGCACTTTTGAACGTTAAACTTGAAAGTTAAATAAAATACACCCCTATTAATTAGTACAAAAAAAATTGGGCTGTATCCGTACCTGTTGGTACATATTTGCATAATCAAAAGTTCGATTTTTCAAATATGCCACTATTTAGTTAAACTTAAATAACGAAAACAGCTGTTGGAGGCGGGGCATGATTGAGCGAGATCACACGAACGTGAGCGAGAGATGACGTTTAATGAATACTACTGTCATGAATAGCCTGTAGAAGATTTCCATAAATTGGGTAACTTTTTGGGATAAAAACAAACGCTAATAACTTTGCTGTTTATAAATATTATTAATTGATACTTACAAACATAATGAGAAGACCATCTAAAATAAGCCCTTTAAGTATTTATACTAATTAAAAATTAGTGGTGTATAATGATTCTAATTACTGTCCTTGGTTGGTCATCACTGATATCATTGAATAAAAATATCCTCTGGAAAACTGGGCCCTATTTAATAAAGCAGACAATCCGACAAGTCTGACATAATGTCAACAAGACAATTCGACAATTTTTCTGTTTAATAAAACTTATAGGCGACAAAATTGTCATGGTGGACTTCTAATCAGTATAAGTCTGAATCTTTATGAGCAAAATAGTTTCGTAAAAGATTTGCATGCCTCGCAATGGCTTACTTACACAGGACCTTTATTAATTTTCATGTGTAAATCATAAGTAGGTAAATCTAATTGGTGAGGTTCTTCAGAAAGGTCAGGTGCGTAGTACTCGCAACCGGCGTGTGTGTATGACAACATGTACGAATGTAAACGAAGCTAAAGAAGTATGTAAGAATCGTAGCATATGGCGCTCTGTAGTTTCTGCCTACCCCAATGGAAAAAAAGCGTGATTTTATGTATGTATGTATGTAAGTAAATCTTTATGCTTTTTCTAGAACAACGACTTTAGTTAGTATGTATACATATCAATATCACTATCATTTAACTTTAACTTAATCTCATAATGTGCTTTACATTAAGTCTTCATAGTCTAGACAAGCTGTTATATTTTATAAGTGTTCTATTATAGTGTATACTAAGTACTTAATAATTCCCGAATACCTACTACTAAATAATCAATAGTGTACAGCTTTTTGCGCGCACTCCAGGAATATAACGACAAAACAACAATAATTAAACTAAACAATTCACATTGAAACGGCCGGTAACTCAACCACATTGTTAATTTAATACGTCATCCCAATATTTATTAGCTACCCAATTTACGACTTAATTATATTGCCCAACGATCGAAAGGTCCTAAGTTAACATAAGTGACCATAACCCAAGTTAATACTGGCAACACACACAAGAATAATACAAGTAAGGAAGTTTGATTTTGGGGTTAAGTTTAAACATTATGCTCGGGCATCAATGTGTGTGGGAAAGTAAAGCGAAGGTATGCGCATTTTTTAACATTGAGTGGCGTTGAATAGATTTTATAAGTGGAGCAGAATCTATTTGGATAATCTTTTGCTGGGATTTTGATATATTTATTTAAACTTTATGCACAAGTTTAAAAAACTGTACAAAGGCGGACTTAATGCGGTGGGCATTTTCTACCAGTCTACCTTAAGGTCATGCAGAGACAAAACATGGTTGGCGCAACAATTTACCAAAAAACTTTAAAGTGAAATAAATAACATAATAACTGTCATCGTCATGTAATCAAATTAATCTGAATTAACATATATTTGTTTTTTTTTTATTATAAATAAATAGATAAAACCAAAACAAAAATCAAATCTAGAGAAATAAAGTTACATTGATGGAGAAAAACTCCTGGGTTCGAACTCCTGGCCGAGCAAAGCCTCTTGTGTGATTTCAGAGAAACTCCGTTAGTTGAATTTGTCATTTAAGTAAAAAACCAGAATCCTTTGGTTTCTGTTCGAGAAGTAGTCGGATAATTAAATCTTAAAAAAAATCGAGACAATATTGAAATCAATCTTTGATCGGTTTCCATTGCTTTTGAGCTGACCTACTCTAGCTTCATTTCCTGCATTAAAGTGAGCAGAGACAAAACGCTCACACCTTCGATAGTTATTTTTATTTAAGCCCATATTAAAGACAGGCCATTAAAAATAACCGATCGGTGCGGGCGGCGTCGGCGTTAAGGCTCGAAGCGGACGGTGCGGCCCGATGGTGCGTGCGACACGTAACGGCCGCGGCCTGTGGTTGCAGGCCATTCACGTATCGAACTCTCCCCCTCACAACCTCCAGCTAAGACCAATTATACAGCCAGGTGTGACGCGTTATATAGGACAGTTTATAAAAATACCTCGGTGATAATATTGATTAGACGTGTTGAACGTAGAGAGACAGTTATGTGATTATTGCCTTGTTGATCTAGTGGTCAAGAAAAGTTTCGATTCTAGGGTGGGCCAAAGTTGTTCAGTATTTCCGAATCCAGGAATTTATGAAAATCAATCCGGAGTAAGGGATGTGACTAGTTCATGAACTTTAAACCCTATGCCATGGCATAGGGTTTAAATATAACTGGCGAGCACTGGCTGGTGTAGGCACTATTAATAGACGCGATTTTTATGAAATCAAATGAAATAATTTATTTCAGACTAGCTTCTGCCCGCGACTTCGTCTGCATGAAAAACGGAAGCTTTGTTTTCTCGTTTGCAACATTTCTTATTGCTGCGCTGCTCCTATTGGTCATGACGCATGATGTTATATAGCCTTTCTCGATAAATGGACTAACCAACGCAAAAAGATTTTTTCAGTTTGTAGTTCCTGTGATTAGCGCGTTCAACCAAACAAACAAATAAATAAACTCTTCTGCTTTATAATATCAGTAAAGATAACATAAATCCATAAAAAGGTAATGAATTCACATTTTTTTGTGTACTGCACAAAAAAAAAATTAAAATCAAAATGTATACAAAAAATATACTTACGCAGTTTATGCTATTACTTTAATATTTAGCCAATCAATTCTTAATTCGCTAAAGACCTTTCACATGTCCTACAAGAAACCCTATCATTATCAAATATAATGTACGAAATGTGTATGTACAACCTATCCTTTTCAGGAATACAGATGTGATGATATGATGTCAACAATTTTAGAAAAATACTGCGAACTGTCAACTTTCTTCTTCATAACCAATATACCTTTTGTGACAAGTATTCCTTAGAGTAAATAAAAGTAACAGACTTGCACCTCCATTCGTCTAACAAAATCAAAGTAACAGCGAACCATTGTACATTTGTCTGATGTCCGTTGATATTCCCGAGAGCTTAGTAGGACGAAAATCGGGATGTCCGGTGAACATTCAAACGTTTGGCGACACGTC
The DNA here is from genome assembly GCA_921972225.1 of Euplexia lucipara. NCBI lineage: Eukaryota > Metazoa > Arthropoda > Insecta > Lepidoptera > Noctuidae > Euplexia > Euplexia lucipara. The sequence continues at coordinate 3,160,713 of OV179143.1, forward strand.
CCTTTTCTACCCTCCTCCCTCCCTCCCCCCGACCCCTCTGTAGACCGACGCCTACAGAACCCAACAGTGTGTTGTAATTATCGAGATAGACACTCAATATGTAGTAGAAGCATCGAATGTGGCGTGTCACGGAGACAGAATAGATCGTGTATGCGAAGAGTGTCGGTTTTTTGTTACTTCTGTGGCGGAATCTTATCACCACATAAATGGCATTATAAGTAAAAAGGTGTAGATAGGTTATAGGTACTTGAACAACATTCGATCTTCGAAAACGGTACGCACGCACGCGTCCGTCGGAGCGCGACGCCACACTGAGGTGAAGTGCGGCTAGTTTTTTATTTATTTATTTATTGGTAATTAAAACGGTAACACCAATTACATTAATTAACATAGGGATTTAAAAAGTTTCAAATACTAACATATAATAGAGGACACCCTAGCATACTTTCTCTCACAAAACATCAGATACACACACATAATTCTACTCCATTCATCGGCAAACAGATCACATTCAGGATTGGAAGTCAGGAGGGCGTTAAGCATCCTTAAAGTACGACACACTAGTTAGTCACATTTTAACGTGTCACTTGCTTAGCGTGTATAACCTATCTACACCTTTTTACTTATAATATCATTGACCACATACGATTTATGATTCAGACATCTTTAACTATTTTTTTTATTTTTTGATAAATGGCTTTCATGGGATAGTGCGAAAGCGTTACACTTCGAGAGTAAGCGCCTCTTCGTTTCGCTTTTATCTTCTAAATTTGAAATAAAACAATTGAATACAAATTGATTTGCACTAACTCGTATGTTTAAAATAAAATGTTCCGCATTCCTGCTTCTACGAGCCTTTTTTTTTCTAATGCGTGACTTAACGTTTATTCCTATACATTTCTTTAGTTTTCGAAAGCGTTAACAATATTGTAGTTATTAAACTTAACTAGGCCTGCAGTTTAACCAAGGGGTATCGTGTTACCCAGTACCTGGGTTGTGGAAGTTTGATCGGCAGTCGCTTCATAGAATGACGACATAATACAGGGTGTAAAAAGACCCTTAACGTAAATGAAAACTACATATTCTACCCATCACTGGGATAGTTTTTTTCTTCTAGAACATACCTGGGAAATTACAGGTTTTTGAGATATTGAAGGTCAAATTGAAATATTTTTTATCGTTTTTTTTTTCAAAATTGTATTCTAAGTATCATTTCTAAACTTTCTTCCGAACAAACATTATCAAAATGATCGACGCAATTGAAGTTACAAAAAGACAATGGATTCTAAACAAGCGGGCCGGTCGGGTCAACGACCAAGCGCGAGTGGCCATACGCTCAGCTGATCGAAAGTTGCGTTGCGTTGTCGCGCTATGCAATGCGCGCAATAAAAAGCATCTCTTTCATTATTTTTTGGTTAGAGTTACTTAATTATAAATATGTATAGAATATGTGGTTATCGGCTTGGCATCAATTTGCGAATGGAGTGAGGCGCATGGATTAAAGGTTAACCCAACGAAGACTCAGGTAGGTCAGGTTGTTGTTGGTAGTTCTCGGTTAACCCCTAAGGTAAACTGGACGCAGCTCCCTCAAGTTATGTTTAATGGAACTATTATTCCTTTTAGCGAGAAGGTAAAGAATCTTGGGGTTTGGATTGACAAGCATCTTGCTTGGGGTCCTCAGTTAACAGAGGTAAGCCGCAAAATTTTTGCTTCTGGAAAGTCTCTCAGACGGTTGCGTAATTTTTTGCCTACTGCCACTAAAATTGCGCTTGCACAGTCCCTTCTACTTCCCCTCCTTGATTATGCTGATGTCAGTTATCTCGATCTCACTGAGGCACAACTTGATAAACTTGAGCGACTTCAAAACTTTTGCATAAGATTTATATTTGGCTTACGTAAATATGATCACATTTCCAAATTTCGTAAAAAACTCAAGTGGCTTCCAATACGTCTTCGCCGGAATACTCATACCCTGTCCCTACTCTACAGTATTCTGTTTAATCCTAAAACCCCCAATTATCTTAAAGAACGTTTCAAGTTCCTTCATGACACACATAATAGATATCTAAGGTCATCGGAAAACTTGAGTCTAGATATGCCCAGGCACACCACTAATTTCTACGGAAAATCGTTCACAGTGAAAGCTGTACGGCTATGGAATGCTTTGCCTGTGTCAGTGAGGCAAGCTCAAACATTACAATCGTTCAAAAATTTGCTTAAAAATTATTACCTCTCTCCTAACACGTCTTAATATAATTGTTCGTCACTCTGTAAATGGTTTGTATTTATGTATTTTTTTTTCTCTTGTTAATTATACTTATTATATATGTCTATTCAAATAGTCTTGTATGGTATATATTTATGTAAATAGTACACCACACACTGCCTACTCATTTTTTTTTCTCCACTATCAAGTCCATCCAAAGGTTGTCTGTAAGAGATCGCTTTTAGCGACAAGGCTGCCCATTGTATCACCGCTTGTAGCCCTTAAAATTATGATTTGTAAGTATTAATGGTGTACAATAAAGAGTATTCTATTCTATTCTCTATTCTATCGGCTATGTGATCGGTCTTTTCACACCCTTTATATATATAACCTAACCTAACTTACCATACCTACCCTATAGCGAACCTAACTACCTAACCTAACTACCTTACTGAAATGCACTGATTTTGAAAGACACATAAAACATAATTTTTAAGTTACTTACTGTGCTGTGTGTCTCTATGTTGCTTACAATACGAGAGCAGGCAGTGGTCTTTGAAATAGTAGTAGTAAGAGTAAATAATCTAACCCGATTGGTATATCTTTCGTACATAAAAAGTACTACTTACTATTATCGATTGGCATACTTTTGGTAGCTGTATTGACTTAAATCTGACTTTTGAGAGGGGCAGGACTGACAGGCAGGATAGGGTAAAGTTTCTCATTCCTCATATAGTTATCGATAATAAGAATTTGATAACTCTAGGGAGGTAAAAGCGAGCGAGCGGGCGTTTTAAAGACTCAAGGCTCGGCTAAAAAAGTAATAGCAGCGACTCACCGGTGACTCGGCCGGGGCCTAACCGGTTAAACGAGTATAAAATTTGATAACACAACAAAAAAAAAAACAAAATTGATGTTTGCCATTTTGTTAGATTAATTAAAACATGATCAATCAGTAAACTACATTTTCAATTCGGTGTTTAAAAGATACGAAGACAGCAAAATTTTAATCATTATGATTATAAAGGAATCTCAATTACTTGCTCAGTTTAGTTGTCACAGCCAACAATGTACACAATTTCTTCGTAAAAGTTTGTTAACAACAAATTGTTTCTCAGAAAAGGAAACTATTCCCAGCTATTTTCTATCTACCAACAAATACTCTGCAGCATCCAATACCAATACCAGTGCTACACGTGAAACAATACCAACTAATCTAAAAACTATTTACCGTGGGGTACGGCGGGGTACAGGTGCACTCCACAACTAACTTGTCTCCAACTTATTTGACAACTAGAATACAGGGCCGGATTCGTAGAAAGGGTAGCATTTGTTGTTTGGAATAAAATGCGGTGGGTGCAAAGTTATCGTAAGATGAAAAAATATTGTGTGCAAATGATCGCAATTAACAAATAATAGGCGGACAGTATTAATTTATTTAATTGCAATATTTTAAACATAATGTGATACCTTCACGTTTGTTATTGAAAGGGATGATGGTCGTCATGCCAAACTTAAATCCTCAACAAATAAAAGTTATGAATAGAAGTTATTGTATCTTTTGATTTACTGGAGGTGATAATGGTTAGGATTCAAAACCGTGTTTATTCATAAGGAGGCTTGATTTAATAAAACTTAACATAATCTGTCTTCGTAACACTTCTTTTTATACTTAGTAAATATTTTTATTTTTATGGAAGTTTAACATCGTAGGTCTTAAAAGTAGGTACGATTCCTGTGGTGTTAAATATTTGATTAGTTCGAGCCAGATTAAACTTTTTATGAGTTCTGGATTCGCAAGCTTTTATATTAACTCCCTAAACCTTACTGACAAATCGGTACTAATTAAAAGGGAACCAACATTAATTTAGTCGTGTTTAAACTGCCTTGAACTTTCTCATGTTTTTTCATACAATTCAGGGCCCATTTAGAGTAAAAGCCGTCCCTGTGCGCAGCCCTTGCTTCAGTTAACACTGTTAACAGTTTAGAAAGCGGTGGCGGACGTTTTAATTAACCCTTTCTAGTCCATGTTAGCGGGGTCGAATGTACACCGCCTGTACAACCACTATTGCTAGTTGTCTTGTTGATTTAGTGGAGCCCAATATTGAAGCGTTTGGGGGTTAGGCGAATATTTGAGCGGGTTTTAAGATTGGTTTGCTGTTTGATCCGTGGAGGAAATCGAAGGCTCAATTGATTATTGCACTTTTGCTGCCATTGAAAGTAGCATTGGACGCACATTGGAAATACTAAAAAGTACGTTTAGTGGTCACCACACGAAAAGAAGTGGGATCAAACCGAAAAATCGACCTTAATTTTTTTTTTTTCTAGCTGACGAAAATTGAATTGATTTGAAAATGGCATTAATAAGTTCAAACAAAACCTCTTTCCCGTTAATACATTTTTCCATTAAGGTAACAGTCCACGATAAGAATAATTTAATAACAATACCGGTTTAATCCGTCAATTCGACGCCTGCCACAATAGATTAGCAATGTCTGCGTCGTAAAATATTCTCGATGTTCCCCCTTTTTTGCCATCCATTTTTATCATTATTATCCATTTTTATCATTAGTATTCTATTACCGGTAAGTGAATAAATTATACCGTAATCTTTCTTTTGGAAGACTTGCAGTTGATTTTGTGAATATAATGCGTTGTTTATATTGAGGAGCTTGTGACTAAGAACGGGTCGATCAAAGGTTAAGCTACACTTGACAAGGTTAGTCTGTGGATGGGTGGTGAGTGTATTGCAAAGCACGTTAAGCCGTTAATCTTGGCTGTCATTTGTTGAGCTTTAACAGTTCGAGTCTTTACGGGTAGTCAGAAACCCGAAAGTCTGACAACCATTTTAACCAAGGGGTATCGTGTTAACTAGTTACTGGTTTGTGAGGGTCTGGTAGTCAGTCCGCTACCCTAGCTGGTCCCGGGTTCCATCCCTGAAGCGAGGAAAGCGTTATTGAGTCGTTTCTGCAACCTGTCAGTAGCAGCCCGGAGACTGTATTGGGGCCTGTTTGAAGACATTTGACTCACCCCCATTACATGAGATTTCAACACTACTGGTGAAATGTGGGTGTATTTTGTATACCTCTGCCTGACCCTTCCTGGATTACAGACGTTTTGTTATGTAGTGTTTATTTGGGTTGACGTCGCTTCTATTTTACTTTTACCCGACTTTGGCGAAGCGAAAAAGAGAGTTTCGAAGTTTATTGTTTGAGTCTCATGTGATAGAGGTCTAAAATCCAGACTGCTAATCAGGTACTAATTCCTGATGGAAAAACCCAACATCCCGAATAATATTGCCCGCACCGGTAATCGAACCCAAGACGTCATGTGCAGTTGTCATAGTGGCCACTACACCACCGAGGAAATAAATTAATAACGGATAATAAAAGTAAAAGATAGTAATACATCCGTAATATTTATAACGACTTCAATATATTACATATTTTATTGATATGCATGTACCGACGACATATACAAAACTGCGTTGCCCAAATGCCTCAAGTTTCTGAACTAGTAATAGTAAACAAAGATATAAATCGTATGTTTTTACGTGTTTTCCTACACATTATATTATGTTTATGTGTTTCGTATTCGTAGGGACGTGGAAAAGTATGTGATCTTTAACGGTTCGGTGACATTTTTACTTTCTTTTGGTTCGATGAGAGAATGAAACAATATGAGAAAGTTGCTGTTGGAATCTTTTAAATAATAATACCAGCCTGTTACTGTCCCACTGCTGGGCAAATGCCTCTTCTCATTCAGAGAAGTCTCGAGCATCACGCTTGCTCAAGTCGGATTGGCGATTTCAAACTTATATTAACTGTAAGTCCAGGTTTCCTCACGATGTTTTCCTTCACCGATGATGTCTAAGATAAACTTAGAAAGTACATATGAATTGAAAAAGTCATATTGGGACTTGCCCGTATTCGAACCACAACCTTGTGCATGAGAGAAATCTTATAAAATCATGTTTTTGAAGTGAAACTTCTGTATAGACGAGGGGTTATTTTGTATTTTTCTGTCACGAAAATGCGTTAAGGCCGCGTGGAGGACTGGACGATATATTGCATGGTGAGAGGTGGCAGCGACGCGACGGAGGGAGAGAAAAGCTGTTCCACTTGCCCAGTTTTACTTCTGCTATGTGTCCACACACATTTCGATGTTTTATTTCTATGGAGTCTTATAAAATATACATAGTTGCACATCTGTGGTTCAAAACCTGGCAATACCCGTATTTTTAAGAACTTTCTACTCTAAGTCTCAATCTATAAAACATACGTCTCATTTAACTAAATTTTTGCCCAGTTTATGACATTGATTGTCACTGAGATAAGAATACGACTAGATTTTAAACGTTTCTAATTATAGGAATTTAGTTTTCAGTGCAAAACAGTTTAAACCGTACAGAAGATTGAAAAAGTGGGCGCTGGGATACAGCAACCATCATTAACTTTTTGGGCATAAGTTACAAATAATACAAACTTAAACTTCGCACCCAGCACAAAAACAACGTCGATCAAGGGAAAATAGCGCTGAATTAATCCATACTAGCATTAATATCAGGGCTGCAAGCGGTGCAGCGGCCCAGCGGGTGTAGATTAGCGTTCTGATGCTACTTTATTGCGCCTAATGTAAGCAAAAGCGGGTAAGCTTTAACTCATTGTACTTTGAAGATGCCCCGCTTTTTCGTAAAATGTTGCATCAAAATATTCTAAGCTGCTTGAGAGCTTCAACGTTTAAAAGGATATGAAATCTCCATTCAAGATGCGAGCTCTCTTTTTATGGGACGAAAGAATGTAAACATACTTTTTTATGTTTTCATTCAATTTTTCTTTAGCCATGAGAGGCTAAACCATTGCGACGAACAATAAATGAGCTTTCAAACGGCAATGGTTTACAAGTCCCATAAAAATACATTGTAAATTCTTTTACAAGTCTGTTTTCGACAAAAACAGAACGAGTGTTTTTCTAGATATTGTAAAAATTCAATAAAAGTATTTAAGTATTCGTTTATTCATCTTTAAAATCACTTATTTGTCCTTAATTTTTACCTTTTCGCACCTACATTCTTCCATCTCTGCTTCAACTTAAGATAGGCTGGTAGAAAATGCCTAAAGTACCTATAAAGTCCGCCGTTGTACAGTTTTTTTAATGGTGGATAAAGTCTTCTCAGTCTCTTGATGACCCAAACACTATACGAAGTTAAAAAGTTTACAATTTTCTGTCAGCGCAACAAAATATTTGAAGTAATGAAAATACCAAACAAATCAAATTCGCCATGACACATAAAAAAAAGCCACTAGGAATCCATATACCTACTTTTCCAGAGTAATTTAGCTTAGAATCACTACTGTTCGCAGTGATACGTAGGAACAACATCGATTATTGCAGACAATGCGAGCGACAGCCGCGGGCAAGCCGGGAGCCGGCCGGGCCTCGCGCCGACGTACCGTGACTTATCGAAGTCACGTCAGATTGGCTTACAGCGCCGAAGCTCGGCTTTTAAGTGCGTTATTTGCTTTAAGGCTTTGAGGTCACTGTACGGTGCTAGATTTATATATGTCTTCATGGTTTATGTTCCTCAGTTTTAGGACCTTCAGAATCGAACTACACCTATGTATTACTAACGCATTCAAAGGTTGTTCTGGTTATTTAAAATATCACTGTCTTAGTATCCGAAGGCGTCTTTCAGTGTTGTCGTCGTCGTCGATCTGTAGGAAAATAAATAAAAGTCTAGAAAATACTACCACGTTACTGTAGATTTACTTAAGTGATAGTAAAAATGATGACAAACAATACCATTCTGTAAAATTCTCGCCGTAAACTGTAGGTGAAGTGAAGACGAAGTAAACTGTCACTACATACCAATGCTAGGGGTTAATAGCACTTCGCGCTCATTTTTTGTACAATTGGTACAGAATTGACTAGCAGCTTGTCAAATTAAAGTGATTGCGGCAGTCTGCAAGATTACTAACCGACTTAATTCAAAAATACGTTTAGCAATTTTCCAAGAAACCTTACCAAGATAGCTATATCAACCGAAACTAATACCTCCTTTTGCGATACCTTCTTCAAAGACCGTAAAGCGTTCAATCAGTTCGATTGTGCGTCAATTTTTCAATCCAAAAGTCTTGAAAAGAATATAGAGAGAACACTTTAGCTCAACAAACTTAGCGCAAGTAGCTCAAGAACCCGCGAGTGTCCGGAGTGGGGGATAAGTGACATCTGAGGAACAAGACTATGTGGCCTTCGTGGGCACGGTGCCAGGTACTTACCGTATCAGGATTAAAAGGCTTTATTGCTCTTTGATTTGAGGGGATGAATAGCCCGGCTTTGTTATGACTGTTATTTTATGTTAAGTGGGAGAAAAGGAAGAAAAGGCGTTTATTTGTCGTAAAAGACGCAAAAACATGAAGCTACTAGACAAAAACAAAGTCGCCGATAAATATTTTTATCTTGTCATTGACCTGAACGACGACGCGACGTTTAGTAAAATTGAAGGCTTTATTTTCATATAATGACATAAATGTATTGATACATTGTAAAATAGCTCCAGTTTATGCGTGCATAGTATGTGACTATGCACGTATAAACTGGAGCTATTTTACCATAGAGGTGGGCAGTAATGACAGAACGCCCACTGCTACAATACTTACATACTTCGTCGAGTACCACGTACCTGACCTTTCAGTAGACCATCACTAATATAGCCAGTGTGTGTCCTCCTAGGAACGTACACTGATCTTGCGGGTGATTAATGTACTAGTTGGTGTGTCATGCGAACGTCTAGTGGTCGCTAAGCGGGTCTATTTCGACCGTTATATCTCCTATACTCTTTTTCCATATTAATTCTAACCATGTCTAATTTAACACTTCTTAGAGCATGCAATTTTCCAACAAAGGTATCGTAAGTGTTTTTTTCAGACACTAATGTTAAAAATGTTGTGTGTTTTTCTCAACATTAGTCTTGTTAAAGTTAACAACAATGTTTGGGAGAGATATTTGTTTGAGTTTTATACAAAAATAGAAGAGAACAACTATAACACGCCAGCTTACCAGGATATACGCTCCCGTACAATGGAAAATCATGAACTATACGAGTATTATCTACTTTACACAACAGTGTTACATTCCTAAGCTTTATCACTACTATTCACGACATACACCCTCCATTCACACGACAGTACAGACATCTTATTACTGTCTTCAAAATTTCAAGTAATTCCGAGGGTCGGGCACAAATAAATTGCGCTGACAATGCCTTTGTTCCTGAAGGGATTAGATTACGATGATTGCCAACTGAGTTTCTAGTTACAGCCGAGTTGCTAACTAGCTGTGTAACGTGATTATTTGGGGAATAATGAGTTTCGGCGGGAAGTGGAGTTTTGACAGGTGGCCATCTTGTTTTTATGGATAAGTGTGTGAGTATTGAGGTTGAATATGTGGATTGATGTTGACAAGAATTTAGAAAATAGTCGTTCCTTCTTTAAATTGAATTATCTATTTATGAATAATGTAATGTTCTTTGTTTCTTTAGAGATTTGATTTGATTGTTTTTTAAATGCTACATTAAATGTGAGGACTTGACTTCTAACTTAAAATTGGGTTAGTCTTATATTCGTCTTATTATACTTTAAAATCTTATAAATGTTTTTTGCGGATGTGTGGATGTTTCTTATTACAACTTCTTAAAGTAAAAACTATTAATAGAATGTTGATGAACGTTTAAAATAAATATTCCACAACTTTTACACAGCGCCATCTAGTCCCAAGCTAAGCAGAGCTTATGTTATGGTACTAAACAACTGATAAGCATACATATATATTTCTAAATACGTACATATTGTAGCTAAATTACACCCAGTCGCAGAACTAATGATCGGACTCATCACACAAACATATGTCCTGGGTGGGAATCGGACCCACGACCTCTCTGGCAAAGCAGGCAGGGCAACTAACTACTAGGTCAATAGGCCAGTCTAAATTATCCTAGTTTCTACTTCAGCACAACAAATAGGAGCACAAAGTAGTACAAAGTCGTGGGTAGCAACAAAATAATATCAAAATATCTCTCGGCTAAATAAACAAATATACCTAGATATAATACATACCAATTGTGTCAAAAAGGTTTTGCACATTTCCATTTTCACAGGCATATTTACATTACTGCTTTTTTACAGTCACATTTATGAAATTATTTAAAATTTTGCCTCCGCACCCGACATTTATATTGGCCCGAGTGTACTTAACACCACTCTGTCAGTTGCCAACCCCAACAAAACTTGGCAATTGAATAATAAAATGCGTAATACAATATACGGCGAAGCGTAAAAAGCGAATTTGGTGCTTCGTACACGAAAAATATAAATTAGATGTGAATCGATGGTAGACCTCAATGTTGACATATTTTGCTCGAAAATTGGGCTTGTTTCAATATTGATAGAAAGCGTAAAACACGTTTTGAATTACCTAATCAAAGTTTTTTCGAACACTATGATTTTAATGAGTCATGCTTGATTGTTTAGATCATTTTGTTAGGGTATCGAAATTGTTTCCTATTTATGTAAATAAAATATACTATAAGCATTGGGCTCGTCTTCCATTAAGTACATAAAACCGGCGAAATGTGAATGTATTTCATATTTACGTTGTGTCGAAACGTACAACGGCCAAACTACACATTCACAAATCGATCTCTGAAATGAACATTAACCAACCTCATAAACAAACCTCTAATGTCAAGTCGCTTATAACCTCAAAAAGCTACCCAGTGACGGCCATGCTGGCGTTATATGGCCGTCACTTCAGCTATAATTCACCAACTATTCATTCAATAGCGGGAAGGTAAACCGCGGTAACTTTACGAGGGTGGCTGGCAGCGCTAATCCCTGAATGGATTAGGAACCGTCACTAAGTAAGATGGCGTGCAGAATGTTCAGTGTGCGGTAAACTAGGGGAAAGTGAAATTAAATTTATTGGCATCTTCAATGGAAGGTGCTTGTCACTATATATAACAGCCGTGAAAGTTAATTTGTCATAGATCTTGAGTTCGTATTCGTACCTTAGACACGCACCTCTGTCTTTTGGGACTGACGTGCGTATTGTATAATCATTAACAGTGAAGGAAAAGATCGTGAGGAAACCAGCATGCACGAGAGATATTTCTTGACGACATGTTGAAGCCAAGTCAGAGGCCATAAAACTCAGACAAAAAGATCAGTCATTAATCACACGATAAAAAAAAACCGAGTGAATATGTGACTAAATTACGCTTTACAAGGTCATTATGGTATTGTTATAGGTATAATGATTACCTCATTTCTTCTTTTAATGCTAAACCGTTAGTACCTGCGAATACTTGTAGTTATTTAACAGCTGTTAGGGCGTAAATGGGGGAAGGGTAAGTAGCAGCCCAAAGTTTGACAACTAGCCTTACCAGAAGATATCGTATTGCAGAGCAATTTTAAGAAATTGACTGACGATGACAAAGGAATTTCGAAAGAATTTTCGGTCTTACATACATACATACATACATAACGTTACGCCTGTAATCCCCGAAGGGCTAGGCAGAGGTGTACCTGGTAGTACAACCCACATTTCGCCTGTTATGTTTAAGTCCCATGTAATAGGGGGCGAGCCTATTGCCATCAATCGGGCACACATCCATACTCCGGGCTGCAACTGAGAAATCCCAGATGGAAAAACCCAATAATACTTTGCCCGACCCAGGAATCGAACCCGGGACCTCATGCTCAGCAGTAGCGCTTGCGACCACTAGACTAACGAGGCAGTCAAATTTTCGGTCTTATTAAAATAGAATAAAATAGTTGTACCCATTAATTATTGTACACCTTTTATAAAACGTATAGTGCTATCTGCTACAATTTTTACACACTTATTTTGCTTCGTTAACGTTTAAATTGCCTTTTGTGAATTTATATTAAACGCTGCGTTTTATGATTTCTCAATTTTTTAGAAACTTTAACTTACCTATAGAGTTACAGTGTTTGAAATTTTCTTGTTGAAATTTATTTATTTATTTATAACCAACTTATACTAACAGTTAATAACTAAACATACAAGCTATTGGTTGAAATGTAAATCGCTGTGTGCTTAGATCTTATAATAGTTATATTTTGAACTGTACCTTCTAAATCTAACCTGTCTCTTGGCTCGTCTCTAACCGCACGTCCTCGGGTGCCGTGGATAGAGATTTTAGCTGCTTACGTGCTAGTTTTAAGCCTAAAGTGGGGATTTAAGTTTTTGTTACCGCTTTTTGTCGGCAACTTTTTGGTATTAACTAGTATTGTATGGTAAATTAATTCTTAAAATTAGGTTTCTTTTTTTAAATTGGATTAAGGTTGTTTCAATACGTATTTTCCATTAATAAAATATTGATAATTTTATTTTACATAGCCAATTTGTGATAGATTTTGATACGAAAGTTGCAGAAAGTTGAATTTAAAGATCTAATAGAGTAGAAACAGGCACAAAAAATGTTGCATGGCTGCTATATACAGGGTTATTTGTAAAACATCAACGCCTATTTTGAAAACAGACAAAAAAAAAACAACTCTCCATACCTACATATTTTATATCCGAACAGTTGATCGAGTTTTGTATGGAGAGTTGTTTTTTTTTGGTCTGTTTTCGAAATCGTCGTAGAACAATTGTCGTTGTTTATGATGTTAGTAATCTACTCTTGCGAGGTTGTTGATGTTTTACAAATAACCCTGTATAACAACAAATGAGGAAATTAAACATTATTATCATTATTTATTAGGACTGGTTTGTTGATCTTGATCAGTAGTCCCACTTAAGACAATTTATTTTTTCACTAAACGACACACCTACCATGTGTACTATCAGTCTACTGTCCATAGCCGACTGGTAAAAAAATGTCTCTGAGGCACTTCGGTTTTGTTCCTAACATTAATTAATAATTGGTTGTCAGTATGATAATCCGGATTCCAAATTACTCACACCTCCATAACAGTATAACTCTTGCATTAAACAAACCGTTAGTGACGTAATCAAGGTTGGGTTATAACGTTGTTAGTTCGTAACACATATTACACGAATAATTTAGATACAAGATTTACTTAAGTGTTTTGAAGATGTATCGTTTTCTTACTGTACGTAACATTGACTGGCCTGTTGGTCTAGTAGTTAGTGACCCTGACTGCTATGCCGGAGGTCGTGGGTTCGATTCCCACCCAGGACAAATGTTTGTGTGATGAGCACGATCATTTGTTCTGTGTCTGGGTGTAATTTATCTATAATATGTATGTATTTAGAAATATATAAGTATGTTTATCAGCTGTTAAGTACCCATAACACAAGCTCTCAAGCTTAACTTGGGACTAAATGGTGTTGTGTGAAAAGTTGTGGAATATTTATTTATTTATTTCCGGTAATGTAGGATTGGGTATTTGAGAAGTTATCTCTAATTTATCATATTGGTCATGTTAGAAATAAATTTATTATTAGTGCATTAAATTTTAAAAATAAACGGTACTATCTCTTAGAGCCATTACGCACTGTGGACTGGACGCATTGCTTGACTAAGAAAAAATCTCAGTCAATCAGTAATTTTCGCTATGAACGTCTAACTTCCAGTCTTACCAGATGCTGTTCAATACCAGTGTTTTACATCGGTCGACTGCCTATCTTACCTACACAACATAGTGACTAGGTAACCGTAGCACTATAAAATATTTTAACTCACTAACTGAATGAAAAACATAAGTACAGTTACGAGCAATAATGTGTAAACATTGTCACATTTTCTAAAATATCTCAACTACCATTCAAAAATATGTAAACGATATTTACTTCTAAATTATCTGAGATATATTATGATGATCTAGAAGAAAATATAGTACACATATTTTTGAACGGTCGAAGTTAAAATTATTTGAACATTCTCAACTATGTACCATCTTATTCCTGTTAGATTGTTGGCAAATAAATAAATGAAATGAATAAATGAAATGAAATTAAAATATTTTAGAAAATGTGACAATGTTTACATAATATTGCTCGTGACTGTACACATCGAGTAACCAATTAACTGGCCTTTGACTGGCCTGTTGGTCTAGTAGTTAGTGACCCTGACTGCTACGCCGGAGGTCGTGGGTTCGATTCCCACCCAGGACAAATGTTTGTGTGATGAGCACGTTCATTTGTTCTGTGTCTGGGTGTAATTTATATATAATATGTATGTATTTAGAAATATATAAGTATGTTTATTAGCTGTTTAGTACCCATAACACAAGCTCTTAGCTTAGCTTGGGACTAGAGAGCGTTGTGTGAAAAAGTTGTGAAATATTTATTTATTTATAACTAGCTGCCCCGGCAAACTTCGTTGTGCCTTAGAGTCAATTCATTGCTCTTATTTTTTTTTTATATTAGATATACATACGTTGAATAAGACGACAACAAATAAATCCAAACCAATAATAACTACTACTACTTTTAAATTACAACATGTGTATATACCCTAACCTAACTGACCATACCTATCGTATAGCTAACCCAACTATCTAACCTAACTACCTTACTAAAAAATACTAAATTCATAATTTTAATCTGAACTATTGCCTCTATGTTACATACAATAATTTATGCCTATATTTTTCCCGGTCTACTTTAATTAAAGTCCTAACAGTAAAATAAGTTCTATTTGCAAAGAATTATTAAAGTTCGTCTCTGTCATCATTGCTAGTTACGTAAATTGATTTCTGAAATATAAGACTTTTTTATGCTACATAAGTTTAGTAACAAAATAAATTTCAGAACGTAGGTGCGTATTATAAATTGACAACCTTACCTTCTTGGGTTTAGCTTAAGACTTGTCAATTTCAAATTGTCACCTGATAATGAACTGGGAAGTTTGACTCCTGTCATGTCATCCAAGATGGCGCTGCGTTTGAAAAATGTTTGAGACAACCGATATTCTTGACATTTATTTTTATGATGTCGAACGGGATAAAAAGTATCCTATGTCCTTCTCCTGGCTCTAAACTACCTCCCTGCCAATTTTCAGCTAAATCGGTTCAGCCGTTCTTGAGTTATAAGTGAAGTAACTAACACGACTTTCTTTTATATATAGATTAAAATTTCCCCAACATTATAATTGCAATAGTTCAACGCAACATATTCGGTTGATTTTATTGATCATACGAATGGCATAGATGACTTATTTCATTCAACGTGTTAATTATTGTGACTGGTTCATAATAAACACGAGTTTATTTGTTGTGTAAAATTTAATTCATCATATATTTTTTCGTCACCCATACCCATTGTCCAATTTTACTACAAAATATGCTGATTGCTCTACATTCTCAGTGAATATGCAAGAAAAAAATTGGGCTCTTCAATTTTCTAATCAATCACGATTGGTATTTAGGCTTTTAACGTGATTAGTAACAAATGACTTACCAGGTAAAAGAATTTCTATTGATGTGAGTATCCCCAGTATAACCAAGAGAAAACTTATGTGAGAACGAACAAGATAAATACTGGTCAAAAAACTATTAGACCATACTGAAACCCTCCCGAGACCTGGAGATACCAAAGAAAATAAATTACCTGATTTTGCGCGCAACCGAGCACTTACATCTATCCTTTTCCAACGCACTAATCCTGGCGTACGAGCGCGTTATACTTGTCACACTCTGGCTTTCATACATCACGTATAAGAGCATTGTAAGCCCCTAAAATGAGTGTTTATTGCTGATCCTTCGAGCCGGACTCTTGTGAGCTTCGTGTGTATTTAGAAAATGGACTTTATGCCCTTGATGTTAAGGTTACATTGCGGTTTTTAAAGGTTCAGGTGCGTAGACAGGCTTATCCAGTCGTAATTCTTGTGGCAGATGTACGTAGTTCTCGGCCGCTGAACTATAGGGATTTGTCCAATTTGTTGTGAAAAATTATGGTCTGTTTTGTTCTTAATTCTTTCGTCTCATAAGTTATAGGGTGCCTTTGTTCCAAGGATTTGTTATACCTCTTTTCATTTACTGAAAGGCTAGATGAATGTGTTGAAAAGCCAACAGCTTTTAGAAATTTTCCTTTCATTGCGAAACTCTCTCCTAACAGTTGGATTTATCGTAATGAGCTTTATCTATGGTATCGCTCTGCAGTTTCTTTTTATTTCCTTGCTTTGTTCAGATCAATATAGAGATATAGGATTATTACTTCGTATAAATAAAAGTTCTTCGTATCCTTTTCTATACAATTGTATTACAAGAGGCGGCAGTAGCGTATATTGATCGGAAATATGAAGTTTTCCGGAATTGTGATACAACTATTGTAGAAAGTGTCGACGAATTCTTGATACATATTTATGACTAGAGATATAGGTACACACGCCCTGAATATTTTACGAAAGATATTTTCATAAACATGTTTGTATTCAAGAGGATTCAGCCGTATTATTGGGCTTAGGTTTCAATGTTTACCCTTTCCCAGGAACGTGTAAGTGATTGAAAATAAGTTTTAAAGTATAAATATCAGGATAAAATTACAGTTTCGGCACACGTCAGCTCTCACCAAAGATTAATTTTTTCCTACATTATATGTGATCGTGTTTCTATTAACGTTTTGGGTTCAAAATAATTGAAGTCTAATAATTTCTACCCATTTAAAAAAAATATCCAATCCTTAATTGATCCTTTCTTAATTTTGTTCCCACTTAATCTTGATGTATATTTTCCATTTACTTTGAAACCACGCATTTTTTTCTTATTCTAATTTAATCCCGATATACCATAGATTTCACTCATTCCCAATTAACTTGATTCATAGCATCTATCGATGATTCTAACAATAATGTTTCATTCAACCTAACCGCATCCCTTCTTTTATCCTTTTTATTAGTAATATATTCGACATCTTCCTTTTCAAAAACCACTCCACTATCCTCAATAGAAATGCACGAAACAATTTCTCCATTAACGTTTCTCTCTGATGTCTGACTATCACTTATCTTATCGACACTTATTATTGGAACAAGGTCATGAGAATCATTGCAATTATTCTGGTTTTCTGTTTCTATGTGGTTGCTATTAAGCCAAAAGTTAACAGCTTCTGACGTTGTTAACTTTTGACTTAATAGTCTCAACTTTCCTTCACCATTCTTAAGTCCGTTATC
Source organism: Euplexia lucipara (assembly GCA_921972225.1). Classification (NCBI taxonomy): domain Eukaryota; kingdom Metazoa; phylum Arthropoda; class Insecta; order Lepidoptera; family Noctuidae; genus Euplexia; species Euplexia lucipara. The sequence continues at coordinate 3,178,079 of OV179143.1, forward strand.
TCTTTTATCATCTTGATCACTTTCGTTGTTTGCCTTACTTACATATGCCATCGACAATAATTATAGAAACAAAGTCATGAGAATCATTGCAATAGTTCAGCATTTCTATTCCTATTTGATTGTCAGCAGCTGTTAATTTCTGACGTAATTGTAACTTCTTCATACCTTTAACAATCTTAAGTCCTTTATCCCTTTTATCATCTTCATCAAGATCGTCGTTTTTATCCTTACCTACAACCACTTTCCTATCGATAATAGAATACATGCCTGTCCTATTAACTACTCCTTCAACTAATTCTCCATCTTCTAAATCCACAGTATCGGAGCAAGGTCCCCACGAGAAGCGGCTCCTGAACGCTTTGCTCGCAAACTACAACACGTTGGAGCGGCCGGTCGCTAACGAGAGCGAGCCGCTCGAGGTCAGGTTCGGCCTCACGCTGCAGCAAATCATTGATGTGGTGAGTTTGTTTGTTATTACAGGGCTTCTGTTGTGCTGAGGGTAAACATACATTTATAGACAGATAAATTATTTATACTCAAAATGACTAGCAGGAATTTTGAAATTGGTTTACTAAAAAAAAATTAAGCTTAGAAGCAAATAACTTATCAATAAAAAAAGCTTTTTTTTTAGAGCCAGATTAATCTTATTTTTTTTTAATAAGGGTTAAGTTTAGGTGATAATTTAATGGCGATGTATGGTTCGAATTTATATGTTCCCTAGTATCAAGAACATAAACCATTATACTTGAAAAAGGAAAATGGCTCGATTTATTTGCCGCCAAGTATACTATTCAGACACTTTGAAAGGGGCCAATAGATTTATGAAATTATCTTCTAGATTATAAATACCTACACGCGATTCAGCTTCTTCAGATGAAATCCCTTCAAGAGCAGGATTATCAACAACACTCTCAGTTTTTATAGATCTGTTTACCACTCTAGAACTAAAATTATGTTCACTTATATGACACCAAACAGCTCCACGCGTCGCAATATTTTCAACAAAGCAGGATAATTTTATCTCCATTCTACTAGAATGAATGGGTAGTTTCATTCATAATTTTAATATAAGGACCGGGGCGATTCGCTTGAGCGATCTCGGTATAATAACTCTCGTATAAAACCGCTATTTCTCAGTGAAAAATCACTTTTACACGGGGATTAAAGTGTCGAAGGATTTCCATCGCGCTCGCCTGACGGGTGGTGACAGCTTTCGTTGGCTGTGTCACAAAATAAAGGTTTTGAATGGCCATTTTTGTTTAAATATCGTGTCTTTTTTCTGAATGGAATTTTATGTAGATATTTATCAGTGAAGTCGGTCGAGAGGTTCTTGTTTCTGTTTAAAAATATATTTGTTAATTAATTGACGCTGATTTATGCGGAAATCACGAAATGTATTTACTATTCATATCCATAAAGTATCATGAGATATGAAATTATTTCACCGATTAATTCATTAAGTTATGTGACAATGACGTAGTGCCAATAAAATCATGGATAAGAAGCGCAGTGCAAGCGTATTTAATATTTTCCTTGCAGTCATAATAAATGTAGGGTATGCTCACAACAAATCAATGATGTGAATATATTCATCTTAGTAAGAATAGCTTAAAGCTACCATTAGGTCAGTGTTTAACTTGAAAGATCACGCGCCCTAACTTAACTTAGGTAGCCACCACAATGTGTTTGTATAGGTATTCTCTAAACTGTTAAGAAAACTAACAAGATTACATAGATCAAGTTGAAACTCTAGACTCTAAGTACGATCGATAGAATCCTCAGTACAACAGGAGCTTACATAATTAATGTAAACCTCAACACTCCTATCCTGCTTAATAATCTGGGTACTAAAGTACCCATTTTATTCGAACTATGATTGGTTACAACCTAATGAAGACGATAATTATTTTTGGACTTTGTTAAATTAAAATCCTAGCTAACAGGCAATAGCCAAACAGTTTTACTATTGGGTATCGTGTTACCCAGTTACGTGTTTGTCTTGGATTACACAGGCAATTACACCTTGTAAATTACTATAATTCAGCTGGATCTGGTAAGACTGGAATCCAACCCATAAATAGTTGAGAAAAGGCTAAGCAGAATATATTCTTCATTTATAAAATAACAGTTTATAATTTTATTATTAGTACCCGTTACATCTCATAATAATTTGACAAGGTTCAAAGCATCGTCAAAAGTTCCATCGGTCGACTATTTATTAAAGACGGCTAGTAAAACTTATTTTTATATAGCCTTCTGTAATAAAATAATCCTTAAAATTACCTTATTGAAGAAACATTTCGTCAAAATGGTTTTTAGCAAAATATTCCAGCGAATAATAGAGCAGGTGGCCATATTGCTTCTTCGAACACAATTTTGAGTAAACCAACGTTATTTGTGTAGATCCAAAGTTTTGGAAAGCATAATATTATAATACATTTGCAAATTTTGGATTAATAATAATATTTTCCATTGTTTGAATTCGCTGAATTACAAGCAGATGGAATATCATACTGAATTTGTAAAGAGCCAAACTTTAGTTGCCAGGGTTGGCATTTTGAATTCACCCCTCGATTCCGAAAGCCCATTCAAGTTAATCTGTTGTCTAATCTCATGTCAATTTATATGATCAGAAATAATAGCATATTTCGGCATTTGCGGCATGATAAGGTTTAAAAGAGAGGGACTTCGAATACCTTTGAACGACTATTTTATTGTTTACCATGAAAAATCTCAATTATGTTTCTCTAATATAACTTGTCATAAATCTGTTAATGCATACAAACACAGCAACAAAAGTATAAGAATTATTGGGCATCAAAAAGTTCATCCGCATCGCTCTGATAATATTTGTAAATTTACTTAATATCTTATGTCTTAAATACTATTGTTGCATGCCTGACTTGGGTAAAATTAGCACTAAACATTGAATAATAAAAAAAACGTCAATGTATTTTTGTAGAATGTATTTTTTTCCGTTCACTATTTAGAGCAGTATTGCGTCAGAAGTGACGTTCTCTAAACGGTGAAGGAACAGATCGTGAGGGATGAGGCGGCATAAACTTCCTATTCCAAATAAGATAATTACATAAATCGTAATCAAGGTGAAATCAGTGGACACATACATACAAATATCACCGAACACAAATAACCCCCTACTTTTTTTGATATGTGGTCAAGCACAATAATAGTGCTAGATTTTTTCTAGTATTTTATCTCGGTTATAATTTTATTGATATTGTCAATGAAAGAATTTTGAAAGGTTAAAGTAATTTTTATTTTATAACCATCCGACTCCAGCGTGACCTTCGCCAGAAGCATTTACCCGTCACACAAAACCTAATCATACCTAAGTTCAATGCCCTTGTACTATGACGTCACAAGAAATAATGCCCTATTACTCTTATTAGGAAGGTAAGCATGTAATTGGATATTGTTTGCGGTCAATTTCTGTAGCTCATTCTCAATAACGGCGGTATCACAAACATCGTAACGCGGGGGAACGATTAAATTTTACGCTAGGTCGATATCTTTAATGGTCTTTCGAATCCGGGGGCACTTTGTGTTAAGAACGTGTCGTACTTAAACGTCGGCTCATTACTGGTACACAGTAATAAAGGTCCATAGGTGATTAAATTTTGATTTACATTCATGTCTTGTATGGGAGCAATGTTGTTTTACAGACACTTGACTAACGGTGATTATTTCAGTTTGGCCCACGATATTAATATGTAGTTTCTTGAACAGTTGAGTTGACATTGTTACTGATAAATGTGAGCACTGACGAGACTAGGATTACTCAAATCTGCGAGATATTTCCTCAAGAGACCATTTAAGACACTATAAGCATGGACACGTTGCATAGAGAAACAGAGAAAAAAAAGGCATTTCTTCGACACGCACAGGAAATAATACAAGGAAAATATACAGTGCTTATAGTCTCTGACCAAAGTAGGGGCCAATCCTTGGGTCATGCGAAGCGTCAAAAGAACGTTGACGATGACGATGGTTAACATGATTCATCGATCTAACCAAGAAATCAGCTAGGAAACATCGAACTCACATCACTCGACATCAATTAATTATTATTATTAGCCTTTATTTTCCCACTCCACCCAGGCCTACTTTCCTTCCACTTTTCTCTGTCAAGGGCTTTTTAGGACCAGTCCTTATCGAATAAGTCCAGCTCGTCTCGCCATCTTCACCTGGGCCTACCGAGATGTCGTTTGCAATGTTATCCGAACCCATTGGGTCGTCCGTTCGGCCCACTGATCCTCTGACATGCGTCGAATGTGTCCAGCACAGTTTCACTTTAGCGTGTCAGTTTTATTAGTAGCATCAGCAATTTTTGGGATGTAACGGATTCCTAACCCGGTCTTCAAGACATACAGACAGTTCTAATTTATTTATTTTTATTATGTGACTAAAATTTTAATTTCAAACGCATTTACAGACAAATGAAAACCATTGGAGAGTCTGGCCATGTTTTAGTTGTATTCATATTAATTAGAGTAAATGTTTCGTTCGATACTAAAATGTCGAAACATTCGCGAGTTGCTTTTTGTTTCCCACTTCTGTTATTTTGTACTAGTATAGCTATCGGTGTACGTACGGCTCCGCTTGCAAAACTTTTGATCCAACCGTTATTGTGCAAACATCAAAGCTGCCAATTTCTCTATACACTTTTTAACATCCGAATAGGGTTCGTTTTTTTTTTCAGCAAAAAAGACACGTAAAGAAAAATACGTGAAATGTTCCGTATTCTGTTTTCAGAGTTTTGAATAGCAAATGACTGGTTGAATATTAAAGTCTGGAAGCGAAAAAGATGTAAAATAATACTAAATGTTGTATCCCGCCTTTTTTTAAGAGTAAGGACGTAATTGTAGTTTAGACAGTATAGATGACAGTACTTACAAACTAAACTCGTGACATGAAAGTTAAGTGGAAGTTTTTGAAATTCAGTTTAAATATTTGCAATGGGCTATTTGATAAAATTTTAGCTTTTAGTCCATTATCTAAATTACAAGAAAATATTCGACCCATATTTTTTTTTCTTTTAAGTGAAATGAAATAAAATGATATTTATTTCTGTAAGTAGATCTTCTCAGATACTTTTACATGTCTTTTTTTTAAACTAAACTAAATGGCATTTCCAAAGTGTCAGTCACTTTGGAAATGCCCAAATTTGGAACACTCCCTGAGAAGAAATTCCGGAAGGAACTCAGGGGTCATGGTCTCTTTTAAAGTCCAGACATAAGATTATATTCATTTACTATGCGAGTCTCACGATGCAGGCAGTACTTTCTGAGAGATTTTTTGATCTATAACTTGAAAAAGATATCGATATTATACGATGATTTTGAATACCGCATGTCTTAGAAGGCCGCTTGCCCATGTCATTAGCTCACCTTGGCGCTGACCTAGCAAAGTGCGGAGTTTTAGTAGAATACGGGGTCAGCTGACGTTGGTTTTATTGTTCACTAGTAGACGTCACAAGGTTTCATCCTTGTAGTTCCCGTTCCGTGGAAATACAGGAATAAAAAAGTAGCCTATATCACCAGGGGATAGTGTAGCTTTCTAACGGTTAAAGGTTTTTTCAAATAGGTCCAGTAGCTTTAAGGCTATTCGTTACATTGGAAAACACAAATATTTCCGCTTTAATTTTTTTTTTCCCTCTTTAAGTATAGATGACAAGATGCCCGCATAATAGGCTATTTGTCAAAATTTTAATTTTTAATCCCTCATCTTGATTACAAGAAAATATTCGACACATATTTTTTCTTTTTTTTCACGTCCAAATGTCGCATGACGTCACTAGCCAGTGCAGTTTATACTAGTTAATGACGTTACAAGCGCCCTCTCTTCAACTTTAATGCGCTTAATCTAAGCAGTTTTTCATCAATTTGAAAAAGAAAACAATATAGGTCGAATATTTTCTTGTAATCGAGATAATAGACTAGAACTAGAAGACTAGAGTGAATAGGCTCTTAATATACCTACTAGTGCGCTTCACCATCACTGATTGCATCTCTGCTTACCATCAGGTGTGATTGCAGTCAAGCACTGGTTTATAATATTAAAAAAAAAACTACAATTTTGAAAAATAACCCATTATTATGATAGATATTTTGTTAATTTTCTAGACATGACGCTCCGTGCCTCGGCAAGCACGTTACGCTGTTGGTCTCGGCTACCATTAATAGACCTTAGACTGTCCTTACGAGCAATCAAAACTTTTTTGCAAAAAATAAAACCGACTTAAAAAAAAAACACTAAACGGTGTAAAATAACTCTAAATTCGGAAGTCTGTGGCTTTGGTGGGTTTGTCTTACTCATGATGGGCCATCGACTTCCGTATTTAGAGTTATTTTACGCCGTTTAGTGTTTTTTTTGAAGTCGGTTTTATTTTTTGCAAAAATGTTTTTTATTTTTCCATTTTTAGTTGTTACCATAAAAATATTTGCCATGAATTTATTTCATATTGTTAATTGTTAACTATACATGTCATGATAATAGGGTTTTCCACTAATCCCTAATAAATTAAAATTAACATACCTAACTGACGAAACCTAGGTATATTGTACCTACCCACCTGCGTACCCCTCAGAGCATACAGGCGTGATGATACGTCATGATGTAGTATAAACAATAAACATCCAAGCGATTCCAGCAATCACGACAGATTTGCCGTCTATTTTTGAAGAGTTCCGTTGTATATCTCCGAAGATCAGCACCAGATCTTCACCAAATTAAAATGGAACTACCTCGGGAATATACTCTTTCAAGTCAAAAAATAACTTTGAGAATCGGTCCACAAATGGCGGTGAAATCAGGAAACATACATAAAAAAAAAAATACATACAGACGAACATAGAACCTCCTCCTTTTTTGAAGTCGGTTAAAAACGCTGAAAGTTTGACAGCCCGTCTAATCAAACGGTATCGCGTTTTCCAGACACTAGCTAGTGGAGGTCAGATACCTACGCAGTATGATGATGTTGAAACAAGACTAACTAAACCTTTGTTTTGGTGTCAGTAGTTAGAAGCATGGAAAGGGTGGCTGTCTGTCTGAATCTTTGTAGTTATTTAACTCTAAAACTACTAAACCGATTTTGAAAATTCTTCCAACATTAGAAAGCTATATTACCTCTCAGTAACAAAGGTTATATTTTATTTTTAAAAATGTGAGAGAGTCAAGGCGATGTCAAAGTTTAAAGGGAAAAGTACGAAATTCGCGGAAATACTCACGAGCGAAGTGCTAGTGTGTGAATTACCACGGTTGATTAACTTTGCCTACTTAACGGCAAACAAAGTTATTACCAAGTAGGTAACTAATAATGTTTCGTTCTTTTATTACAGAGCCCAATAAATGTGCGTTGAGTGCCTGTAAATCTTGTTGCCTACATTATCTCCTTTTATTTTCTACGCATTATGAAGGAACTGTGTTTTGGTAGGCTGTGGCCGAACGTTGTGAGTTCAACGCCCTCTTTAAGACATGATGTTTGTTACCAGTCTAGATAAGTTTTATGACTAATGTACGGGGTCTCAGATTTAGGAAAAGCATTTATTTCAGTGTTCATTTAAATAAGAATGTTTACATTGAGTACAATTTATTTGAAATTAAATTATTTTTTTATTCTATACTATTTCCTAATTTCAACGAGATCAGTTTTAATATTGAAACAAGTATTTTTTCGTAAAAAATACATTTTTATTGGCAGGTACTATTCATTGTGAAATTAACACTTAATTCACCCCAAAACAAAGCAAATATTTGTTCGGAAACGATAGTCAATTGGAAGTATGAATTTGAATATGGAAAACATGATTAAGGGAAAACTAATTAATTTGTATTGACATAATTATTTTACGTTATGCAGATGGTAATAAATTCCGCTAATGCAAATTTAACGCATCATGCGTATAAACGCCCATATTACATATAAACTAGTAATTATACAGAAAGCTGCCTCTGCCGATGGTTGGTATGTAATCTAATTATGTACAGATAGTTTTAATAAGTTTCGAGAACTACTAATAGCTTTGTAATTAATTGAATTACTTAGTAATGCGATTTGTACTAATTCCTGTAACACGTTACAAATTGACACAGATTAAGTGAATATCTAACATATTTCTTTAATGATTGTGTTCTGGTATTTATACAAGAACCTAAGATTTAGGTAAAGCTAGGAATAAAGGGCGTAAGGGATATTGTTGCATTTACTGAGTTAATAAGATATGATTCTGGGTACCCCAGGATTAAAATGACCGTTTTTTCCTAAATTTCACGACTTTTGATCATGTACTAACATTATAAAGAGGAAAAGTTTGATTGTTTTTTTTTTTGCATTGAATAGGCTCCGAAACTGCTGGACCGATTTGAAAAATTCTTGCACCGTTGGGAAGCTACGCTATCTCCGGGTGACATAGGTTACTTTTTATCCCTGTATTCGCACGGGAACGGGAATACGCGGGTGAAACCGCGTGTCGTCTGCTAGTTGTTTACTAAAACCATCATAAAAAAATCATTTCTGTCTAATCCTATGGGATTTTGCCATAAAGGTAAACTAGTCGCTTCTTTCATTGACAATCTCATTGGTTTTGACAGAAATTAAGATTTTATACAGTTTTAAGTAAAAAGAACAGGCAAAACGTGGAAATATGAGAAAATTGCATCGAGTCGAAGGGTATCGACCTTCCGACGATGAAATTTTCTCATATTTGCGGTCCACTCTGTATGAATGTATTTTATTCAAATTATTTTTGCAATTTTAAAGCAGCTGATCTATGCTGCTATTTAAATATTTTTAACAGTTCTGACGGCTATTCAGACGACCGCAAGTCTGACAGCCATCCCCTATTACATGGGACCTTAACATAATTGGCTAAATGTGGGTGTATTATTCAATTTTTTTTTTTTTTTTCATCTTTATGTCAAACAGAATAAGGTTCAAATTCAATCGGGAAAATTTGACACATTGGGGTAACTTGATGTGCTGGCGTCAGTACAAGTCTGTCAAACCCTTTGCGCATTTCAACTAAACTACAATCCTAAAACACTTTGTTATTTTGTACCAACATTTCAATTACAAATCAACAAGTAGAACTCTATAACAATCTCATCACGAACAGTTGAATTCGTGTTGAACACAAAAAATGTCAGCTGAAAACATTCGATAGAATGCAAATGGTAAAATCAATGGTTACCGCGGAAATTGAAATGTCTGTTTGGGCTTCATTTGGGTATATGGAGTGGACGTTCTGGGAATGTTGAACGAAGAGTGATGGGTGACTTGTACCTATGTTATTAGGAAGGGAAGCATTGATAATGTAGATTCCAGGTATTCTTCTTCTTTCGTCAGCGTTTGTCATACCACGGGCATAACCATGGGTCTCTGAATTGGTATCACATACCATTATGAAAAATCTCTCAGGCATTAAAAAAACCCTAATTGTTTTTGACGCAATTATTAACTAAACAATACGCACATTGTTCAAACTCGTATTAAACAAAGAAAGAAAGAAAAAGAGTGAAAGAAAATATTTTATTTGGACGCTAATAACTTAAAACAAAAGAACAACAATACAGGTAATAAAAAAAACAAGAAAAGATTAAAAAAAAAAGACAAAAATAAAATAATAAGACCTGTGCGAGACCAAAAAGGTGCCTATCTCAGCAGTGAACAGCAAACAGTGGCCAGTATTTTGATTGAAAATATATCGTTGGCTAATTGAAATCACTGTTTCTGTTTTTAAACTGACTTGCCGGTGTGTAACTTGCCTAAATGTATACATTTAGGCAAGTTACACAGTGGTTATAGTTCGAATGCAACTTACGAACCACATATCGTCATATAAAATAACCATCCCCAGAGATTACCAAGGAGGTCATAAACATACCGGTGCCATTCCTGCAGAGCAGCTACTATTTCTCTCAGGATACGATTTTAAAAGCAAACATAAGAGAATTTTAAGAGATGGCATGTGATCATGAATATTATGTTGAATTGAACGGAGATCAGTCAACAAAACGTAATTTTGTTTCGGTCACAAAAATAATTATAATCTATTTTTTTTTCTAAAACTTTTGGATCATGACTAAGAGATAAATACTGTGGCTTGATTTGTCTTGTCATCTATTTGTGAGACAGTTGCAGTTAAACAGTTTAATATTAGACTTTTAATTGTGGATATAGTCAAGACCCACATGTGTCTAATTTGTATTCATAACACATGAAGTAGATCAAACCATTTCCCACATGAAACATCTCCCATCACACTTTTTAAAACCCCTTGTAGCCAACTTTGAAGAAAAAAGCGCAAAAATCATTGCGCGAGACAAAAGCGTAAAGCGCCTACGGCATGGCAAGTTCATAGTGAAGCGTTCTTTCCAACGGCCCTTGTCGCGTTAAGTGCTGTATTGAATAATTCTGTAGTTCCATATTGAAGCGCTGTGGTGTTATAAGTGAGAGATGCCGTGGTGCTTAACAGTTATATACCCCTATCTAGTTTCACTTCTCTTGCTCTCTCCTTTTTATTAAAAAAATGCTGTGCTCAACAGGGTCCACAATTGTTTCTATCTTTTAACACCTAATACACAACAGTAGCATTAGATTGCAATCAAGATTTGAGATTTGACGAAAAAAATAAAGGCGGTAATTTTTGCTGCGGTGCTAATGAATGTGGCAGGCTCTGTATATTTAGAGAAGGTACGATTAATGACCTTCGACCACGTTTGGACTTGACGTGTTGGCGATGTTAGACTTCTATTAATAATAAGTCCAAAAGTCCATAAGATGTTTTCTTTCACCGATGTCGGTGATATCCAGCACAAAAAAAATACATTCAAAAGGTCACATGGGTATTTCACTTGATTTAAATCTGTAGTCTCGTGCATCACAGCTGTGTGAGAGGCCTTAACCTTTTTGAAAACAAAAAGATGATGAATAACAGTTTTTTGATAGTTATCAATTTATCTCATAATAGTAGAATCTCATTTAGCAGACAAGATGAAAAATAACAGAAAACAACTGCTTTGTAATTACGATTATGAGTATCTACAGTATGCGGTGTTGCGTTAGTTATAAAAACTACAACCAGGAGAACATTATTAATGTTCCAAAACTTCCTTTAATCAACATGCTGGTTTATAATTTTGCATTTACATATTTAAATTCAAGTCAAACATTTATTTATACAATGACATCCCTAACATTTGTTTCGTTTATAGAAATACTAGCGTCCCGCGGTTTCACCCGCGTAGGTCCCGTTCCCGTGGGAACACAGGGATAAAAAGTAGCCTATGTGATAATCCAGGGTCTCGGCTAACTCCATACCAAATTTTATTAAAGTCCATTCAGTAGTTTTTACGTGAAAGAGTAACAAACATCCTCACCAACTTTCGTGTTTATAATATTAGTAGGATAGGATAGTAGGATATACAGCAGCATTTATCATGCTCCCGACATCAGTATCTGCAACGTTAAGAGAAAAGTGGCAAGTGCCGAGGGACAGTCGAGTTACTGGAACATAAAATATTGCTGCCCTAGCATTTCTTGAAATAGTGTCTATGTTCAAAAATGTTATGATGTTGAAATTCTGTATTACGTTACATTCGTGTTTTGAATCCAAAAAAACGTAGTATCACGTTTTGTTCGTTTTGTTGTTATTTTAGTAGAAATGCCCATTTCTGGCCATGTTTTTCCCGTCAATGTAACAACTAGTAAAAATATACTAATTTAGTTATTTAAATATTGCTACCAATTTGTAATAAGTGCTTAAGTATCTAAAGTCGATTATTATATGACACTCAATTGTTTATTGTATTTTGATATTTCATTTCGGTGGTCAGTACTTTCAAAGTAGGGATAGGAATTCTCAGTAAAAAATGTACAGACGCCAGCACATCAAGTTACCCCTATGTGTCAAATTTCTTTGATCGTTTTCCAACTTAATGTCAAACAGAATAAGGTTCATATTCAATTGGGAAAATTTGACACATTGGGGTAACTTGATGTGCTGGCGTCTGTACTATGGGAAAAACAGCCGTTGTTTCTTAATCTGTGATGTCAATCCTTAGGCCTATTATTTGTTTCTGCCATTTATGCATCACTTGCCAAAAGTTTGTTCAGAAAATAGGCATAGGTATCCCTTTCGTCCAGTTCAAAAGTATTTAGCGCACAATTATCCGAAAGCTTGATCAGCTTTAAGATTATCTATAATAATATGTTTTAATACATCAGATTTCTCTTTACCAGTACAAACATCACAACCAATTACTTAACCAGGATCTTTCTCATCTATAGAATTAGCAATATCTCCAAAAACACTGTTATTACATATAGGAGTATATTCATAAAAGGAAGCTATCCACCTAATCAATCAACCTCGTCCGTCGGGTACATAAATCTTTGCGTGTCATAAAGTTTTATCAGATCCTGTCTTAACTTTATTGGCCACTGTAGATCGCTGTTTATATCCTTTTTGAAAGTTAGGTATAAACATGTCATAGAATTTGGGTCCTGGAAGTTATGTTGGACCGTTTAGAGAACTGTTGCCATAAAAAAGATATGCATGAAGGTTCGTGTGAAACAGTGAATGGGTTTGTGGGTTTCTGAGTTACATAAATAAATAAATAAATATTCCACAACTTTTCACACAACGCCATCTAGTCCCAAGCTAAGCTAAGAGCTTGTGTTATGGGTACTAAACAGCTGATAAACATACTTATATACTTCTAAATACATTTATATTATAGATAAATTACACCCAGACACAGAAAAAATGATCGTGCTCATCACACAAACATTTGTCCTGGGTGGGAATCGAACCCACGACCTCCGGCATAGCAGTCAGGGTCACTCACTACTAGACCAACAGGCCAGTCCAGTTACATTTGTTTACCAGGAGGTAATAATAATAAAATGTTTATTTTTCTCCAACAAATTACAACAATGGTTTAAGTACTAAAATCATAAGTAATTTGTGGGAGATCTGGAGTCCAAACTAAACCTATGCCAGTATTTTAGAACTTCAGGCCCCACATTACAACACAAATAGAAATAGTCAACGTGCGTTTGAGTGCATGAGAAGTGTGTGCGCATGAGTGTGTGAGTGTGTGCATGAGATTGTAAGTGTGAGCATGAGTGTGTGTGCGTGTATTATATATATAATATGTGAATAATGTATATAAAATGTATATATACATATTGTTACTAAATAACGGAACGGTGGACTATTAACTCATAGATCTCGATTTCAAACCCAAGACACGCACCTCTGACTTTTCAGATTCTGATTATGTATAATTATATTATTACTTGCTTCAAAATGGTGAAGGGAAACATCGTGAGGGAAAGTGTTACTGCTAAGCATGAGCTTAGCAGTAACACTTGCAATTACAAGACTACAAGTTATGTCTAAAATTCTATTTATGTGGATTGACTGGTTGTGTTGTAAGTGTGCGATGTGTCTGGTTTAAGTTTATAAGAGCAAGTTTATGAGTTAGGTGTAGGCTTTAGAAACTTGAACTTTGTTTTAAGCTGGTTTATTTAACTTTGGGTATCTTGTGGATTTAGATAATAAATCGTAGACGCTGCTGCTATAAATAAGGTTAGATGTCCTTCATAACCATCTCAAAGACGAAAGGCAACAAAATTTAAAATTCAACTTAGACTGTGGCTACAAAATACGTGGTCACAACATAAAACTCGAAATGAAATCTGTTGTCGTCAAATATTTCAACTTAGTCACAATAAAATCTGTCATATTTTACAAATGGCCGAATAAAACAACCGTCGAGTGGAATCGTAAAACGCATTACTCATCACCCAACTGCTCTCTGTTATTCACTGGAATATTTAATTGCTTCTTCTTAACGACTGGCCCCAGCAAAAGTGGATTATCCAACACTCAAATCGAGGGCAAGAGATTAAAACGACTTTATGGTTCATCTGTGTTTGTAGACTGATATTTAGCTGACTTCAAAGAATACTTTACAATGTTGCTTTTATCTCTGTAATTTAATTTGTTGGCTTTGTGAAAAAAATGAGTCGATGGAAGAATAGTTATGTTATTAAAGTTCACGACGAAAATGTGTAATTTTAAAAAATGCGTGAAGTCAGTTAAGTTGAAATTAAGAGGTAAAAGCATAGACCCCTACACGGTACTGTTGTTCACCATATTTTTTCGTTCCTTTTTTGCGTCGGCGTGCGTACCTTTTACAAAATAAGGATGAGAAAAATCAAATCCTGACCACAAACGTCTGGCTCAATTTGGTAAGTGGTAGGAGCCGGGTATGGCGCCTTCGCCCTCCCGCCCCCCGCAATCCCAACACTACCGGGTAACGAGCGATAACTACCGAACTTTTCCACATTAAATACGCACTATTTTACCGCACTTTTTAATTCACCATCTAATGCACTTCGAAGGAAAGGTTACAGGAGGCGGGCGCGGACAGAGGGCGCCGCCTTCGCGGCAGATCTGTCGCATGGAGTCAGTGTTAAATTGTTGTAAACTTCGCATATAATATCTATTTAGATTGTGTGTCCGGCGGCGCGCGAAAATAGCTTTAACGAACGCATGATAAGTGATATTTTCGCCTGCCGCCCCAGCCCCTAAGTATTGTGTCCGGCGGAGTGGAACAGTTTGTTTAGATCATCATACTGACTGCGCCCTTTCTGTTTTTGTTGACATCGTCTAACCCAATAGGACGAGAAGAATCAACTACTTATAACCAATATATGGCTGTCGTTGGTAAGTGTGAATAAAAGACAAACCTAAAATTAACACTAAAATTTCTAATCATTATTTTCGTTTCTACTCTTTTTTTATTTATTTCTTTTTTTGTAAATTATACCTTCGTTCTGTCTATCTGTTTGGGTTATTCTTCTAATCTATGACTGTTATGAAAATGGCATAGCATTGTGGAATATGCGGCAGTCTTTTTTGTATTTACCTGTTAATGATATTTGTATGGGAGTTGCTTGACATGTCCAGTTCCTTGTCATCGCTGACCCCGGCTCGTGCTGTAGACTAGCCAGTAGACCCTATCATGCATCCCTTCATACAAACAGTCACAAGTTAGCTACTTAGTACTTTTCAACTTTACGTAGTCAGTATAATCGGTAGGTACTGTACACTTGTACATCTCTAACTGGTGAGTATCGTGATAGAAATATATAGACATTTGTGTATATCAGCGAGAACTGCCGTGTAAGCCGCAATGCATTTAACAATATGTACTAATGGTTGACGTTAAGTGTGACGTAATAATTTATACTAACATAAAAATATACATGTTTCTCAATTGAAAAATAACTTAAACGATGCGTTAAAGTGGGTCTCGTTAGGTCAATTGGAAGTGACATATTGGTGAAGATTTATGTACTTATATTGATATGCACAAATATTGTTATTGAGATGAAATGTGTTTTATGTACACTGTAAATTGATTATGCACATCCTGGGTACCCGCTGTTGATTTTGTTTTGTTTTCGCTACAAGAAATTGTAGTATTTTTCATACTATGCATGGCCATGGAATGTTTATTATGGGAAATATATCCTCGTTCAAATTGAAGTGTGGTTACCATACTCAAATCTAGTTTGCCTGCGGAGTTAACACTCATTGGGACGACGTTTTCGATTGTTTAAAATATATTTACTAAAAAGTATTTAAAATTCTTTCTTCTTCTTTGAAATGTTTTTGTCTTGGTACCTGTATGCGTCATAAAATGCAAAATTTTAAAATATTGTGTACATAATTGACATTAAATGTACACACTTTTAAAATAAATTTATTATAGACCCGTTTGGTTTTATTTTTATGTTGATGAAAAACAAATTTTTGCTTAAGTTCCCGATTTTATTCAAAAAATTTTGTTCTATTATTTATTTATTTTTAATAAAAAGATTAAACAATGACGCTTAATTTACATACTTTTAATGTTGGTCATATTGTCTTGGTATATTATGGAAATAACATTTTTTTGAATGTATAGGTACTTTTTGATAGAGAAATGTTTATTACTTTTTACTTTTCCAGCAAAAAAGGTATGTAGTTAAGCTATTAAAACTATAATTATTTTAGCATTTACCAATACGGCAGCTTAGTTACAGAAACAGTAGTGTTCCCCAATCCCTTGGTCTTGTTATTGACGGAAAGGTCTCTGAAGGCCTATGTATTCTTGCAAGGAAATTAGAAATGTCGAGCTTTTTAGGTACAAACTGTGCTGTATATATGGAATTGTGTATTTTTTATACATTGTTGCATGTTTCCCAATGCACGTCTTACTGCTTTTTAGAGGTGATGTATATGATGTACCTATATATTTCTCTTTTTACCTGTCGTTATTCTTATATACATTTATTATATTGTAGGAATGTTGTGTTTGTGTTGTGTCGTGTGTATTATTATTGACAACAACTTTACTGCAAAATGTACAATCAACTAAAATGTCGTTTACAAGTTACTATCTATATCTATACATAAATCTGTGTATTTTTTTTCCTTAACTTTCAAGAAGTTTCATTATGTATATGACTATCAAAATTTACCACATTTTATCACAGTTCATTGTACATTACTCTGTACACTTCAGAATAAACTTGAAGAACTTCGAAATAAAGTTTATGTTTCAAAGTTCTTGAAATTAACGATCAATTTACTAAGTTACCATGTTCTTTTACCAATTTCAAAGTTAGTGTTCTCTTTTGAAAGTTTGAAAAAAGGAATTCATCAAAATGTTTTTGTAGTCTTAAAAATAATTGTATAGAAGTTATGTGGGAGTGATTGAAATGTCAGATTGTATTATAAGAGATCTTTATCGCTATGATTTCCCATTGAAGACAGCTTTAGTTCTAACCATATAAATGTAATAAACACGATTATATCTCGTCAATTTCCAATCCGTTAAGCACCCACGTTGTCCTTAAGTTACGAGTTGCCACATACACCGTATGCCCGAAAACAATAAAGCCGTTAAACTAGCTAATTGATACACAAACCCTTCAGGAGAGAAAACTACTTAGGTATACATCTGTCTCGCTTCCACACCGGCAAATGACCCAAATTGGATAAACTCTTTAGCTTCTAAAGTAGTCCGCGCCTAAATCTTCACAAATATCTCAAAAATCGCTTGTCCCATTAAACTCAATTTCATGTCAAAGTTAGCTTATTTACTCAGCTATATTTAGACGAAAATTCACGAAAAACAGTAAAGTAGTTTTGGAGTTATGATCTTATTTGTAAGTGGCGGTGCCTCGGGCCAGCAGCAATCTAATATGATACTGTACAAATACGTGTATATTGCTGGAGGTAGATATTGCTAAGTTGTGGGTCCAACTTTTGTAATATTAGAGGAGAGGGTGAACTTTGAAGGACCCGCTTTGTTTTGCCGGGATCCGAACGGGTAGCTGTTATCGTTGGCAGTGAGAAGATATTATAGCCGGTGTGGAAGTGATCACAGGCGGCAATATTGGAAATCATGTACAAGGGCCCGGGTTTTTCTGTTGACATTGTCTCTGTGAATATTTTAAGGGTTTTGATTATGCTAAAGAAGTGCTCGGGTTATAAAATGGACGAGTATTATGTGTCGTTTCCAACATTGTTGACTGATTTAATATATTTTTATTAAACATTCTCTCTATTCCCATCATCGGTCGATTTCAATAAGTGCAAGGTATTTTTTGGCATCATTTTATACTGTTTCTTTAAGAGTCATTCATTATTTAGGCACTGTAACAATCATATTTAAAAATGATTTAGTTGTTTTTAAACAAAATTCAGTTATCAGTTTAGTTTTCCAGAAATAAATATTGAATCTACAGTAGCTAGACTCATCGTACATGGATAGGTATTGTAAGTAGGCACTTTTCTGTTGAAATATCTTTTAAAATAAATCTGAAGGCATTTTTCGTCATTTAAAAAGGTTCAAAATATTGTCGCAATCTCACCTTACTTACCATCGATGTCAAAATATAGGGAAATGTGAACATTCTTGATCATACGAAATTGCCTTTTAAAAACGAATAATATTGTAAGATAGAATAAATACAATATGGACATAGCAACAAGTTAAAACAAGACTGAGAGAAGCTAAACGTCTTCTGCGGCATACTATAATAATATGTTGGAAGTATTAACATTTTCTGAATAAATAATACTAGTATATACTGTAGGTTACTGTACACCTTCTACCATCTTAATAGATTCTATCCAAATATTGATGTAGGTGCCGTAGAAATACAGTATCAATTATTAACACAGGAGTTCACACACTAACAGCGGGTGTAGATATTTGCTTTCAGTTTTCATATGTACTTATACAAGTATGTATCTATGTGATTTATATTCTAGGGAATCTTGTGTATTATCTTTTTCCATTCTGTGTTACTATATTATAAATTGGTCTTACTGTAGATAGTTAAATGGATAGGTGTACTAACAGAATAATGACGCATAGAAACCTAGTATTAGTAGTAAAAGTGTAGCTACTAAAACTGAGCCAACGTGGTCTTCTTTGTTCGGCGAGCCGTCAGTAGGTACCTACCTAAAGTCACGTTCCGTCGGACGCGGCTCACTCAACATAAAGGGGACACACGATTTCGTCTGCGTTTTGTACTAGACGCGGCTTCTATGCGTTATTATTCTAAGACAATAACATATCTATACAATAAAATAATATGACAAGGTAGGCAGCAGGCATTTTGTAGCCAAATTTTTGAACAAGGTACCCTAATTATAACGAAGTAGACAATCTTTGTCTGCATTCTATGGCCCAATTTTGTAAAAGATACCTAAGCTTTTAAATATCTCGTTTCGACTCTTAAAAGCGGGTAAAACCACAAGATGGTACTAGCAATATAATAAATTGAGTACTGAACATGATGTTTTCTACAACAAGATGTTTTCTATTTAGCATTCAAGTGGATGAAATATACAATATCATTTAATGAACGTCGTGTAGGTGATATCTTAATACATTTATTCATCAGTCTTTCAAATATAGTTAACAAACCTTTAGGCCATTGAGATTTTATACAGAGAAAAGTAGCGCACTTTTAGATTGACTTTTTGTGCTCTTAGGTTGGGTCCCTATTAGAACGCAGTGTAGCAAGCACAATACAAAATTATGTCAAAAGATATCTTTACGTTGAGATCGGCCGTAAAAACGACACCCACCATTGTTCCGTAAACTGGCGAGCAGAATGACTGGAATATTTTTGATATGTATTTTATATGACATTGTAAAATTCCATTCTTTGAGTCGAAGCACCGTGACAAAGTTATATTTTTGGTGTTTCGAATTGTTGTAGTTTTCTGCGATGTTACTGTTGCGGACGAGAATTATTTAAACTTTGAATTTAAACCTTGTTCAACTGTGCAGTAAACTAAAAAAGTTAAAATTATTCACTGCTTTTCAGGCACTACTGTAATACAACATTACCGGTTTTAATGTTATTTTCTCCCATATCTCTAGATGCATTAATTACGTGAATGATACTACTACTATATTATTACCTTTTATGATACCACTGTCAGTAATTAAAAACGCTAGTTAACACAACTTATCATTCACAATTCACAGCACTGCACTTCGTAATTGCTCTGTTGACATTGAAAAGTTGTTTTTGAACCTTTTAAGGTGTCTAGCGCCTTTTTATTACAGTTTTAACATTGGCCTATTGAACTTCACCTTTTTTATTACTTCAACCTTTTTGAAACCCGACATGAATTCTATCATCACATTCCTTTTTCAAATCAGAAACGCTTCCATATTGTCACACACCTTTTTGAAATCAGAACACTTCCCAATTTATCTTGCATTCTTTTTTGAAATCAGAAATGGTCCAATATTTTTGCTCGCATCTGTATTTGTGATGACGACGATATTTCTGATTGTGTTAATGATGTGCAGGAGTGGAATGACTACAACCTGAGGTGGAACGACAGCGAATATGGAGGGGTCAAGGACCTCAGGATCACACCCAACAAGCTGTGGAAACCGGACGTGCTCATGTACAATAGGTGAGAGTACGAGAAACGGGTATACAATACATACACATCTACTTATAAAACTTCATTTTAAAGCTTTCAATTTCAGAGACTGTAAAAGGCTTGTTTTCTGTAACTTCGGACTCCGTAACAGTACCTACTGTTATTTTGAGTTAATGTAAAACCGAGATAAGGTTAAGGGTTTTTAATGGGTAGGCCATTTTTTGTAATGTTGTGTAATTGTTGGCAACAAAGCAGCCTTAATTATTATAAAGGGAAGGGATAATAAAGAGTTTGTTTTTATTATCCCAAAAGGCTGAAACAATGAGATAATTATTTTCAGAAAGAATTGGTGGAATCCTTGGTGGAATTTTTTATAAGTAGTTAATCATCTCAGTACCTAAATACTTTATTTTTTCGGAAAAAGAGATATTGCCAGCAATCATTTTAAACAAAGTGATTTTTCTTGAAGCATGAAAATACGAAAACGTTTACGCCATTTTTCAGTTTTAATTGCTTTATAGGTTGGCGAAAATTATTTTAAAGTGACTGTAAGTAATTACAGGGCTCAAACCTCACTAGAAAGTTCAACTTACTGAAATATGCGGACAAAATAATTATAAATTTCCTTAATGTCCGTCCCAACGTTTGAGGGGAAGAAATATTTCACCAGACTACTTTACATTTCAAAACCAGAAGATTTTAATTATAGCCGAACACTGGCGAACATTTTAAGCTTAGTATTTCTAATTTGTCCAAACTGTTCACTTTAATTCAAGCCATCTGCGACAAATGTCGAAATAACGGTTCCATTCCACGACATCGACTCTGCAACATGCAATTTGCAGAGCCAGAACACTGTGATATAATCATACAATTTATTCTAGAATTCAAATGCAGTCGCGTCGTTCAAACGTCGTTAAGGTTAAACAAATTTTCTCGGAAAACAGACGTCTGCGCAAAGTGACGATACGCCATCTGGCGGGGCGCCAAACATTTTATTCATTACACCGTTAAGGAGCGAATGATATAAACCTAGTGTCACATGATTTAATGTTAAGTATGTTTCATGTTTATCGGCACTTACCTGGCCGGAAGCCAGACGTTTATAGACGTATATCTTAGGCCGATAACTTTTACGAACATCCATGTATAAGCAGTTATGGCTCCAACACTACTAGTTTAACGATGCCATAGAATATAAGATATTATCGAACAGATAACAGATATACTGTTCTTGTCTGTTTTATTTACTTTTCTAGAATGGATGTTCCAGAAAGGTTCATGACCTCTACTGCTATGAATTGTGATCGCTTTGTTTCAAACTTTCTATAATTTGATTTTCTTTCTGATGTTATTCCATGATTTAATGGGGCCTTAAACACAGAGAAGCGACTATAAATATCACTTAATGATACAAGGAAAATCTGCGACATTAACCAAAATTACATTAACGGTAATACATTACGGCTACATTATAATTTATCTGTTACTTTTACACGAACATTAACCTTCCGAAACTCCCCAAGATTTTTAAGCGAGATTTGAACAGGCATCCGAATTAAAATAAAGGTCGGGTAAATTGCAGAGTTGCAGACTCGGGTCGTGTAATGAGGACATAACCGCTTCATCGGTGTTAGCTACTGGCCGGTTTTCAACATTTCCAGACTTTTAAGTTTCAACAGTAAAACAGATTTAGATGGGGAAACTGAGTTCGAAACTAAGCTTGGAGGTTTGCCAGTCAACTATCTTTTTTGTAAATAAAAGTTTAATCTGTGATTTGTTGATGCGATTACAGGGAAACGGGTTGCAATCTGCTAATAGAATGTTTTAAATGTACGCAATTTATGGGCGTTTTTATGGTGTACTGGCTTGGTACGAGCTTATTTATGGGATGTTGAATTAAGTACAGGGCGTAAAAAACGGAAAAAAATTCGCGAAACAGGGTGAGATACATCTAAAACCCGACTATGAAATCTGAATGGCTTTCTACGGATATTGAATAAATTGAAACGCTAATTGAAGAACGTAATAATTCTTTATTTCAACGCCAAAAATCGTGAATATTACATTATTTTTTTGCGATGTGTACAAAATATACCAAAAAAAAAAGATTTGCTCATTCCCGGCGCTCATTTTCTGCCGCCATATGGGCGTACGATATTCGTAACGTGGGTGATACACAATTTCACTTGGAGGCAACATAATTAATATATAGCCTTGGGAAGATCGAGTAAATGTGCACGTCAAGAAAATAACTGTTTGAGGAAAAGATGGCCGTGTATGATAACATACATGAAATGTATATGCTTGGAGTTTGCGATAAACATGTTGTTATTGCTTTTTTAAGTAAACAGAGTTGTGGGTTAGGTACTTAGATTAGGAATTATCCACGTGATTATCAATTTGACATAACATAACATCACGCCTGAAATCCCCGAATGGCTACTCACATTTCGCCAGTTATGTTTATGTCCCATGTGATTGAGGGTGAGCCTATTGAGGTTGACTGGTAGAAAATGCCTATGGCATTAAGTCCGCCTTTGTACATTAGTGTGCTTGAAGTATTAAATAAATAAATAAATAAATATTGCCATCAATCAGGTACAAAAAAACAATTATCGATTATTATCAATTTGAATGAGACAAGACGCCTGTAAAAGTTTTATTGTTTATCCTGTTCGTTTGATTTATATTGTATTCAAGTCAAAATAATAACTAGAAATAGTAACTCAAATTTGCGAATTACGTACCCGTTATGTATGATATAAATTTATTCATTTATTATTATTTATTTCTCGTCTTCCAAAAACTAGCCGGGTACAATTTTTTTTTTCACAAGAGTCACCAAAGCAATAAACAAAATGTGTATCAAAGCCAAATCATTTATTTTACCTTGACTTTTGAACATCAAACCTTAGTTGTAATGTCAAATATACGGTTTATGTGTGGTTGACTGGTAGAAAATGCCTAAGGCATTAAGTCCGCCTATGTACATTTGTGTGCTTGAAGTATTACATAAATAAAAAATAATGTTTAAATGATCCCAGTTGTTTCTTTCAAAAGGTAGTATGATGAGGTAGACACCAGATTTCAGACTGTTCTTTTCCGTATAGCAAACGGCTTCAATGTTTTTTAGCCTTTTTAAATGGACCTCCGTTAATTAATTACCACTGATATATATGTATGAAGGTAGTCTATCAATCCTAACTCCGCACCTAACTTCATGTCTCTCTACTTGAGGCCTGTGGCTGCATCTCAAACCAAAGCAGACCAAGTTACCCGAATCACATTAGATTACTAACTTAGTTAATCGGTTTACCACACCTTGGTCGTGTCCTACATAAGGCAGTAAACGTATCCACATTTAGGTACGACCAGGTTACCTAGAACTTAATCGATTGTCGAGTAACATTTAGTTGTAGACTACCTACATTCTGATTTAAGAATTAGTTTCACGTTTTCACCGACTTCTAAAAAAGAGGTAGTACTCTGTATTTTTTTTCGTATACATCCTCAATCATTAAATCAAATTACCAGACATACTTGTGCGACAATCTCTAACAGGTAATTTTTTTTTAAGGTATAGTTCCTAGCTTCCATATTCATAAACCAATTTCAATCATTCTTTTAATTTTTTTCGTAATCTTGTTCTGAGTCGGTGTAATGATATTGTGAAAAGTAATGTTAAAATTTGTTAATTTTTCTCCGGACTGTACCTGTCGTTTACTAACTCTTCACGTAATTAAAAGTAATCAAATTACCAAGTACTACCCGAATTAAAAGAAAAATAACCCACTACTCACATTTTACTTTACAAATCAACGCTAACCAATATTTCAGCCAACACTTCAAACATATTAACAAAACAACAAAATTCACCCATTTACGATATTGGCTATACGTCTCGAACATTGGCACTTGCTGGCGTTGGGCCAATGGCCCAGCATTCGATTATGAAAGCTTTTAAATCACTTAAGGGGCTGTGTGATGTTCTCACCTTGTTTACCGGCTTCGAGACTGGCTATTGAGAGTCGAGGATGCGTGTCACACCGAAGCGTAATTGGTTTTTAGGTGTTACGCGCATTTTTTTTTTGTGGAACTTCATAGCCACGGTGTGTCGATAAAACTAGATTTAATAGTCCTAATTCAGAAGCATTTACTGCAAAACTAAATAAAGTAACTTCGTGTGTATCAAGCTTGTGCTTGAAGACTATTTAGGGCTGTTCCTAGCTTGGTTTACTTATTTACTACACGAATTTCCAACTAGTGTAAAATTGCGAAATGAAGCTCTCTTCACAGCTAAGCAGAGGGACAAAACACCAAAGAGATACTTTTCCTAATAACAAAAGAAACGAACAAAAGCACCCAATAAAAACATTCCAAAGGAAAACTGTCCATTCGCAGCAATTGCATGTTTTATTCAATCCACTGAATTACACTACTGTTTGACACGAGGTCCCTGTTAATACGGATTTGCTGGCGGCCCGCCAACTAACGGAGTGGTTACACACCACACGTCCCTGGCCCATGAATACTACATGCAAGCATGACAGCACTTTTGTCGTAGTGAACGCCCACGGACGTTTGGGGGCTTTACACTATCTGAGAATTTTAGTTTGTTTGTTTTTGAGGGTTTGTCAACGCTGTAGGCTGGAAAACCTCAGGGGTCTTTGATGCACCAGATGCATCGTGACGTCTTTATGATAATTGCATATTAGGAGATATAGGAAACACTTTTTAAGGGGTAACTTAATTCACATTATAATTCACACTGAATTTATTAGATCAATTCTAACCTTTTAACACAATGGTAACAGTAGACATTAATACTAGGTACTTAGAAACATAAAAAACTCTAATTTATTAACTAAAATAAATACCAGAAGCGAATCAAAATTAATTCCTTTAATAATGGTAACATCAAAAGTTAGTTTAAACTAGTTACAGCCAGTACAAACCAGTGTAAACCAGTATAAAGCAGTATCTTGGTTTCATCAACTCGCGTTCCCGGACGGCGCTCTTGGACAAATTACAGTTAAACTGAAGCTCAGACTAGATCTTGAATGTTCGCTTTGTGGTTTAATGACTTAAATTCTATTAGTTGTGTTAATTTTGGTTTAAAGAGACAAAAAAGTTCTTTGTGTTGGCTAAATGTGGAAGTTGGTGAGGAAGGAATTTATGTTGTTCGGAAGTACTGAAGTTTATGGAGACAGGATTCTTCATGGTATTTCTGTCGTTCACCCTGACAGTCTGGGGCTATGTCGATATTCCAACGGGGGAATTTAAATCTCACGATGGTATCTAGAAGCAAATTTAAAGTATCTGCCTGTCAAAGTAGAGAAGCCGCAACGGCAGATTAAAACCGAAAAAAGCAACTTGCGTGGCAGATATTATTACCATTCTTCTGCTTCTTTTGGTAAAAACTGGCATGAAGAACGGATCTATTCGTAAATCGAACACAAAAAGAACACAAGAAGGCTTTATATCTGACCCAGATGTTACAAAAGAAAGCTTAAATTCACCAAAGCCAACATTTACTTTGATGCCAGATAATAAATCCGATTAAAATGGTGTTCATTAAGGGGGAGTTGAATGAAAAATACTAATGATCAGATTGTGGGCACGGTGATAAATGAGCGTGGGCGATAAGGCGCGTGTTCTTTACTTAGCCCATAAAGGCCTTTGTGGAGACGTGTGTGCCTGCGGGAGGTTTGTTATAAACTTGTACAGCGAGCGAATAGAATAAGCAAAAATAAACATTTACTTTAACTGCTAATGCGTAAGTTGAAAATTATGCATCAACCAAGCTGTTTTGTTTGATTCTGCCTATTTTCTATTGCTTAGCTCTCAGATGACCTTTATACACATTTTCTTTCGTGTACCTTTATTTCCTATTTTTTAAAATTAATATATTTAACTACATAATTTTCAGAATTGTGACAGCGCAGTAGGAGGTAGTCCCGAATGTGACGATCGGTACTTGCCACCTTATAATATATGTTTTATTTTATTTAAAAAGTAACGATCGTTCGCGTGGTTGAAAGCTCCTACTTGTCGCTGCCACAAATAAAAATAAAATAAACGTACATGGCACGCTAGTCGCTGATTTGAGACACCACTGTCATTGTCTCGCTTGTCAGATATTCTTTTTTTTTATATAACTGGCATCTCTTTCTTGTCTATTCTTTTTTTACGATAAAAAAGCTTTTTTCTTTCTAAATCTGGTGAGCGAGAGGATGATTTAAGTGCAGTCAATGATAAAACCTATTCTAACTTTACCTTTGTCAATGACAGCACATTTTTTAAAATAAATAGCGTCCCAGATGAATCCGAAGCACTGAAAAATAACTAATAATAATAATAAACGCTTTATAATAAAGGCACATTTCGCTTTAGATATAGCTTTAATAAAAAATAAATAATTCCATCTGTATCTATTTAAAAACTTTTTTTTAAATAAAAAATAAATACGACGTTCTATATTATTATACAAACAACTTTCTTTGATATTGATTCTTATTTTCATGCGACTTTACTGACGCTTTGCTAACTTCATTTTCTGTCTAAAATTATTTAAACAAAAATGTATATATTTAGCATTAAATTATTTAAATGATAATTAAATTTTAATAAATGAATAAACGGAATTATTCATTAATGCAATGTGTTGAAAGGAACATTTTAATTGAATTGCAAAAGCTGATTAAAGAATGCTCTTGTACCCAACATTCGTTTTTAATTCTACGGGTTTGATGAGGGTCTGTTGATACATTAATTTCAGTAATATTTCGCAGATAATTTATTTACAACAGCGTTCCTTTATGAGAGTATGAGTAAAACTTCGAGTTACAAAAAAGCGTAGTACCGCTGCGTGGATTGCTGTAAAATGGCAACAGATTTTGAGAAATTTTATCTAATTTTGAAAATACATGGCAAAGTTGTTAAGGGAAGTGACTTTAAGAAGTGTTTTTAGCTGACCATTAGATGTGGTAGCTAGATATTAATTGAAAATGTTTAACAAGACCGTTACTGAAACAGTGACACTGTCTTACAAAAAAAAAACTTGTGTTGAAGAAATACAGTTAGTTCATGACACAATTTGTTGATACTAGTGCTGACGAGGGTTTTGACGGGACATACCAGACCAACGTGGTGGTCAGAAACAACGGCAGTTGCCTGTACGTGCCTCCTGGCATATTCAAGAGCACATGCAAGATAGACATCACGTGGTTTCCCTTCGACGACCAACACTGTGATATGAAGTTTGGTAGCTGGACATATGATGGCAATCAGGTAGCTAATACTTAGAATGATGTCTTACGATCTCTTGACTAGTTTCTCTAGATCCTAATTTCACTAGAAACCAAATTCATTAGAAATAAAAACTACAATTTACGTTTGATAGATTTAAATTTCGAATCTGACACGTTTGTCTTGAACCGCGTTTTTCAATACAATTAGTCGACACCTTCTTTCGATTAGGTTAGTACAGCCGTTTGTAATGTTATAGTTATTCCATACGTAAATTCTACTTGTATCTTAGGTAAATACGAGTATCTTGAACAAAGTTCAGTTACACGCGTTACAGATTCACCTGCTTTCCATTTTAACTAAAGATTTGTCAGCACGTGTACCCCCGAGCTGTTTAACGTGTATAATGTTGACTTAACCCAGAGTTCTGTTTTATATTAGGATAGGTAATTAATATGGACCAAGCTTTATGAATTTGAAATTAGGTCGTAGATTTTTGAGATGTTACATTTAAATTTGGAATGTTATTACAATATGAGTACCTATTTATTCTTCCGTGTAGACACAACACATTACTGGCCAATAAATTTAATGGTCAGGTTCTTTACATGAGCATTCGGTAATAAAAATGATAAACCAAATATTATGTGTCCAAAACAAAGCAGTTGATTCTGAACTAAATTAAACTAACAGATTATTCGTCGAAATCTTTAAGACTTTTAAGTCTTAAAGTAGAGCAAACATCTTTTCATTAGCAAAGCTTACAATTCCAGTCTTATTACAATTAATTACTGTTAAATTAACGAGGTTTAATTACATAATAACATTACAAATAAGAGCCGTGGCTAAAGTAATTAAATTAAAAGATCGCGAGAATTAATGTTATTAGGATAAAGTACAGGTTAGACACAGGCTAAGAATAAGGTAGATATTTTAGGATTAAGTTAGGTTAGGGAGAAATCTAAGGGAACCATGTGAGAAACCTAGGATATTTCCATATCCTGTTTTGTATGTACTATTTTGCATGATGCAAAAAAATAGCACTGTACATAATTAAGGAAGAAAGTCACTAAATAATGAAACGATTACCAACCGCCATACGGAAAATTCTGTAGAATATTTGTGTGTATATATGTATTCTATCAACCTATTTATTAACATTTTGATTGACACATGCGATTGCTCATACAGTCTACGGTGTTTATTTAAATAAATTATAAGTAATTTAACTAGTTTTAATGTGTAGTGATCACTTGTATTAATGAAAATGAATTAAGTGTACACTTGACAGGATATTGTACTGAAAAGTGTACACTGTTTATTTGTGTATTTTTGGTATATATAGTGTGTGTTTGTCAGTAGATATATTAAATATCACAAAATATTCAAGTTGCGTAAGCATTTTAATGCTCACACAATTTATTTATTTAAATGGTAGCTTTATGAGATTTATTTAAAAAACTTATTTGTTTTTTTTTGTGCTAAATTATTCAATACGTTTGTTTAATCATATAAATTGTTGCTTAAAGTTATTAAATAGAATAGAATAGATTTTATTATCTCAACACAATTTACAATATAGAGTTTCACAAGCCAACAGAGACAAATATGTATATTCCACAAATAAATAAATTCCACAACGTTTTCAAATTACGCCATTTAGTTCCAAGTTAAGCTTGCGAGCTTGTGTTATGGGTACTAAACAGCTGATAACATATCTACTTATATATTTCTAAATACATACATACTATAGATAAATTACACCCAGACACAGAACAAATGATCGTGCTTATCACACAAACATTTGTCCTGGGTGGGAATCGAACCCACGACCTTCGGCATAGCAGTCAGGGTCACTAACTACTAGACCAACAGGCCAGTCGAAATTAATATTGTCATGAATATGTACAAATAGCATATTCTTTTACACAGTTTCAGTGAAAAACCTATTACTAATATTGGTTGATAATTGTTAATAAATTAGTCCTACAACACTATAGTAAATAACTTCGTAAATTAAATGGCATTGTGATCGAGGTAACTAGAAAATTATAATTATTATTATTGAGATATTTCAGAAAAGCTTAAAATGTATTTACAGGGAATATGACCAGAATTTAATTCCTGCAGTGGTAACAATAGATTA
The DNA here is from genome assembly GCA_921972225.1 of Euplexia lucipara. Classification (NCBI taxonomy): domain Eukaryota; kingdom Metazoa; phylum Arthropoda; class Insecta; order Lepidoptera; family Noctuidae; genus Euplexia; species Euplexia lucipara. The sequence continues at coordinate 3,207,476 of OV179143.1, forward strand.
ATTATTTCGAATTGTTGTAAATTTTCAGATCGATATTGTAAAAGGTATATGTTTGGGCGTTTGTTGATGGAACCGCTAGCTAATAATATTATGATATGCCAAATCCAATCCAATTGCAATTGACTTGTTTTAATTTAAAACATTAGAAAAAAAATATACCTAAGCTGCAGCTGGACGTCGGTTTTATCAAAAGAGATTGTAAATACTCGAAGAAGTGTTGTTATTTACCTATTAAGTTTCTGATCGTATTATTCTACTTGATTTTGGAATGATTTTAAAAGGACCGGCGCATTTTTTTTCTCTTATTACACAACATAATCCCACTCATAATAAAGTAAGTTTACAGCAACAGTCAAAGCAAAGCAAAAGTCAACTCTAGACTTGCGGCTGTGTTCAAATATCTATGAGAAATTTTAATGTTTCGAATAATTTAGCACACATTTAGACGTTTTAGTCCGATCTATTCTCGACGCTAAATTGATGTCATATTCTTTTTATACTTAACTCTTTATTCTTAAAACTGTAGTTTAATGCACGTTTTCCATTTATTCCTTTAGATGTTTAAATATACGAGTACAATAGTTTCAAAACGTAGATTTACTTTTATGGAGCTCTCATCGGAATTTATGACAGTCTTAGAATGTAGTTCTTAGATATTGATTTTCGATCAAGCGTTCAGTCACATTGTCTCCTTGAGATTTTACTGAACAGATTTGTAAATTCTGTTGCACAAATGAAAAGCGACGTTTTTAAAATAAATGCGTTTCAATTCTGTAACCCGATTGATTTCTGTTCGGGCAGCAGTTCGACTGATGGGTACAAATGTTGATGCGCCAGTGTAGGTACAGTTTGAAACCGATTGACTGGACTAGTGTAGTTTTGTTTACAAACGACCGTTGTGCCAAAATCACAAGCTTTTGTCAATTGTCGGCTCAGTTGCCGTCACGCGTTAAATATCAAATAGCTTTTTAAAACTCATTGTTGACACGTTGATTTTTGTAGGGACATTTTCAGTTTTGATTTTGTATGTGTGTTGTGTGAAAGTTCAGCGGTGTTGCCTTTCAAATTACTTCACAAAGTGTTCCCTTCTTCTGTAAAAACTCGAGTAAAATGTAATACAAAAGCTGTCATAAATATCCTGTACGTTGAGTGATAACTTCTTGAATAATTCCATAGTGTCCCGGAGTTGGGGCGCGCTTCAAACCTCATTACTCCAGTTTCGCACCACGTGTCAGTTATAGACTTAATCTAACTTTGCCTTTGTGTCCTCGTATTATTTTAACTTTCATTATAATGAGTAGTTTTAGAATTTGAAGTCTGACGTGGTTTGAGGAAACTGGATTAGCTTCGTTTATACTGGCAGTGTATACCTCTGAACGATACGAACTTTTGCTTCGGGTATTGTTTGGAGTTCTGCTCGTTCTTTAAGCTCTAGAGTATTTAAGTTTTAGAAAATGGTCTTTTTTATTGCTAATGATTTATTTATGCATGCATCTTATATCTACGTCTTCCAATTGATATCTTTTTTTTCTTGTACGTTGATCTTTTTTTTATTATTTTCTATCTAATTTGCTTATTTCAAACTGTTCGTAGACTATTAGATATTATAAAAAAAATCCGTATGGCGGCGATATTTTCGATTGTTTAAAGCATGTTCTTGCATCCCCTTCCTTGTCTTGCATTTAGAGGTTCTCACATTTCCCTTTTGATCCAAGGTATAAATTTTTACAAGAAACTTCGAAACGCTTAAGACGGTAGGACCAAAAGATTTCAGACCGTGAGCATGTCACCTAATTTAAACCGATGCCAAATAATAGGCTTCCAGACGTTTATAACTTATAAAATGTGCTGGAGTTTTATATCCAATAAAGTATGCGAGGGGAGAGAGAAAACGCGGGGAAGAAAAAAAAAATACGAACCATTTCATTACAAAATTGCTTCCTCAACAGCAATCATATTGCCTGAACAAGTCCGTATTGTAACGCATGTTATTATAATGAAAGAATCTCGTACTATATTTGGTCCTGCTGTCTTGGTATAATTGGCATGTTTACTTGTATGAGCTAGGGAGTGTTAGTGCATCTTGTTGAATGTGTCAAACTACACCGTGTTTCGCCCTGACAGTTGGATCTGGTGCTAAAGGATGAGGCAGGTGGTGACCTGTCAGACTTCATAACAAACGGGGAATGGTATCTAATAGGTGAGTTATTCTAGTACTTATTTGTACATTCTTCTTGTAAGGTACTGTTGAATGTGGTACTATACTATCCTCAATACACTGTATTGGTTTCTTTTTACGTTCATCTTCAATTATAATTTAACTGTTTAAGATATTTTAAACATCTTTCATAAATTCTCCATTCACGATTACAAAAAACTTTAACTGATTGCGTTAAGTTTTTTTTTCATTGTTACTTTTTGTTTGAATGATCTACTTTCTATTGGATTGGCCACCCACAGGAATGCCAGGCAAAAAGAACACGATAACGTACGCGTGCTGCCCAGAGCCCTACGTTGATGTGACGTTCACCATCATGATCAGGAGAAGAACCCTGTACTACTTCTTCAACCTCATAGTTCCGTGCGTGCTGATCTCTTCGATGGCACTTCTCGGGTTCACACTGCCACCTGACTCCGGAGAAAAACTTACTCTAGGTCAGTATCATGATTTTCAAATATCATAACAATAAATTTAAGTAATAGTAGCCTATTAAAATTAACTGAGCATACTCATATTATTTGAAAATGACCCACAAGGCAACTGGTTTAACAGTCGGTTGCGACTAGTTCGCCAATAAGGCGATAAGCCAAACGAAATATACTGTTTTCTCGAAACGAGATAATTCACTATTACAACAATATTCAGCATTCTCCGAAGAAAATCTGCTTTGTTGACAAGTGAATAACGCGGGACATATTATAGTAAGCAAAAGAGGTACGGAAGAACGGAGCGAAATCGTGTTCCATTTTCTTATCTTGAAAAGGCTACAATGTGCATATTCGTATCGTACTCGTGTATATGGCACAAGTGCTGATGTGCGTTCGAGTTTGCAGTAAATTTTATATGTGTCAACAGAGGAGGAAGTCTGTAAGTAGGTTAGCGTTTTATAATTGAAATTGCCTTGCTAATGACAGTGGGTATTATAACCGTATAAGCAGATGACGTTGTAGGAAACAATGGCTCTCTAAAACTAAATTTCACACTTACTAACATATGTTAAAAAAGCTGCCCAGACTAAGATAGAGCTGTCTCCACCGTCAAAATCAATGGACCATCGAATGAAAGATTACAAGCAGTGTGCTTCAATAATTTGTAACTAAAGATCGTTCATGGTCCATAAAAGACAGTTTTACAATTTAATTATAAGCGATGAGACTTGAGTATTTAAAAGCAGCTCCACTGGAACTAAGAACGTACTTAAATTTAATGAGGGAACGTTTGAAGGAGGCGTTAGAATTATTATTGCAGAGACTAGAAAATTGGCCTTGTTCGGTGCCTCAGGTTGAGTCTCTTCCAAATTCTTAATAAATTGTTCGAGTTTTTCATTATGTTTAAGGATGGTAATGGTGATGATGGTGATGAATCTAGACTTAGGTTGAGTCTTGCATTTTAGTAAATATAGTTAGAAACGCTTTAGCTGTTTCATTTCAAACGTTGTTTTGTTTTTTGGACAATCGAAATATATAACTTTAGCTATCATAGTTAATGCTATACTAATGATGATGTGAATGAAAATGTGGTTGTTATTCGAGATAATGACCATTCAGAAAAACAGTAGGTACAATGCTTTCGTTACATGCTATCAAGCATTTAGTGCTAAAGAAAATCAAGCACTAACGCTTACAGTATTTCTTACTTGTTTTTATACTGCATCTGATTCTGTTAGAAATTACGACAGATGATGTTTTAAATTAAAAACTAGAAGTGTTATAGATTACATATATTGTGGTAATTTTGTTGACATAGATCGTGTTTTAATTTTTTTGTCATTGAACATGTCATTGTATGGTAGCAGAAAATATTTTTGTCTGATGTATTGTCGTTTACGATAAGTTGTTGTAATGTAATGGGGTGATTCACCAAGGATCTATATAGGGCCAAGTCTCTGTTGATAAGTATACATGACTAAATTTAAAGTTATGTTCAGGATTAATTTTATGATATTTAAATCTTAAACTGTTTAAAGGTTTTTCAAGTATGTCTTTTGTATTAAGAGGTTAGCGGATTTTTGTGAGGAGTTTTAGCAAAAGAATCTGGAGAGAGCAAACAACTGTTCAAACAGATTTTTCCATTGTAATGCGGAACATTAATCAAAACTGTAGATATTAATCAAGCTCCACAAAAGAAACAACCCCAAGAAAACCAATCCAAAACATAAAACACTAACAAGAATTGCAAACGCATTTAATATTCATCCCAAACCAACGATAAAAGCAACAAGAACCATTTAATATTACACTGTGGAGGCGAGAATTAATCAGAAATAATAAACGTGTAACGTAAAAGCCAAGAATTCACGCTATACAGCTTGTTGAACGTACCAAAGGGGTAATAAAACTTTTAAGAGTCGTTCGGAAGCAGCGTGCACTGAAATGAATATTAGATTGTCTAGAAAGTAGTATGACTGCTTGTGTCGGTGTTAGCTTCCCGCAAAGATCCAGACACATAAAGATGAGACACGGTAAGTGTTTATTGGCGTAAACATCATTCCGGCTTTGTCGTCGTTCAAAACTGTGTCGCATTAAGATGATTAAAACCGCGATGGATACGGACACCTTGGAGAATTGATAATCGATATTGACGTCGTTAGGGGTGTTAACCATGTTTTTGATTGCAGGAGTCACTATTCTTCTCTCGCTGACGGTGTTCCTCAACCTGGTAGCTGAGACCCTGCCTCAGGTGTCCGACGCTATCCCCCTGTTAGGTACACTACCCAAACCTAACCCACACCGTTTGTCCATCCCGCTTGTCTCCCACATTTATTTTCTCTTCATATTCATTGTCTCCTGGTACTTTTATTTCATCTTTCATACTATTTTTAATTTTATTTCAGCTCTCATTTGTTTTTGTTATTAAAAATAAATAATTAATAATTATTTTAAATCATTACAAGGAGTAAATTATGTACATTTAAAGTTAATTTAAATTGTTGCGAGCTTAAGGTTGCTATTAAGTGGTTTCAAGCTTTCATTTGATTGTGTCGATAAATGACGTCGATTACTTACAAGACGTTGTTCAAATGCTTTTGCTTAAAAATAATTAATTTGAGTATTCGTACATTTGAAAAGTAAATTGTAATAATGACAAGATTAATTTTGAAGGTATTGTTCTTATCTTATTTACGTATTTTCTTAAAATGGTTTCGGTTAAAATCTTGGAATCGATTCCGTGATTCTTCGCTTCAGCCGAGTCACTCGATTACTCATTTATTTTGTTTATTTGATCGATACACTTCTGTAACGATTCTAACTTTCTGATTTAAGTGGCATGGCATGTGATTATAAATTTGACGAGAGCTTTTAATTGATTAAGGACGCTGAAGGTAAGTTACGATATTTTTATTCTAAATGTTTACAATCGTATTTTTACTATTTTCAAATATATATGTATATGTGAGTTTGCTGTCTACGTAATCGATTCCATGGTGTACGATTTGTATATGGGTGTTTATTTTGAATGTTAATGTTTTTTCAAAAATACTACTTTTATATCCATAGGCTTAAAGCCCCGGTCTCTGGATACTTGGAGGGTGGTGTAACTTTAGCGACAACTTCGAATAAAACCCTTCTCAAATAAAAGAAAATATACTAAAAATGATAATGATAAAACGCCAGAGATAAAACCCTCTATAATAGTGTTTGCATGACTATCCTTATGTTTCGTTTATGATTTTACTTGAGCCCCTGATACCGACTCAGCACACAAACAGGACGAGATCTAACCCACGACGTATAGATTGGATGGTACCATAGGTTTAACCAATGTAAATAGAACATTTTGATTTAATTTTGTTTCATAGTTTATATATTGATCTTTGCAGGTGTTACAATCCTCCTGTCGCAAACTGTTTTCTCTCTATTGGTGGGACACGTTATCACAAAAACCTCTGAGGCGATCCCCCTAATAGGTGAGAAAAGTGCCACGCGTTTGTTTTTACTTTTTCCTAAATAACCGAAATAAAAATAATAATGATGATTAGTTTTTTTTTTTCTAAAAAAAGAGTGCAGTTCGAGGAATATTTTGGGGTGTTCTACCTAAAATGTCCCTCTACTCATTCATGAAACACCAACTTAACAAAGATCTAAATAGATATTTTTGCTTGAATTGTTGAAGGAGAGCGTATAGTTTCTTAAATTTTTCTGTTTTCAACTTGCATTTTAGAGTCTCGCCGTCTCTGAAGACTGATCTATGCTTTTACAGCTCTTGCGGCTCTCTCGACACTTGAAATAGAGTTATTGCACTTTAAATTCGTGCTGTTGAAATAAATAGCTAAACTGAGTCTATCTAAAGGTAATTTCCTGAATTAACTGGCACTCGATCTTCTTGTAATTTATTAAAATACTTACTTTTATTACTTCTTGGTTCGTTCATTAAAATTTCATTTTTAAAATCTTTACTTTTCTTGTTTTACTTTCTGTAGACAGCCGACAGACACGCGACTACAGACGTCAGCTTCTAGCATGATTTTGCAATGGTTGAAAAATATTAAAACGACGATAACAACCGTACAACTCTCCTTATCTAAACGAGCTTCTAAATACTTAATTGCTTGTAGTTTAAAAGCAGGATTTAAAGTTAAACAACAGTTTAAAGCAACAAAGTGGATGCGGGTAGTGAGGGTCCAGCCTCCAAGTATCTCGTGAACTTCGGGTCTCAACTTTGCCGGGTCTGTTACTATCCCTGTAATTGACAAAATGATAAAACTTATTGAAACCTTTGACAAAGGTATTTGTTGAGATAAAACTTTGACCATTCTGCTCATTTGCTGAGATGTAAGTAGTAGAAGTTCTACAATAGAGTTACAAATTGGTCTTTATCTACACATTCTAAACTTTACATTAAAACTCTGTTAATGTTAAGTGAGTAGTAACAAACTCCTTTGTCGAAATTGCGTCTCTGGTAACGTTAGTTACAATTTAATTAATATGTCAATAATTTTCAGATTAACTACTGTATCGTTACAAGAGGCGTTAAATGATAATCTGAAAGAGCTTGTCCAAAAGAGATAATTGACAATTTAATGCTCAAAGTAATCAAGTGACAGGCACTTTCTTTGGCATAAACGAATAAAAGTAGGCGATAAAGTAAAAAGGAGCCATAATTTGTCGTGTTTATTACACTTTGAATTTAAAAAAAGATTATTTTTGTTGATAGACACGACAGAATATTATAAAATGTTGTCTCATTTAAGTGGGTACCGTCAATGTTACGCATAAAAGCTAAAACTCATCTAAATGTAGATTAGAACATCGCATGTACAATTAAAATGCATGAATGTGGCTTTCTGTGTCATTGTTAATTAGATATGACACGTAGCTTTGAACCACGTGATATTGCAATTAAAAATATAATTATAAAACTGTAAGATAAACTCGTTGAAGTACTTAATTTTCTCCTTATCGTTTTCATATTTTATTTTTCGTGTTTGTTTTGTCACCTTATAATTAAGATGTAAATACAATGTGATTTGCACTGAACAACCCCCTTGCCTTAACTATATAAATGGTATTTTTTAATATACAATAGTTTGAGCTGAATACCTTTCTCGAATAATGTAATGTAAACTATAAGTATTTGTTTGTTTCATAGTAAGTAATATCAATTGGCTTAGTACAAACTATGACATCATCAACATATACTTGTACTTTTGCACCATGAAAACTGATGTTTTATGTAACAGGGACATACTTCAACTGCATCATGTTTATGGTAGCGTCGTCAGTGGTACTGACAGTCGTCGTTCTAAATTACCATCATCGAACAGCGGATATACATGAGATGCCACAATGGGTAAGTACTTGATGAAAAGCTTTCAGCGAATCCACAGTTATTTTCACATTTGTACAAATATTTTAAGATTTAGGTTATAAAATCAAAGGCAAAATTTATATTTTATCGTCAAAGTTACATAGGACAGCCCACCTAAAAGCCTTCGCCACTTCCTAGTGCTTTTAATAGGAAGAGAAAAAGCTGGAACAAACTCCCCAGTAATACGTCTGTATGATAAGTTAGAAGAATTTGAATTTATACACACACCAAGACAGTTAACTTACACCATAATAGTAATATATAGCTAATGAGTATTTAATTCGACATTGACGACTGAACTAAAGCAGAAATCTACCATTAGATTTACTAAAAAGAAGCCTCCAGGTATAAAAGTAAAATAAAAATATTGATTAAATTTTTAGTAATAGGAAATTAAAGTATATTTTGGTTGCAGATAAAATCTGTGTTCCTGCAATGGTTGCCATGGATACTTCGAATGTCGAGGCCAGGAAAGAAAATAACAAGAAAAACAATAATGATGAATACAAGAATGAGGGAGCTAGAGCTTAAGGAGCGGTCGTCGAAGTCTCTACTGGCAAATGTGCTGGACATAGATGATGACTTCAGGCATGGCCCTCCACCTCCTAATAGTACAGCGTCGACGGGGAATCTAGGGCCAGGGTAAGTAAAATTGCATCTTATTATAGCATACTAGCTGACCCGGCAAAATTAATGCCGCATTTGTTTAATCCATAAAAAAATTACGTCATATTCTCATACCTACTGAATTTACTAACAAAATTTTATTTGAATCAAAGTCAAGCCGTTTCGGAGGAGTTTTGCTATAAACACTGTGACACGAGAATTTAATTTATTGGAAGATAAAATTATGACGGTATTTAAAATTTAATGCTGTCTTGAAAATACACTTTCCAACCTCAGGGTCAGAGATATTTGACCAACTTGCTGAGATTTAGATGTTTCTAAATAAAAAATACACTTTATATTATACTTTTGTGACTAATAAAGATACTGGAACAGTTATACCGTTAAAAAGCACTAAACTGAATTACCACTAAACACTTCTATACTAATGCACTTTTTCCAACCTCGTTATCAATCACATCACTATCTATTTAGGTGCTCAATATTCCGCACGGATTTCCGTCGGTCGTTCGTCCGTCCGTCTACAATGGAAGACGTGGGCGGCGGGCTAGGTAGCCACCACAGAGAACTTCATCTCATCCTGAGGGAGTTGCAGTTCATTACTGCAAGGATGAAGAAATCAGACGAAGAAGCTGAGCTGATCAGCGATTGGAAGTTCGCTGCGATGGTTGTTGACAGGTAAGAAGAAATATTAAATACTAACTCACATAGTACTTTAGTTCCAAATATCAGTTGGGGATGTAAATGTACAGTTTTAAACATGCAGTGTTTTTGAGTAGTGTGAAACGAGTTAAACTCAACGCAAACGATACTTGAAGGAAACGCACGGAGAAAAAGTTTCAATAGTAAACAGTACGTGACTGTGCATAATATAATAAAACCACAGAACAAGCAGTGACTACAATATCGAGGATAAAGAAATTATTCGATTCAATTTGGAATTCGCTGAAATCCGTTAAGCTCCAGCCAATTGATTAATGAATATGGTGAAACTACATTCATTGATTTATGACTGTATTGTTTTCACAATTGAGGGGGATTAACCAGCACCGAACTTTTGTTCCTACTTAAATGAATGACGTTTTATGTGTGGAACCAGCAGGCCTAGACATATTACCAATTCTATTTCTATTATCGTAATCGATAAAGCGACAATAGAAAGGAAAATAGTGTATATGGAATCAGCTGTTTGTCAACTGTCAAGTAGATTTAATTTTCAGCCATATTACACATTCTACTCGTTAACACTTGACAGTTGACAAACAGCTGATTCCATAAACGCCATTTTCTTTCTATTGTTGCAATAGAATAGAAATAGAGTTTGTAATATGGCTTGGCCTGCAGTATGTTTTTGTGGCAAGTATTTTATGTGCAATAAAAGATGCATTGTTTAAGTGAATATTCTCGCGTTTCCGATTTTGGTTTTTTCTTCAACAGCTGCACTTGAAAATACGAAACGGATGTGTTTTGTAGTAAAATTATATTATATTCTAAGATGTGTAACTTCTGAAGGTGATTCTCTCATTTATGCACCTAAATCACTTTTATTGTATAATGTTAATTTAGATTGAAAAATGGTGCGGGTGTTTTAGATTTTTAGATTATATATATATATATATAGGTACATATAAATGATTCAACAAATGTCATAAGACATGCAAATCCACACAATAAAAAAAAACGTTTGTAGAAAAAAATACAGTTTTGAGAGTGGTTCTACGGTGTTTAAGGTTAACAGATTCAACATCCAGTAAGAAAATTACAAAACAATATATTTTAAAATAAGGATCGAAGAAGAAGTAAAGATTGAAAAATAGTGTTTTACTTCCGTTTTTTGTATTAATAAGATGGCACATAAACATCTTCAAATTATTCATGTGTTGTGTCTTGAGGCGAGATATAAAACGTGTTCAGTTTATCGCCTCAAGAAAAGTCACGGTACTTGTACGATGCGTGGTGTTAAGTTAATGGAAATGCTATGTACGTTGTAAACCCGGTATGTTCTCGTCTTGTTGAAGGGAGGAAGAAAAAACGAAACAATACAAAGCATTTATGAACTAAATTCAAAGGTTGCTTGTTACAAAGCCAGAATTATTACTAGAAAACTAGTTGATGTAATTGGTTGATCGCGTACGTTAATACATAATGAACTTAATACGATAGTAAAGTGAAATTGCTCTTAAAGCCCTTAATTTATCAACAGTAAAAGTTTTGTCTGGTAACTGCATAGCAATAAGCTTCAATTCAAAGAATGAAAAATGGAAACAAGTCAGTGTAACGTTACGTGGTTATCATCATGTTTAGCACATGTTCATTACCATCACCTGTTCATCCTTTTGGTTCCTGTATTGTATGCTATGCTACATGCTATGCCGGTGAATAGCGTACCAATATTTGGAAAAAATGCATATTGATAAAAACCAAATGGTGGTGGCAGCTTAAATTAAATAACGAGTACATTTTAAAACAAAAAGAAGTTTGAACACGATTACATTTTATTTCAAAGTCCTTGTCTCTCATCCCAAATATATTTCGACCGGGATTGGTATGATTAATAAGATAGATAAATAATTGCACAAGTTTGACAAAACGACGTACAGTCCACTTCTGCACCTAGAGTATGCCAGAAAACTCCTACATGAATATCACCCAAAATACAGGTATTTGATTGACTTTGCCAAATAGTTTTTATTTGTATATCTACTATAATTGCATTGTTTGTTATTTTTTAACACAAACACTTAGTTCTGCTGTGACAGAAAATAGAAACAGGTATCAGTCAGCTGTTAGTCCGTTTTGTTTTTTTTTAAAGCTTAATACTAATGCGAGTTACACATTATTAGTAGTCTTGTTAACCCCTCCAACTAAGCTAAATATATGCTTGTGTCTGGAGTGCACGTCAATAGTTCAATGGGTGGGGATCGAACTCACGACCTCTCGATCTTCAGGCCAACGCCTTAACCATTGGGCTATTGCCACTTATTCTATTTAGTAAACGCTTTTCAAAGTTCAACGTACGATGAAACAAAATCAGCTAATGCTGTCTGGCTGCAACCGTCAGATAGAATAGAATGTTTGGCTACAATGCCTCGTTGTTTAAAACTCCTGATATTTGGCATACAGTTGGGACTTTTAACTGACATTCAATTTTTGTACGGTCCTTACTTTAAAATTCGCAAAATCCGACACACGGGCACACATTTTGAATTTTAAAAGTTGCAGCTTTAAATAGAGAAGGAAAATAATGGAAGGAGCGCTTTAAGGAGTAGTTTAAAGTAACGAGGACGTGCACGTATTGTATTGTATTTTTGTAACAAGTGGAATCTTGAGCGGCTTGATCTAAGCATTCGACTTAAAAGCTCACATTTAGATAGAGCATGGGTGTATGCCATGAAACATATTTTTATAAACTTTATATGTTTTATGGTGTAGCGGTAGATGTGTACCATTTTAGCTTGAAAATGTATAATGGTTATTGAGTAAACTTCAAGATTTTGCCAAATTTTGTTTTCGGGGTTCCCAGGGAGCTATATTGTGGCCTACTCAAAAATATTGAATGAGGTTAATTTGTTCTGACATGCTACTTTTGTCCCCAGGTTTTGCCTGTTCGTGTTCACACTTTTCACAATCATCGCGACAGTGGCTGTCCTATTATCGGCACCGCATATCATCGTGCAATGAACCAACCACTAGGTGCCACTGGTGTGCCGGCACAAGTATGAGAGAACTAATTATTAGATTGCCGATTTGTAATTATAATTGATAATGTAATTAAATTAAATACGTGGTTGAAACGCACACGTCTCCATAACAAAGTCTTAAGACATTAAATTATAATAAATTTACATATTGTAGTTAAGTCGAATGTTAATGGAAATTTTAGCTGATGTGAGGAATTTGTTGTCTGTTTAACAATTTTGATTTATTGTGAAGATTGTATGGATATTTCAACAATTATTTTACTGTTAGTAAACGTATTTCGTACGGCGTATTTGTTTAAATTTAGAAAGATTGTTTGAGTTAAACTAAAATTTCCATTAGCAGATATTTAAAAAAATGTGATGTTGACTAGGATGTTATACAGATAAATGTTGACGTGTATAATTTGTTAAAAAAAACAATATTAATTACTATAAATTAAACGATATTTGTATAAACGAAACACTAATGAGGGTTGGTTTGACGGAAGAATGCTTAGCTGGTACAGAGTTGCATTAATATGAAATAACAAATTGCGAACAAGTTTGCCTGGAAATCGAAATCTTTGGGTGAAAAATGAGGTTTAATCAAAAAAGTTTGTTACACAGAAAGTTCAGTACTAAGCGAATGCTTTAATTGAAATTCTCGTAAATTGAAGGGAAAAGAGGTCCTTTGAAAAAATAGATTTGAATCGGTATCCTTTTTTAACATGTAATGAGGGATCACAGACGATGACATAAAACCTTAGGGTATTAAGTAATGTACATAATGGATCAAATATCGGTAGAATCAAGAATAGCTTAACAATTTAAGATTATTCCATTTGATATTAAAATTCGATTAGCGATAATCGCTTTGTCTACGTCGATACATATCGATTTGAATCGATATGTATAAATATAGATGGTTCGAAACATTAGCGGAGGGTATGGAAGTAAATTTGTAATTATTAAATGAATGTACTACGAAGATTAAATCCAGGAATTGTTAAACAGTTATGGAATTGATAAGAATTCAACAATTAATACGGAACCAAAGATAGAATAGGTCTAGCATCAGAGGGTTGAATAAAAAAATAATTAGGACCGACTTAAAACGGAACTTACGAGTAATTCGAAATGAATTTTTAGTTTTAAAAACCATTATCAATAAAACGGGGAACTTAATTGTTCATCTCTCGTATCGATAAATGCTCACTAAACTATCGATAGTGTAAAAATATTATACTGTTAGTATATCGATATGACAGTAAGTCCTTAGCATCAGAAATAGTAAATATTTAGGAATGGGATTGTGTTAATGTAATGCTTAGCGGAAATATTACAATGCTGTTGATATCACTAACCACCACGTAACCATATTGATAAAATGTACATACAAAATAATGCAGTGTGTACGTATTTGTATATAAATTTTAGAAAAAAAATCGGAAAAAAGACTAAAATATCGCATTTTTCATTCTAGTATTGTAACAACCAGTCTTATTGGGCAGGAATAGTACACTATTACTTGTAAGTACTAGATACTGTCTTTATATTGATATCATCTCGTTAAGTAAAGTAATATCTGATTAATTTCAAACGTAGATCGATTGGAGGTGATCCGAAATTTTTCGCGCCCAATAAGACGTCAACATGTCACTTTGACGAATATTCAATTGAAAAAGTTTTTTGATTGAAATTGGTTGTTATCGATTCCAATTCGTCAAGTGTCTACTCATTAGAACTTTTTAGCACATACTGTAGCATCTATATAATAGTCGTATTATTTAAAAAATAAACAATTTAAAGTCTTTATCTATGTCCGTTCCTCAATTTCGCTCTTATAGATGTCGTGATAGCCTAGTGAATGTCGTGTCCCTTGATTTAAGCTAAACCTATAATGGAATAACTATCAATAAGGAAGCTCACTAAAAACTAGATATAAAAATTTACGCAATCTCAGTGTTTCGTATTTTATTTCATTTTCTTTTTTTTCTAAAACGAATAAACACAAAAGGTGCGTTTTACAAGTTGTACCTTTTTCCTCGAAATCTTAATAATTGTGAATGTAAAACGATCGGGAAAATGAGTGTCTCAAGAGGAAAATACAGCAAGTTCATAAATTGTATTTTATTGGATTATTAAAATTGTATTATGTTATTATTGCACCTGAGAATATAAATATTTCGCAGAAATTACTTCTAACAGTGTGGTGCTGAAAAATATCAAGTGTCAGTTTTTTTTAAATAATTCCTATTAAAAATTGTTATTATATCGTTTTAAATTTCATAAACCCTATTGTAATATATATTTGATTGTGTATAATTCAATTCGAAAGTGATGATTAAAAATGAAAATTTCTAAAATTAATTAATATATTTAATTAGATTTGTTAGTGCCAAAAATAGGGTTTATAAATATTGAAGTTAAGTTGGTTTTAGATATAAATGATGAAGTTGAGAAGATTATTGTAAAAAAAAAATAAAAAAACGAACTAGGGTCTTTGTTAACATGTAATTTAACTGGTTAATGTTTGTATTGGGCCGCGGCTACGGGTTGTTCAGCCAATTTTAAACTTATTTTGTTTCAAAAAAATAAATGAGAGGTTGTGAAATCGAATGTAAGGCCCGTGGTAGCGGTTCAATGATAAAATATAATAAAAAAATATTGATAAATTAAAAAACGAGTAGAAACGATCTACTGTTTAATAATAACTGAATAATAAAACGCCTGCATGGGACCGGGTTAGAATATAAACGTACAAATGAACTGACGTAAACACTTCATATGCGATGCATACACATTTTACAAGCAGTATTTATTGTTTTAATCTCTCACTTTTACAATGTCGGTAAAGCTATTCTTCTGATATTTTTGACAATTCACATATTAGTATACAATGCAAATTGTGTGGGGAAACTGTGTAAACTGACAAATCAATCTATTCAATATTTTCATAATTTAATTTAATTTATAAAGATCTTAACACATTTAGACTGCCAAGATAGCCTATTAAACAAATTGAAAACCGAAAATTAACCTAATTTTGGAACAATATTTGGGTACCAAGTAGAAATCGCCAAACAGCCCAATATTTAAAATATGAAATTTTATATTTTATATAAATACAACAACCGATTACGGTGAATTCTTCTCTAGGATTCTTTTATATAGTTTATATATTAATTATATATTAAAGGCATATTCTCCGATTGTCTGTGGGATACCTAATTACCCAGATTAAAATGATCACATGCATCGTAAAACGCGCGCATGTGAATAAGGTTTCTGCAAAATTTAACACCAATGCATTTAACTTGTCAGTCAGTTTCCTCATATATTTTGTAGATTTTAACTCTAATCTATTTCCGAATTTCACTTAACACTGAGGAACCAGTTTACACACTATCGTCTATGTCTACACTAATACATATATGTATACATCTATTTATAATTTTAACGTTTGTATGACATATGACACAAATTAACTGAAATGAAAAAAATAATATTTATGTAATTAATTTAATTATTATTTTGAATAAATTTGAATCATATTACTGTAATGTTACTTATTTTATTCATATTTATACAAGTTTATTTGTTTTAAAAAATACATAATGTTTGTTGCTTTTACTCCAGTTAGTAAAGTTTAGGTCCTTCAAAAACAATATCTTTTTATATTAAATACATAAAATGTATAATTCAGAAAACACACTTTCTGAGTTATACATTTTATGTATTTAATAATTATTTTATAATAATTGAACATATTTATTCATGTGTCATACAGACTGCTCTGCATACTGCACAACAGAAACAAAATGCTTTAATCGTGAAACAGGTATTTTGGATTTCCATGTATATTCTACTTCTGACGCTGTAAATTAAGATTTTAACTATTTCGAGTTTCATTTACTCTTGTGTCGTTTATTAGTTATAGCGGTAAGGAAATTTTACAGCGGTTTTAAAAAACTTGTTTAGCTAAATTTTGTTGCCAAGGACCTAAGAACCTACCAAGCTATGGTTTACTTTAATCGACCCAGAAATGTTACGTTGTAAATGGAAGTTGAGGGAATTGATAAGAAATAAAACAACTGAATTTTATAATATATTCTGTGTCTTTTTTTATATCCCAGAATATTTGTGGACCTCTCTCGTTTAATTTCTGCTTCACGCGAACAGCACACACTCGATTGAATTACGGTAACAAATTCGAATTTCGAAGAAAACACGAAGAAAAACAGTGTCAGGTTGAGCAAACGATTCGATACTGAACTTGTTCTCTTTTCAAACACCGAAAAATATAGCGTTCCTTTTCACGTAACTTGTGAACGACGCGCGACGCGGCGACGGCCAATAGTGACAGCTTGTTTACTCGTATACCATCCCCCAACTCGCGCTGCTACGATCCTCAAACCCGATACGAGTCGACCGCTATTGACACATGTCGTGTCTCTAGCTTAGTATACTACTATACTCTTTCCAGATAGCGTAAATGCGCGGCTGGAGAAATATACTTGAAAATAAATTCGGTGCCAGAATATTTTGTTGACGAATTGTAACATTTTCATTATTTTTTATTATTTAAAATTTGAAGGCATGAGGATGATAATGATCTGTAATTGAAAGATATTATGATTATATCAATTATAAACGTTTAAAAAAGGTTTTATTGTCTCTTGCCATTGAAGAATTGTTTATGGAGCTTTTATTTCAATTTGAATTATTATGTTTCTAACAGAAATCTTTGTATAAACACGTCTCTCTCCAGTACAAAAAGTGGTTCTTATGTTCTTAGGCCAACAAATGTAAATCTGTGTCTCATTCGATCGCTATTTAGGCTACATCTATAAACATTACACCTGGTGGTTGCTCGCTTACTCAAACACCAACTTATGTATGCAACAATTTTATTATATATACAAATTATTTAGTTTTCTCATAAATCTTCATCTCTGTGTTGGGTTTAGCTTTTCAAGGCATATGTTTATATAAAATTCAAAATAATTTAAAAATTGAATAAAAATTCAATTAAATAATTTGTTGCCATAAAAACATTTGAACACTTAAGAAAAATAACTAAAAAGGATGAAACTCCGAGGTTGAAAGTGAAGGTTATGAAGTTCAGATAGACACGCTCCGTGAAAAACAACATCAACAAAGGAGTATATTTGAACCCAACTCCGATATAGTTGGGAAACAGTTTAGTAATTCAGTGTTTTTTTTTTTTAATACTTTAAAAAAACAAAATGTCGTCTGAAGAGCTAACCCACGCACGTTCGGAAACACGTATCTTAACATCGACTAAACTTATTTCAAACTATCGAGCTTTTCACACATGGTTTGACATTTTTATTTTACTAAATCACACATAATCCACATTGTGTTCCTGTGGCTTAACCATAGTCGAAATAATTAATTAAAATTAAAATAAAAAAAAATATACGACTGCAGTAAGTTGAATAAATACAGCCGAGTGTAATGTAAGTTTATAATGAAAAACCCCTATGGAGGTTTTTATAATAGATGAAAAATAAAATACAAAGGTAAATTTGTAATAATAAATACAACGGGTAAAATGTTTATTCGTTAAAATTGACTATCGTAAGTAGTATTCGATTTGTATAAAACTAAAATAAATTAAAGCAATCTGATTTATAATATTATTGTCGTTTTATTTGAACATCCTCTATTTGGAAACACTATTCTTTTTCCTACAAAATAAACACAAAACATTTCTGTGAGCAAATAAATCCACAGAATTCTACAATATTTGACCGAATATCTATTTGCCGAATACTGTTTCAATTAAAATTTCAATTTACTTGCGAATTTCAAATAACTGTGAATCTCATCGAACTATCCGTTTGCTTGATCCAGTCAATTACAAATAGATTTGTGTTTCATATTTTTTTTCAATTATGGCTGTAACCGTGTATATAGGTTGTTAATTTATTTGCAACATATAAAACATTGAGAGATTTATTGTGGAACTTTAACAGATAATACTACAAAACAACGAAAAAGTCAACGGTACAGCAACAGTACAGTGCTATTTTGTTAACATCACCAGCGAAAACGTAAGTCAAGTGAAAATGGAGTAAGCTGTCATCCTATACTAAGGCTTGAAATTATCATTTTACTTCACTAATTAGCTTTTTGAATCGACATCTGTATCTTAAAATTTACGTAAAAGTAATATTTTTTAAAGAAGAAGCACCTCAGAGAGCGATATACTTACAGAGATAATCGAGGTTGCAAAATTCGGGGCCACGCAAATCACAAAATACACCCCGAAAATTATTTTTTATTTATTTAACTTACTCAAATAAGTTATTTTATCAAACTCATCTAATTTTTCAAACCATTATCAGCTTCTTAGGGCTTAGTGGTTTTTTTTGGTAACCATATACCGTTTAGTTTAAAATATATGTACCTATAAATTACTAAGTGACTAGATCGGGGGTTGGGACACTCCATGAAAATCAAAGAAGGGGGGTGTTTATTTTTTTTAATGATATTAAATATATAGATAATTAAATAATAATCAATAACCCAGTTAAGAGAGGATTAAAGGTTTGCCTGAAAAAAAAAGTGGCTGGCTGACTTTTCGATTTCTATTTTTTTAAGGTAATGTCGCTTGAAAAACGTGTCTCGAAGAATGACCTACAAAAATACAAATCTTTCCTTTTTATAATATTAAGTACAGATATAGATGAAGAAACTCAGAATCTCGTTTGCGTTGGTACTTTTTATCAATTAAACAATTTTAACAAAACATGAAGGAAAAGAATTTAAAATGAATCAATAAGATTAATATTAGTGCGACAGGTGGGCACTTCAATTCTCCTTTCGTTCCATTCGCAGGGATCTCATTCGTGTTACTACCTCACAGGGCATAATCAAGATACCCTTTTTTAGCAATTAGTTAACCAATATAAACTAGGAAGTGGCGAAGGGCGGGCTTTTTAGGGGTCTGTGTTATGTCATATTCGAAAAGTGCTATTCCTTAGCCTTATTTGAATAAAATGATTTTTGATTTTGATGTTGATAGATGGATGGATTGTGTGAAGAGTGATATGAAAGAAAAATAATGATAAATGTATGAAATTATAAATTAATATTATAAAAGTAAGTAAGTAAGTACCAATGTGACTTTTTCAATTCATATGTACTTTCTAAGTGTATCTTAGACACCATTGACATCGGTGAAGGAAAACATCGTGAGGAAACCTGGACTTATAGTTAATATAAGTTTGAAACAAATCCGCCAATCCGCCTTGAGCAAGCGTGGTCTTCTCTTCTTATCGTGTGGTTAGTAACTAACCTGGTGTCAGAGTTTTAATGCCGCCCATGGGCCTCTGACTTGGCATCACATGCCGTCGAGACATATATCTCTAAGGCATGCCGGTTTCCTCACGATGTTTTCCTTCACCGTTCTTGAAGCAAGTGATAATTATATAATACGCACATGAATCCGAAAAGTCAGAGGTGCGTGCCTTGGGTTCGAACTCGAGACCTATGATTTGGCAATCCGCCGGTCACACCACTAGGCTATCACTGCTACTAGCAAGCGTGGTGACCAATGCTCTAGCCTTCTCTGTATGAGAAGATGGTTTTGCCCTGCAGTGGGACAGTAACAGGCTGGTATTATTATTATTATAAAGTCCGATTGACTTCTGGTCCGATTTGAAATTTTTTTCAATGTTATGTAGCCCATTTATCGAGAAAAGCTATAGACTATATTATTATGTACTTTATTACGCTAAGTCTAATAAGGAGCGGAGCACCAATGAAGAATGTTTCAAAATCGGGGTTTTTTGTTTCCTGTAACTGTTCCACGCGGACGAAGTCGCGGGCAGAAGCTAGTGTGTGTATAAAACAGTCGCCAAAAAAAGTTTATTTCTCCATTATATTCACCCCTGAGCCAATTTCCTTTCACTCTTCCACTACAAACACTCCAGCTCACGGTATTTGCTCAACTTTTGACGTGGCAGGCGGCAGGTGCCAGGTTATTGCTTATCTGACAGCCGACGGGGGTCCAACGGGGGTCGGGGAGGGGCTTGACACCCCAGGGGGACCTTCAATGACACGGCATTTTATAAATCTTTGCCGATGGCTCGCAATTGTCACAGGTGTT
The DNA here is from genome assembly GCA_921972225.1 of Euplexia lucipara. Taxonomy (NCBI): domain Eukaryota; kingdom Metazoa; phylum Arthropoda; class Insecta; order Lepidoptera; family Noctuidae; genus Euplexia; species Euplexia lucipara. Next base: position 3,227,952 of record OV179143.1, read on the forward strand.
TAAAGTATTATGGTCTATTGAAATGTAAAGATTTTTGTAAAAGAAATATTTAGATTTGGATTGATGTTTGCGTTTTGTAAACGTTTTTGTGGGTGATGTTGTTTATGGTAGATGGTTTATTTTTATCTGAACTGAAATGAAATTGAATTAACATAATTATGATTTCAAGCATTATGTTTTTTTTGCATCTGTAAAATAGCCAAAAAATAATACATTTGGTCTTACAATATTTTTTGTATTCTTATACTTTCACCAGGTTGTAGGCACGCATCATCTTATTTTCTTACTTATAGGCTACTAAAATTATTCTATTTACTTAAAACTATGTAATTACTTGTTAATAAACATTGCAAATTAAAAAGACGTATCATTTAGAAATCTCAATCAGCTTAGTCCACACACAGAAGAAGATTAAGTAAGTAGAATTTATGGCAAAAACCAATATATTCCAATATTATAGAAGTAAAAAATATGCCTATACTATCTAGACTACAAACATAAATTTCATTGCAATACCAGAACTGAACAAAAAATATTCAAACACTTTAAACCTTCCAGCAAAAACACCGCTGTATTAAGCTATCAAGCCGTCAATTTGGCGTCCAGGAAAGCAGCGTTCTTGTCCAACGTTAGAATTATGCAAACCTGACTGCTATAGCAAAAAGCGCTGCCGATATTACGAGCTAAGCGGATTATAAGTACTATGGTTTATTTTGGCCTAGATTCGGAATACGACCTCGCTTTAACTGGAAAAATAAACTTTAGTCGGATTGCTGAGTATTAGTTTTGTTATGGCGATTTCATAACAATCTAAATAGATTGAACGGAAGGTAATTCGCTTCTAATAATGTATTTGATATAATAATAACGATCATCATTTAACTTCAGTATAATAAACCGCTACTAATAAACATTGAAACTTAAATAAATAATTTAATTTGATTTATTGTGCAAGTAGGGTATAGAAATCACTTTTATACGTCATTTTTGCTAAGCTAGTTGAAATTGGCTCTTGTAACTGTCGAACTCTGAAACAAACTCAAGGATCAATGTCTCTTTTTAAGTCCAGACATAAAAATATTATCAAAAGTTTCGAGTAACAAACCATGCAGAATAGTGGCCTGTTTAGCCTTTTAAGGAAAGTGTCAGAAACAATTTGGGTAAGCAGCATGTATAGGCCAGCCATCATGCTGAGCTGAGTAAACATGTAAACACCACAACTCATGAATGAGTCAAAGAGTGAGAGAGAGAGAGAGAGTTATGAGTTAAGTTGAGTGAATTATGAATAATTGGACAATCTTTGCCTACAATGCCATTCAGGAGACGGTTTGCGCTGCCTCGAACCCTCTGCAGCAAAGAAGCGGCGCGCTTACGCCCGATTGCTGCAATGCCATCAGTGCCCAAATCAGCAAACCAGCCTGCGTAGCATGAACACCGAAGAAACGGTCTTTGTCGTGTCTCGGAAGAAAAGATATTAAGTCTTCATGCTACGCAGGCAGGTGTATTGAAAGAAATTTGACAGATTGAGGTTCCTGTCTATATAATCTGTCACTTTGCCGATTCGTCTGTAGACAAAGTCCGTTTCTTCGGTGTTCAATGTGTTCATGCTACGCTGGCTGCTGTGATATGATACACTGTTTTTACTGTTTACCAACTAGATTCGAAAAATATGAACTCTCATGCACGACGTTGTGTTTTAAATCCGGGCAAGTACCAATGTAACTTTTTCAATTCATAGTTTATCTTCGACATCATTGATGATACCTGTGAAGGAAAATATGGCGAAAAAACCTAGACTTACAGTCAATTTGAGCTTGAAATTGCTAATCCACCATGAGCAAGCGTGGGGATTACCTAACGCTCGAGCCTTTTCTGAATGGAAAGAGGCGCTTGCTTATTTGGGTAGTGCTGGTATTTTTATTAAGTAATAGCAAAGCAAGATACACACTGACGATTTTTACTATGGAAAGTAACATAATATTATTTCTATGTAACACAATGAGAATTTGTTCTATAAATAAATAGGTCTTGCGACCATTAGTCAACCTATACACCACATGGGTACATGTCTACATGGAACATACTATAATAATAACTGACTAACAAACTTATGGTGTAAGTTGGAGAAGCGGTTTGCTCAAAGGATTTTGGCGGGAAAATAACTTATGCTGGATCTAATGTTGTCAACACTTATTGAGAATGTGGATAGGAAAGTGGGACTTACTTAAAGGGTGTATGATCGCCTGAACAGGTGATCAATGCGACTGTAGGGCGCCGTGCAGAGGTCTTGCTCGAGGTTTCTTCATGCACTGCACTTATTTAAATTGTCCCACTGGTATTTTTTTTTTTTTTTTTTCACAACTTTTCACACAACGCCATTTTAGTCCCAAGTTAAGCTTGAGAGCTTGTGTTATGGGTACTAAACAGCTGATAAACATACTTATATATTTCTAAATACATACATAATTATAGATAAATTACACCCAGACACAGAACAAATACTCGTGCTCATCACACAAACATTTGTCCTGGGTGGGAATCGAACCCACGACCTCCGGCATAGCAGTCAGGATCACTAACTACTAGACCAACAGGCCAGTCGTGTTGGCCAACACGTTTGAAAATTCAGCTAATAGATTAGCGGCGCGATGTGGCGCGATGCGCTAATACCTATATGAAGCGATGCGGACTGCTGTCCAATAATTGGACACCAGATATGATATTGCTATTGAAGCGGAGCGGTTCTTAGCGTGTTATCGCTGTCGCGAAAAGTAACGAACATACTATACCTACTTTTTTTTTATTAACCTAATTCCACCGCTTTCCAATTCTGGCTACCTAGTAATTCCCGAGGACGAGCACTACTACTGAGCATGACGTCCCTGGCACGATCCCGGATCAGGGTAATCGTTATTGAGTTTTTCCACCTGGAATTTTCTTAAACATTCTCGGAGTCTGGATTTGTCTCCGATTGATGGCAATAGGCTCGCCCATGGGACTGAGACATAGCTGACAAAATGTGGGTGTAGGTACTACAGGTGCATCTCTGTTTAACTCTTCAGAAAATAAGGGCGTGACATTTTGTCTATTGAAGTCAAAGGCAAAGTTTTAAGTTAAAATAGTTGTCATCATTTGCCTCAGTATCAATCTAAACGAGCGCAAACCCTTGCAAATAAATTAGAAATATAAATATCTTGACTGCTCCTTTCAATTTCATAGAAACTTTGCTAGCCTTTGATATATTATACAATCTGTCTCTTAGCAGATTTTGTAATACAAATTGACCTACTTATTATAATTTCCAAGAAGTTTCTCTTAGCCAACACGTGGAAGGATCGGCGTTGGCAACAGGCTAGAAAATGTATATAATTATTAATTCATTAGTATACAATACTTTGAGTTCTAAGAATAACGTTCGTCTTTCAGAACATGAAATGATGATTATTACAAAGTTTTATATTTTTATACATATTTGTATTTACCATGTTAGGAAGAATGTTTGGGTCAAATCTTGCAAACGAATTTTAAACTCTGTTTCAACCGATTGAGCAGAATTTGTGACAATACAAGGTAAAGCTTGTTTTTAATTTCTAATTTTTTTTTAATAATATCGTTAACTTTTTTCTTATTGTAACCTATTGTTTCCTAATTTTACTAAGTACCTACATATAGTAGTTTTACAGTATTGAAGGCATACTATCTGTGTCTGTCAAGAGCCTTTTCAAAGAAATAACTAGTTAAAGGTAAAAAGTGTTTTATGACAACGCAACCAAGAGATGTAAATCAAAATATTAGGTAGGTACTTGTTATTTCATTGTTAAAAAAGTACCTATACTTAGATGGTTTCGTCACGTTGAAAGGATGAATGAAAAGCGACTAACGAAAGGTATTCACAAGGCAGATTTATGTGGGAACGCCGGGAGGGGACGCCCTAGAAGGACATACATAGACCTTATTGGTGAGAATCTTCAGAAATGTCACTCGCAGCGTGGTACTCGCAACCGGCGTGTGTGTATGATAACATATATGAATGTAAACGAAGCCGAAGAAGACTGTAAAAACCGTTGCATATGGCGCTCTGTAGTTTCTGCCTACCCCTATCGGAAAAGGCGTGAGTTTACATAAACTCATACATATATATGTATGTATTTTTATTGGTATCATACTATTCAGAACAAACAGAATTCTGTGACCTAGCAGCGATGATAATAATATTAAGAAAATTTAAAATTTAAAAAACCCCCACCGCAAAAAAGTAAAACATTTAAAAAGTTAAAAATAACACTTTAGCCATGAAATTTTACTTCACGTCGGGGTACCTAGTAAGGAATATTCCTAGTACTTGTAGGTACTTATTTTAACGGTACCCCGACGTTACGTAAAATTTCATGGCTAAAGTGTTATTTTTAACTTTTTAAATGTTTTACTTTTTTGCGGTGGGGGTTTTTTAAATTTTAAATTTAATTTTTATTTTAAAATTTTTAAACGCATTAGTTTTGTTTGATACCTAGAGTTTACAGTTATGAGAATTTTTCAGTGCATTGTATGTAGAGTCAAATGCTGGTTAAAATGAATCCAAACACGACATATCTGCTATTATTTTGTCAAGAGTCTACCTACTGGTGTGCTGGATAGCCTGGCTGCAGCATCAGCTCATCCCGTTGCCATCAGGGCATTGTGTGCAGAATCAAATGCTGGTTGAAATGAATCCAAACACGACATATCTGCTATTATTTTGTCAAGAGTCTACCTACTGGTGTGCTGGATAGCCTGGCTGCAGCATCAGCTCATCCAGTTGCCATCAGTGCATTGTGTGCAGAATCAAATGCAAGTTAAAATGAATCCAAACACGACATATCTGCTGTTATTTTCCCAAGAGTGTATTAATCTGCTAGATATCCTGGCTGCATCAGACCAAATACACCATAATGTTACTTATTAATATTACACACATGGGTGTTTGAAATTTTAAGACACACATATGTTTGTAAGTAAAGTTATTACCCAAAGACGTCTAAAATAGCAACGGTAGCTAACACAAAAGAGCTGATAACCTTGAAACGGCTGAACCAATTTTGATAAATTATGTCTAAGAACCATCGCAAGAAACCCTGCTTTCAAATAAAAAAAACCGCATCTAAATCGGTTCACCCGTTTGGGCGCTACGGTGCCACAGACAGACAGACAGACAGACAGACAGACAGACAGACAGACAGACAGACAGACAGACAGACACACACACATAGCGGTGAAACTTATAACACCCCTCTTTTTGCGTCGGGGGTTAAAAAGAAAGCCTTTCGAGGTCAAAAGACAGATTTGAAGGTCTTTCAGCCCGCATAGACCTCTGGTACCCTATGCAGTTTAAACTTTCTAACAACACCTTATTAAAGGTACACACGGCTACGCATCAAGCTACACATTTCCAGTTTACGCTGACCTCGCATTATACGGAAATCCTATACACTGCGAGATCAGGTTATACTGGAAATGTATTGCTTGATGTGTGGCCGTATGTACCTACTGCCAAAAAAATTCGGTACCAAAGGTCCTTTTATATCATTACAAGAAAAATGTTTTGGCACTTTCAGAAAACAAGTGTCGTGAACTTTTTCACTTAGTTGCGAAGTCTTTAATGACTTCCCTGGGAGCACAGGGCCGCACTTCGGATGGGACGACGGACTTATTTTGTTAAACTTAAACCAATTTGGATAAGGTATGTTTTTTTTTGCTGTGTTGCGATTGTCTTATATATTTTGTGTTTGCAGGCGTAGGTTGTTATGTCCGAGGAGTTATGAAGTTGTGGAAATGTTGTTAGATTTTAAATGATATAAGTCGTTTTGCTCAGGATGATGTTGCTATCCGTACTCGTATTAAGATGTCAAAGAAAAATTGTATTGTAGATACTTAATAAATCTACTTACTTTAAGTTTTTACTTTACTTTTTATTTCATTTTGCCGAACTAGGACCCTTTTTTCCTCTCGGGACCATTTTTAGTTAATGTTAGCAGTGTCTGAATCTCCGTGCATGTCACACATTTGAACAAAAGCTTACTCGTAATGTGAGTTGCACAAAAATGTGAGTTGTATTCTTGTTAACACAACAACCAAACTAATATACTTAAGTCTGGTGAGTAGGTTCATATCAATAACTAGTGCAATGTGTGGGGATTGAACTCACCACCTCCCGATTGCCAATTGAAGCCGTTAGAAATCTTTTTCTTTGCCACACGCATTTTCCTCTTTTTTTATTTAACTAGCCTGTTAGTCTAGAAGTTAGTGACCCTGACTGCAATGCCGGAGGTCGTGGGTTCGATTCCCACCCAGGACAAATGTTTGCGTGATGAGCACGATCATTTGTTCTGTGTCTGGGTGTAATTTATCTGTAATATGTATGTATTTAGAAATATATAAGTATGTTTATCAGCTGTTTAGTACCCATAACACAAGCTTTCAAGCTGAACTTGGGACTAAATGGAGTTGTGTGAAAAAAGTTGTGGAACATTTTTTTTGTTGTTGTTGCAACAGTCTTGATTTATTGAGTTTACTAACGAAAATGTATTCATGTACTAAATCAGGGTTGAATTAATGTAGGATCATTTGGGTTAAATAAAACCTTGGATAGGAAAAGCATGTAAACTCTAATGAAACTAGAACCAACACCTGCTGTGGCCAAAGAGATTTAAGATAAGTACTATAAAGAGATGATGCGAAGAAAGGTCATAGAAAAACTGTAATCCCATGTCTCAGTAACGCCATCTAGAATAATATACGAATATTGAAGCGGCAGCGGAGCGTACTAAAAAAAACTCATAGACTTGTGTCCGGCAGGACACACTTTTTCGGACGAAAATTTTGTTTGTGATGTCCGGTCTATAGCTATTGAATGTCTTTGCTACGCCAACTAACATAATATAGCAATATTGGAGCGGCAGCTGAGCGTACTAAACTAGACTAATTTGTGTCCGATGAAAATTTTGATCGTGATGATCACATCACCCGACTATAAGTAAGTTTTGAATGTGGCTTATAACCTTCTTACATAATTAAAGTTGACACACATTACACCTTCCACCTCTTATAAACAAATTCTTGTCATTGAATGCCTCTCAAAAGGCCGCCAAGTGGCATAAAATATAAATGGCACACCGGGGCCTAATAAGGTAAAGCCGACACTTTCACAGAGCTCGTACAACTTTGTCATACCGTTTTTGTGATCCTACCCAAGGGTGCAATACTAAGGTGTAGTGGAAGCAAATCAATTAAATTGAAAACTTTGCAGGAATGGAACTTAGTTTCCAGAATACGCAAAATCAACCCTATCCTAGGCTCCTTTCCTAGGCTTCGTCAATCCGTCTCTTCTTTCGTCCGCTGGTTAGGAAAGGAAGGCATTTCAGCTTTTATACCGTAACAGGTTGCTATTTAAATTTACACACAACAAAAAATACAATAAAAAATCTAATTATAAATAATAATAATTCGTCAGGTCAGATGCGTAGTACTCGCAACCGGCGTGTGTGTATGACAACATGTATGAATGTAAACGAAGCAAAAGAAGCATGTAAAAATCGTAGCATATGGCGCTCTGTAGATTCTGTCTACCCCCATGGGAAAAAGGCGTGAGTTTATGTATGTTATTCGTCATATTTTGGTGGGGGCCATCTTGTATTTGATAGTTCATAATTATAGTTTATAGTATTCTACTAGTCAAGCCTCTTTCATCTGATACCTATATTGATGGAGTTACGAAAAAAATTGTCATACTCCATTTTGTGGCGGCAGCCATCTTGGATCAATTAACATCAAAGTTAGTTTAGAACAGCCCCGACCAATGGACCTTTAAAATGAACCACACATGATGATAACAATTAGGAAATTCCTTACGATTGTGATAATAATAGTTTGTGCAATTGATGAGCAAGACAAAATCCTTCACCAAGAGCTCTTCTTTTAAAAAAAACACACATCTTTTATCTACAACATTATTATAAACCATAGAATTAATGAGAAAATGGACATTTTCATCTACCATGAAAAACGACGCCTAATACCCACTGGTCCATCACTCATTCGTTTTCCTTTTAGTTTTCTCAACTGTTCGTTAATGTTACAGTGATAGGTATTGGCATTTCGATTTTTTTTGCGATACGAAGTGCGTTTCCAATCCTGCATGAGCAAATATTTGTTAGCCACTGAATATTCAAAGTGATGTGACCTGGTTTACAGAACGGTTTTAAGGGCCGTTTACACCGAGGTACGGGAAACGTATGGCCGCTGTGAGCGCTTGAACTGCGTGTTTTATGTTTTTCTTATCACAGAGTAAGAAAATTAAAAAAATGTGTTTTTATTGGAACTTTAAGAATAGTAAGCCTTATTTTTTTTATGTAGGTATAACTTAAAAGTGGTTTTTTGATAGCATCTCTAACTGATTGAACACTTAGATACCAATACAAAGTTAGATATAAAATACAAAGTTAAAAAACTGTTAAATCGTCATCGGTAAAAACCGTCATTAAATTCATTAAAAAAAATATATCGGTACTATTGTCTTACTACGTCTATGTTCAATTATGATAAAATAATTATATTTTGTTCGCATTACTTACATTGTACTAAAAATACAGACTTTAAAAATATATTACTATAACCTATAGCAGTGGTGGCCCAGTGGTGGTTGCCCCGACTTACGAACAGTAAGTCGTGGGTTCAAACCCAGGCAGGCGCATTACTTTGTGTAATTTATTTCATCACCACTGCTCTCCAAAACGGTGAAGGAAAACATCGTGAGGAAACCGGCATGTCCTAGAACCAAAAAGTTCGAAGACATGTGACATCTACCAATTCGCACTGGGCCCGCGTGGTAGATTCTAGCCCATACGCAAAATACGCGCTTAGACGTGGAGTTGCGGATACCAGCCCGGTATCTTTAATCTTTAATCTTAATAACCTCGCCTTAATAGGTTTGATTGACTTTGTGTGAGTATAAAATAGTTATTTGCACTTTCTGAATAAAATGAAAAAGCAATAGGTTTATTTACATTAGAAACTCATCTGTCAAAATTTAAATGTTGTGTAAAGCACGATAGTCGACAATGCTATCTTGTTAGATAGCACACCAGATTGGCTATCTTTTTATTGCCAGTGTCGACCTGGCACGTCGAACTTTGCTGACTACTGAGATATTACAGAAAATTGGTATTGTACTTTCAGGGCTGAAACTGCGTTAAGCAGGCACCTGCGCGTTCCATACAAAAGTGCTCCGTTGAGGGGACCAGCGCGGGCATCCGTCTCGGGAAGGCGCGCTCCGCAGCCACGCAACGAGCCCGAAACTAGCAAAATTAATAAAAAATAAATTAAAATTATTGAACTAGCGACACTGCGTAAATAAAACAATCCGGTCTCCGCGACGGGTACCCGAGACAGGGAGCCCACCCGTGTGTTCACGCGCATAGACACGCGACGGATGCACGTCGTAGGCGCCCGGGTAAAGGTCTCTGCACACAACGGGCGCGGCGCGGCGGGACGGGACGGCGACGCGACACTGAGCTGTTGTAATGTACTAGATATTACGAACGACGCCACACAGAACCGTCCCGCTCGACGCGACGGTAACCGTCGCGCCACGCCACCGCCGCGCCGAGCGGGAATACAACTCAGAAGCGGCGGGGATGGGCGCGGCGGGACGCGAACGCAGTGCTCTCAGGGCGCCGACGCTTTGTGTTGTTCCGTTTATGTATGTAGTAGTCACACTGCCGGCGGGGCGTGAGCACGTCGCGTCGGACGGTATGGAGCGTGAATGTGATTTTGTATCGTTTTACAAAAATGGATGTCGAAAACTTAGTTGAATTTGTTCGTGCTCACGTATGTTTGTACGATTTGGGCCATAGGTAGTATAAAAACACTGTTCTTAAAAATGAATGGGCGCGGCGGGACGGGACGTGATCGCGCCCGCAGTGTGACCGATGCCGCCGCGCCAGCGCTGCATCGCCGCCCCGCCACGCCGCGCCCCGCCACGCCACGCCACGCCGGCTGTGTGCAGAGACCTTAACGCAGTTTCGGCCCTAAGTGGACTTCAAGTTACGCTGGCTATCAGACGGGGTATGGTGCGCTTCGTCACATCTCTGCGAGTGCGCATGGTGACATCCTGGATAGGTACACGCTGATGATAGGCAATACGAATCTAGCTGTTTGACAGTTCACGGCGCGACGCGACTCTCGAGGTTAAGTGTGGCTAGTTAGCCACATTTTAACGAGTCGATAGCTGAGCGCTTATAACCTATAAACACAATTTCACAGTTGCCGCCTGGAGTCTGGTCTAGTTGGTAGTAATAGGCTCGTGCCTAATACATAGAATTTGAACAATTCTGGCAGGTTACAACAACAACAACAACAACATCTTATACCTGTACCTACTTTTAGAGCATAATAAAGTTGTGATTCTGATAAAGTTTACTTTGGTACACCTCTGACTAATTCTTTGTGGAATAGAGATTTGGTGTTATATTAATCAAGACGTAATCAGAATACGACGTCGACGTGGTGATAAATTCTCTCAGTTTAAAATAGACCTTTAGACATGCAAAAAGCCAGCTTAAGAATTTCCAATACGCAATGTTACATTTGTATCGAACATTTTAAATTAAGATTCTTTTTTTAAAACAAACGCAACAAGTCAAAATAAACCCACGGTAAATTTATTTCGACACACCCTCACACCAAAGAAAATAAATTTTAATGTACTCACCGATAGCTGACGACATTCACTGATTTACAGCAAGACAGGAACTCAGCACGTTCAAAAACTGATGACACCATCACTTAACACAATAACACTCAACTAGAAATCACTCACGAGCCGATCATGGATCCGTGACCCGATCACGGAACACGAAAGTCATAATAATAATCAGCAGCGAGATTGCCACCGCACCGTGCGCGCGCGCGGGTTTTAGTGTAACTGAGTGATACCATATCAAAGAATTAATAATTAGCATTTAAATTATTCATAATCGAAATATTAATTTCATGATGTACCTAAGGGTTAAAATAGGAAATAAAAATCTGTCTATCTTTATTTTTGCAGCTAGAAATCGGATATTGAGTTACATATCAATTTTAGGACAACAAATCTTCTTGTGTGTTTATGAAGGTGTGTGTGTGTGTAAATACAAAAGAGATAAAACAATTATAAATGAATATACAGAGTGCGGTGTTCGTCTTAAGGCTGCACCAAATGGGAGTCCAACTCACCATGTGCCAGGTAAATGTTTCTGGCGCTTTAGCGCCAGAAACATCCACGGATGCAGCAGCTGATATTTATATCAGCTGCTGGATCCGTGCAGTGGCGTACGGAAGCCAAGCAGACAAGAAACAAATTAATTAAATTGATATTGATATTTTTTTTATAATGATTAATTTATTGTTATTGAATTTAATGTCACTGTTATTTATTTACAACTGTGTTTGTCTACATGTATCGCATTGGATTAGATTCTGTATTAGTAGCTGAATGTATGTGTATAAAAAATATTGTTTTTCAAAGAAAATTCTGCACGGTTTTCATAGCTGATGAAAGTTTGTGTAGAAGTTCGTCATTATCGAAGTTAGAAACGATGAAAATTGTTCTAAGACTTCTGTATATAGTAAAAAGTTATGCAAAAAGACACATAATTTTGACCTCTAAAAGTTGCAAACGCCAATTATCCAAGAAGGGGTCAGGTAATATAGAACACAGACTTTACGTTGAGTGCGTTTTCGTCTACATTCTACCCTCGAGCATAATGTAACGAGGTGACGCTTGCCGCTGAGGCTCGCAGCTAATTAGTTTAATTGACAATCCGTTTAATGGATAATTAAGTGACGGTAAAGCTTAATGGGAATGTATTTTGTGTTCGTCCCAGTAAGTTCTTTAATAGAATACAGAGTGGAATCCCCATCGTCGCATATTTGGACACTTTAATTTCGATACATGATACACCAGCCAATATTTTTTTGTATTTCCATATTCTCAGATGTTTTTACCGAATTCTATAAAAGAGGTGGACCAACGACTTGGTAAGTGTCGCGGGAATCCGACGGCTGCGGGACGCATGGTCCGGCCGTTGTGGCTTTATTTGGGGGCGGCCTATGTCTAGCAGTAGACGTCTTCCGGCCGATAAAATTGTCTTTTTGGTTGTATGTTCACCAAATATTCTATCAACTGTTGACCGCTAGAAAAGATGTAGAACAACCAAAATAATCTTACTTTTTCGAGGAGGCAAGAAATAATTCCAACAACACCGGCAAAGCCACAGGACTCCTGAAACTTTAGATATTTCACTCTTATTAATGTTTATTTTAAGTCGATTGGAAATCTAAAGTCAAATCATTTTATTTCAATTCGGCCATTCAAAAGGTAATTATTTAAAGTATATTTTTGTAAAAAATTATCTGCTAATATTTTCGCTAAAAACTTTATAAAGTCATGAGTTTTATAATAACACGTGCATAAAGTTTTAAGAAACAATTTTAAATACACTGAAAATATCCACCAGGAAGAATAATAATTGCAATATAATCCCGTATAAACTCTACTCAACTCCAGCACTGGGTACCCGATAACTTCACAAGCGCAACCACAGCAATAACTCAATGAAATGAAATGGAAACTTGTTATTTTTCAAAGAAACGCCCTCTCTACTCTCTGGTCCAGTAACATTAGCTCCACTAACATATCGACGGTCATAACTTGGGGGAAATTGGGGGGAAAATGCTCAAGTGGTAAGCACTGATGAGGTTATGAATTTTTGGGTGAGATGATGGATTCGGAATGAGGAATCGATGATTGGTGATCATTCATTCGGTAGTAGTGATTAGGGATCAAATAATAACATAGTTTTCTAATATTTGCAACAAGTATTTGTATGTGGGACTTCTATAGTAAGTTGCAAATAGTATTGTATCAGTTTAACAGTCTATAAGAAAATTGCAATCGTGGTTTCTTCGTTTCTTAGTAATATCGCACTTGACTGGCCTGTTGGTCTAGTAGTTAGTGACCCTGACTGCTATTCCGGAGGTTGTGGGTTCGATTCTCACCCCGGACAAATGTTTGTGTGATGAGCACGATCATTGTTCTGTGTCTGGGTGTAATTTATCTATAATATGCATGTATTTAGAAATATATACACAAGCTCTCAAGCTTAACTTGGGACTAAATGTCGTTGTGTGAAAAGTTGTGGAATATTTATTTATTTATTAATTCAAATTTATATCCATAGAATAAAAATAAATACAGAACAAAAAATATTAAAAACAAATTAAATGAATCCAAACGTTGCGTCCGTCTCGCAAGTGCACTTTTACACTAACATCAATCTAAATCTTAAAACTCATCCTAATCCTTACGATAAAACCGTTAAACAAGTCTAGTTACATAATTTATTAACCCCATAATGAAGCCGACGACCGCCGTGAAAACATTTAGTAGACCAAACACCCACGAAGCGTGAAGCCACTTACTTTTTAGAGTCGGTTTCGGTCCAAACAAAACAGCAAAACCTACTATTTCAGCTAGTTTCAGGGAGTAAACTGGCGGCTAATTTTTTGTTCCTATAGCGCGGGCTACCGAATTGAAGCCGCGGCAAAAAAGGCTATAAAAGTCATACTGGGTAGAACTGGGCGAAAATGGCTAGGAATGGGCGGGAATGGGTTGGAATGTCTAACCTCATAACTCGTGGGAAACTCGATTGGAACTCGATTCGATCGTATATCGTGCAATCGAGCCATACTGAGATTGGATTCTGTAATAAATAGTGTTCTTAGTGGCATTCTGATTCTATTACGAGTTAGTTGGAGCATCAATTTCGTGCTTTTGGTGGTGTCTGTTTTGATTCAGGTTTGGGTAGACTCTGGAATTATAACATGGTTTGATAAAAGCAATACAAGCAGCAGTACAAGTCTTTCTTTGCCCTTTTGCGCCTTATATTTTCTGTCTCTGCATCACCATAAAGTTGACTGGGAGCTATTGTCTATGGCATTAAGTCCGCCTTTCTATAGTTTTTTTTTTACTTATTCACACAGCTTTAAGAAATAAATGATTAAAAAACCTTCTATCATTCCCTTGACGACATCTTAACAAGAGAAAATAAACGACTTTATTAAAACTATGAAAATTAATGACTGTCGTACATTTTGTGAAAAAACAAAGAAACAGTAAATACCTATAGTTAGTTTAATACGTGGCTAGGTGGAACTAAGAATGAGAAAAAAAGAAGTAAGTATTATCATGTGAAATTTAAAAAGATAAGTTCTAGGTACGACTACCTAGAACTTATCTTTTTGAATTTCCTCATTGTCGCCGCTCATCGATTCCAAGGGGCATGTCTTAGACTCCCTCCATCATTCCACTTTGCTCCGAGTTTCGCCAGTTTTGCACTTTCAAAAGTATTTATTCCGAAATGTTCGCTTCTAGAATTTACATGCACCTTGCGTAGTTAGATTTTCTAACCATTACTTAATCTGATCTGAATTTAAAGTTTGCGCTATCTTTGTTATTCTTTTAGTGGTTAATGTGATAATATAATTTTAGACTACTTATCAAATTAATGTTTTTTTTATCATTCATATTAAAAAACTGACATGATGTTCACTAGTTATAGAAAAGAAAACGACTTGTTTAAAAGTGTTTGTTATTAAAAAAAATAGTGATCATCTCTACTACGGGAAAATCTCACTAGGTACCTACCTAGTGAGATTTTCCCGTAGTATGATGAGCCAGTGATAAACCTACGAATATACCTATATCCGTAGGTTTATCACTGGCTCATCATTACAAATTCAACTTGAAGTTGAATTGAATTGAAAATTCATTTATTTATTTTGTGCACATAGGTTACAATTATTTAAGATCTTACAGAAAAATGGTTCATGCTATGTCCCGCCAAAAGGCATACAAAATTAAAAAGTTACCATAATCAAATAGTAATAAAAATTAATACACCCAGGCAGAAGCGCAAGCGCTGTAATTCTGACACTTTGTTTACGTTCTTAAATGTCATACACGCACGCAAGTTGCAAGCACTACGCGTTGGAACTTTCAATATAAATATTATTAACCACTTAAATCGTAATTTATCCCAAGTGGGTGAAATAAGAAGTGAATGTAGAAATAAATGTAAACGTATTGTTATCATTATTTTATCCTGGAGTTTTTTTATGAACTAATCAGTGTAATAGTTCGGTGATTTCACGCATACGAAGCCAGTCCATGTATATTTAGCAAAGAGAACTTTTGACCAAGACTATATCGGTGGAGTCTAAACCATACTATGAATTGCAAGTCAGTTGTCCTTTAAACTACGACGGACGTCTCTCAAAGTTAGCGTATGAATTATTTATAGAGCACCAGAACCGGGCACGACTTGTAAATTGGGTTTGACTTACAAGATACGTGAGTACATCAATATGGGTGCGGTTCTGTTTAGCTTTCTGCTTCCTGCTTCTAGTCTTAGAATCCAGCTAGGTTAAGATAGTATTATTGTATCGTTTAAGATTTCGATTAAGACTTTGACTTGACAATAAGACCCATAAAAAGGCACCTCTGAACTGACTTACAAGTTAAGTTTATGCTTGTAGCCGCACATTTCAAACCGTTTCGTACTGTTCGGAAAAAAATAAGGGTAAAGAAACCCCATACTTACTCTTTTCAAATAGGTTTAACAATACTTTGTAAACATTAATCAGATTATAGGTGCCTAGAATAAAAGTTAATTTACTGAGATAGGTATGTACAAGGTGATATATAGAATCTATCATATATAGCGAATAAAGGAAATAAGCAATTCAGCTGATAATTCAAATTGTTTTAATACATATTATCCGTGGTAGTCACATATGTTATTCAAAAAAAGTAATAATCGTGAAATTAATAAAACAAAAATGAAGATCAATAACAGAATAGTGTGTGATTATACAGGGTGTAAGGGACAGCCCTCCTCAAACTGATAGGGTGCATTTAGCTCCTGATTTTGAATCATAATCCACCGTAATTTTTCTCAGGAAAATTTTAATTTTTTTATCGTTTTTTCAGGTTTTTCAGTTTCATTTCAATGTATAATAACATTCTCTGAAATAAGCACTCCACTTATGTAAATAATACGGCTAAAATAAAAAAAACCAACAATGGATGTTGAAATACTCTAACGAACGACTTGACGGAGCGGGCGCCCGAAGGCTCGCTGCGTGCGTTTTGCCACGGTTAAAATACATTGCGTATGAGGAAATAAAACAAATCAAGTTTATTGGATTCCCATAACATTCCTGAAATAATTTCTTGTACCGGTCATCTTAGTATAATATTAAATACTGAATTCACCCCATCAGTCTGAGGAGGGCTGTCCCTTACACCCTGTATAGAAAAGCAAACATAAATTTAATTACTCTAGCTTCAAATTTGATTTTGCCAAGATTAAAACACATTTTGTTTAGGTACAGATAAATGTTTATTTAACATAACTAATTATACATTATTAAAATATCACGTTCTACACACTGAATTGAAGACCAAAGCGGTGCTGCTCTTGGCTAGATTACAGATAAATCTGTATTTAAAAGGCTGGACAGATAAATACAACACTATTCTAGCGCACGATATACAACTTGCGTGTTATTTGAAGCTATCTACCCTATCAGCAACGTTAACCAAGAGGTTGTTGGCACTGCCCAGTATTCAACACACAATATAAAATGTGAAAGTTGAGTCAAAAGGTTTATCACTTTGCAATAAACTGTAGATGAAGATCAAATAGAGCAAATTTTAGGTCACTTAATTTTAAATATAGTCTTAAAATCAGCTCCATTTTATGAACAAAACAACCACATTAAGTAGTTGATACACAGTTCAGTCTAACCCGAAAACTTAGTACAAACTTGAGAACAAAATCTTCCGAGACTCCGAGGAGACAAGATTTAGGGGTCATCTAACGGCAAAATTAGTGTTTTAATAATTAAAAGTAAAACAGGCCTGTGAGGGCTTGCTATAACTCCGGCGAGGGACAAAAGCTGGTCATTAAATTTAATATTTTACGGAGTGCCGCTAGTTTTCCCACTCGACCTGGTTGCCGGGTTTCAGCGGTGTAAAGTGGATGACAAGTCGAGGGATTTTTCGAAGTGTTGCTTAACTAGAGATTTTTGAATTATATTTTGAGTTTTGACACCTTAAAAAATTGTCACCAGCACGGTTGTTTTTTTGAAACGAGCGGCCTTTGAGAGTAAAAGATTGAAGTATGTTGAGCAAATATGGTGGAATTTTAACTATGTGAGAGTAAGTATGCCAGGGAGTCTACTCTTCCATGTTAGTTTTAATTTTTTTTATTATTTTTGAATTTCTCTTTTTAACTTTTTATCGTAATTGTTATTGTCTCTATGTTACTTAGTGTAATTGGTGTTGTACCGTATTAGGTAACTATAAATACAAAAATAAATAAAATAAATAAATAAATGTTTCCGTGAAACAGTAGGTTTTGATACGAAAATATTCTTGGTTTCTAGATTGAAAAGAGAATTGCTCATTGATCTGGTGGCGTATCATACTTTGTTCTAGATTTATGTTCAGGTAAGAACTTCCTTCTAAAACATGCAACTAGAATTTATTTAATTTGTAAGTCGCATGTTCTAAAGTGTCTATAATTGGAGTAATTGAAATAAATTATTTGAGTTTAACTTTAATTGTTTTTTTTTATAACATAAGGAGTGGAGTCGGTGTGGTCAGATATGCAGTCGTTCCATGTGAACTCGGATTCAGCTGCATCTGATTAGACTGGAAGGCAGCCCGAACATTGTTCACAAAAAGCAGAGAACCATCTCAATTTCTTAGAAATCCCTTTAAAGACTATTAAAGTTTACGGCACAAGGGCACACCAGTACATTTTCTTGTAGTGTAATGTCTTCTCATTTCCTCATCTATCACTATACGTATGTTAGCGAGCGAGACAGCAACAATCTGTGAACACACACAGTCGTCGTGTAATCCGGGGTATTAATGTAGACCGTCTGTTAAACGATATTAAACTGTCGATTCCAGCCATTACTAAGTAGTTACTGCACGTGTATTGCTAGTCTTTTGCAATTGAATTTAACATTGTTATGAGCATTTGGATAAGAGTTACTGTGTTAAAAGTATCTGCAAGTGTTCATAGGGTAGTAAGGAATATTTAAGTCCAACTGTGACTCCCTTTAAATTAAGAAGATTGAAGAAAAATTACAACGTTGGAAGGTTACATCGTGACATCTGCTTGTGTTGGTCCTTCCACCGTATTCTAATAATGTTAGCACTATTATAATAAGTATGAGTTTTGTATGAAAATGTCAAAAATAAATAAAGTAATGCAACTATAAAAGTAAAATGGTAAAATACAAAATAAAATAAAACCAAAAACATCTAGGCGTCAAAGTACTTCTCTGCAGCGCTGTAATCCGGGACCGCACCCAGAAAACTGGCAGCATTGACACGTTAGATGGCAATGCTTATTCTTTGGACAAAAACTAAGCCACTATAATATAATAAATAATAATAATAATATATATTTATTCAAAATTAAAATAGGTAAAATAAAATTACTAAAATCTTATTGAGAATTACAAAGGGATTCGAATGTTAGATGCCTGTAGGTACAAAGATGGATAAACCTGTAACACAGGCGACATGTCGCCTGTGTTACAGGAGCTCATTTTGGTTGGTAGTACAAAAAAGGTAACCTATTAACAATATTTAACATAGAAGATGATGACATTTAAGATATTATTCTATAACTAAAGACAGGACCTTTTATAACTATAAAAGGTTAACATAATTACGCTTTATGGCCAACACATAGGGCACCTACGGTCTAACATCAAAATATCAGGAAAGATAAAATTTTAAAAATGATCAAAAGATATCATGTCATAACAATCTGTTTAAATGCATGTTCACAAAACAATGTTTATCAAAACTAGAAGAAAAACTTCAATATATTGAGTATTGAAACGTGTAGTTTCATTTTAGATTCTTAATCTCTTTCCAGCCTTTAGTCGTAAAACATTTTACTGCTTGCTCGAAAATTCTACTATTTTTGTGCCGCACAATACAATTCCAGGTTCGTTTGAGGTAGTTCATGATTCTGTGTTTTTTTGCTCAGTTCTAGTTAAATTTAAAGCTAGGCTGAATCAAACAGTGTTGCATAGTCAAACACCTTTGATAGCAGCGCTTGAATGAATAGCTTCCACATTCAACAATACTTCAACTCTCTCGTTGAAGTATTGTTGAATGGTTTATTAAATACCCTTTTTGTAGTACCGATGAATGACAGTCTAGAGCAGAGAAGGCTACCTTTTATTGGTTCTTCTTTATATTTTTTTGTGTGGCTAGTAAATGAACTGGTGTCAACTGGCTTCGCATGCCGTTGAGAAATATCTCTTAGCCATGCTTTCCTCATGCTATTTTCTTTCGCCATTTTTTAAACAAATGATAAATTATACAATAGGTACTCTACTCAATCAATGTTCGACTTTCTCGAAAACAGACAAAAAAAAATCAACTCTCCATACATATATCCGAACAGTTGAGTTTTGTATGGAGAGTTCATTTCTTTTTGTCTGTTTTCGAAAAAGTCGTAGAACAAATGTTGTTGTTTATGATGTTAATAATCTACTCCTGCGAGGTTGTTGGTGTTTTACAAATAACCCTGTATAAGTATGTTTGTCAGCTGTTTAGTATCCATTACACAAGCTCTGCTTAGCTTGGGACTAGATTGGGCTGTGTGAAGTTGGCATTTTTTTTTTTTTGTTTTAATACTATAATCAGAGGTACCTGGCCTTGGGTTGAAGTCCATGGCCTATAACTGGACAGTCCACCGATCACACCACTAGGCTATCATTACTTTACACTCGAACACTTTTATTGGTGAACGTCCATTGTTTACTAAAAACAATGTTTACATGTGACGTACTTGCTATAAATTTCAAAACTTAACGTTGAGTAAGTTGACCTACCTGGTTTACTAATTAAATTTTTCAATGAAATTTTCTTTGTTCTTTTTACATGTATAGCTTACTACGAATAGCTTATTGTACTTTATTGCTTTAATTTAATTAATAATTGTTTGTTTGATATTTTAACGCAAGTTGTGGTCTCCTTTAATTGAAGATGCACAAGGAATTGTACCTATTTATACTTTGTTTAATTTAGCGTGTAAGGTGTTATCTTTGTTGGAGATCCAAATAAATAAAAATATAAATATAAATACAAATACAAATACTGTAACGATTGGTTGTTTTATTATTATTATATTTTACTGGCCTATATTTTCCCACTGCAGGGTGAAGGCCTCCGTACTTTCTTTCTACTTTTCTCCGTCAAGTGCTTTTAGACAAAATAAAAGTAAAAATGAAAATTTACTTTAAATAGCTTTTTATTTGGCACTCCAAATGAACTACTAACTCTTATAGTAGTTACAGTTTGTATGCTAAAAGCGATGATTTTTGTATACTATCCAGCCTGAAGTTGTATAATTATTATTTTAATCCAAGCAAAAGAAAAGGCCTCAATAAGAAGAGTCCTCTTACATTTCACAAAAGTAGGTACCCTTTTCTCAGCCCGTTGTTTTTATTCTGAAACAAGTCCTTTGAAGAAAAACCGTGTACAAAAAACGCTTTATAATTAAAAATGCCAATACTTTGTGATCAAGTGTCTAAACCGGTGTACAGTCACAAAGGGTGACTCTGCAAACAATTAAGGATACATTTTAATTGAAACTTGTTGAATATATTAACGCTAAACTATGTATAGCGTGATGCCTTTGACTGTCGCATTTGTAATGGGTTTTCTTTGGTGTAATAGGAACCATATTGACTGGCTCGTTGGACTAGTGGTACGAGACCCTAACTGCTTTTCTGCGGTTCGCGGGTTCGATTCCCACCCAAGACATAATTATATTTGTGTGATGAGCACAATCATTTGTTCTGTATTTGGGCGTAATTTATACGCAACATGTATGTATTTAAAAATAATAACCAGTTGTTTAGTAGACATAGCACAAGCTCTGCTTAGTTTGGGATTTGAATCCACGACCTCCACTATAGCAGTCACAGCTACCTACTAACTACTAGTTCAACGGGCCAGATATTTAATTAAAATTTCCTTTCGAATCAATTCGAAACTTAAACTGAAATTGACCAGCAATAAACGAAATCCAATGCAATTTACATTAATCCTCCATAATGAAATGAAACCACAGACAAACAGCCGTATATTGCTGTTATAAACCTTTCAAATTACAGCCTTGTACTCTAAAATATTAAAGTGGCTAATTGGCTCTTTGGAAACATTGATATTATCAAGTAATATCGAGTTAAGTGGTTCGTGTTTGTTCACTACTCCATCCAATATCCGGGATATTGACATTGTATTAAGAAACGTCTTGGTATTGGAAAAACGATTCGTTGCAGTTTTACGTTTTTTTTTTCGTTAAAAGGAGGGTATTTTCTTAGGTCATTTGGCATTATACCGAATGTCGTATGAAATAATGGGGCCTTTCTTATTATTATTTTTAAGGGTGGCGCGTTTGTCCGTGGTATTTGCACAGAGAGCCAATTCCCATAGTTTTATGAACGTTGGCATTTATATATTTACTTAACACTTTTGAATACACAAATGTACAGAAGCGGGCATACTATATTATTTCAGTATAAATCTTAGAAAATTAAACTACAACGCAAAAATTAACAACACTAACAATAGTGGAGGTCATGCAGATAGACACACAGTAAATAATTATAGTGTAAACATTCAAGTTCTTTCAACTTTTCGGAGAGTTAGTTTCGCCACTTCTACTTCCCAGCAAAACCTCTACGAAGTGGTGAAGGGCGGGTTTTTTGGGGGACTGCCTTATTGTAATATTGACGCAAACATGTAGAATGCTGGTATTCAGCTGCATTTAGATTGACTGAAAGTCTATTCCAAAATAGTTAGGAAAAGTTAAGCAGACATAGAAACTCTAGCTCACTTACATGTATTTTAAAATTAATTTTGTTTTTTTTTTATACTCAATAGATGTTTTTTTACTCATTACAGTATATAAAGCTATTTAATGGTAGGTATAAAGACCTGAACTTCACGTATCACACACTGGGGACTCGTCAGTAAGCGACATAACGAGTGAAAAGTTTTTAATATCGGCGTGATACTTTTTTTGACGTGTTTTATTGGAGTTTTTTGTTTTTTATTAGTATGATCATAAATAGTGCTGTGTGTGTGTGTGTGTACTAAGTGAATAACACACAGTATAAAACCAAACCAGCCTGTGACCGTCCCACTGCAGGCCAAAGACCTCTTCTCATACAGAGAAGGCATGAGCATTGATCACCACGCTTGCTCAAGGCGGATTGGCGATTTCAAACTTATATTAACTATAAGTCCAGGTTTTCTCACGATTTTATCCATCACCGATGTTCATGAGTCTAAGATAAACTTAGAAAGTACATATGAATTGAAAAAGAGTCACATTTGGTACTTTCCCGGATTTGAACCACAACCTCGTGCATGAGAGGTAGGCGCCTTAACCTCTGGGCCATCACAAAATAACTATAATGCTTGTTTAATTATTTTTTTGAATAGACAGACTTGTTTATAACAGTGTAAAGAAACAGTAACAAAGGACGACGCCTAAAAAACATATTTTGTGCAGATGTCCAAAATAAAAATATCAGCTGAGCTATTGCGTATGTCCGTTGACAGTTGATAGTGATAATCACCGGGCAAAGTGTTCAACAATTAAGTGTCAAATAGCTAGTAGTGTATTTTTACTTTGAAAGTATATCATCTGGTCTGGCCTGACTAGCCTGTTGGTCGAGTAGTTAGTGACCCTGACTGCTATGCCGGATGTCGTGGATTCGATTCCCTCCCAGGCCAAATGTTTGTGTGATGAGCACGATCATTTATTCTGTGTCTGGGTGTAATTTATCTATAATATATTTATGTATGTATTTAGAAATATATAAGAATGTTTATCAGCTGTTTAGTATCCATAACACAAGCTATCAAGCTTAACTTGGGACTAAATGGCGTTGTGTGAAAAGTTGTGGAATATTTATTTATTTTTTTTATCTGCCTACCTTTTCCGAATTATATTGGGGTCGGCTTCCAGATTAATTGCTACTTGGATTGACTGCCTGTCTTCTCTAGTTTTAATATCATACTATGACTCGTCCATTTTAAACGTAATAAAGTCTAAGATAGCAGACAATGACCAACATGTTGTAGAACGTCAAGACTTAACACATCTACGCCAAAGCTTGCCTACGCCGTAGCAAGTCTACGCCGTAGCATACCTACGCCGTAGCAAATCTATCGTAGCACCATATAAACTTAAGTGTTGACAACCATAGTTTCTCTTAAAGCCTCGACGCTTCTAACTTACCCAACCCTTCGTTGTCGGTAATAAGCATAATGTTATATAAGTAAGTGTCGAAAGCTTGTTTCGTCTTTGTTCACAATCACGTGTAGTTCAGTGGCGCTCCCTAGAGGATGTACTTACGGTAAGTACTCAGTTACAAAGTTACTTCCGCCCTTACTTAGCTGGCTAAATGTGAGCAGTATGCCCAAGTATTACGTTTATGTGTTGAGGCTTTGAAGGAGGCATGTACATTTTTGAGGAGGCACAGGTTATGTTGCGATTTGAGGAAAGGAATAATTTAAAGTAAAAAAGTAACAAAATCGTGAAATGAACTTAATTCGACTATTGAGAGAGATCTGCAAAATACTGCCTCAATACATCATAGTGCTGGGGAGTTTGTTCCGCCACTTCTTCTTCCCAGCAAAACACTAGGAAGTGGCGAAGGGTGGGCTTTTTCGGGGACTGTCTTATGTAATTTCGACGTTCAAAAAGTACTGATCCTCAGCCAAATTTGAATAAATGACTTTTGATTTGATTTTGATTTTCATAAATCCATCTTTGAATACAAGTGGATCAGCCATTTTCAAAAAGACTAAAAAACTGTGAAACCAGCCACTCAATGTCCCACTACAGGGCAATTAGTGTCTTCTCATACAAAAAAGGCACGAACATTAATCACCATACTTGTTCATTTGCAAATAATGTGTATGTTTCAAGGCGAAACAGTCCTTGTATGTAATTTTTCACAACCAAGAAGTATTGATTTTTATCCTTTCTTTGAATAAAACATTGCAAAAGATCATGCGTGTAATCCCCGAAGGATTAAGTAGAGGTGTGCCTGCAGCATACCAACATTTCACCAGTTTTGTCAAAGTCCCATGTAATAGGAGGTGACCCTATTGCCATCAATCGGGCACAAATACTGACTCCGGACTGCTACTAAGAACTTCCAGATTGAAAACTTTGAACCCTTATGATTAGACGTAGCGCTTGCAACCGCTAGACCAATAAGGCACTCAGATCTTTGAACAAATAATTTTGACTCTAATAATTATTTTAAGTTCAGATTACCTCAGGATGTTAGCTGCTGTTTGCTGTCTATCAGCGCTAAATACATTACCGTCTTAAAATTTTAATTCGTCCATCAAAAACCTTCTAGCAGATTTTCTTACAAAACGCCTACGCACTATTTTAACATATGAAAATTTTACACAGCAGAGAGCGAAGGCTGTGGAATTAAAGAGCACAGTTCTAGAGAACACTTGCAAATATGTAGAGGAACATTTACATTTATTCTGGGAATACATAATATGAAGCGAGAGACAAAGGAAGTATACGATTAAGTCTGCTTGTCTGGTTGTCTGTTTCCGCGCTCCGTGAGGAAACTTAGGTGGATGTTTTGGTAAAATAATTTCAAAGATTTCGTTTTTTGGGAACAGTTTTCTTATCAAAAAATATACAGTACGGAAGGGGGAGTTCGATCAATTAAATTAATGTTTTTTTCTAAGATTCAATGGAAAAAGACAGGTACGCACACGTTTATGATTTTTTCCTACGATTTATCATGACCAAAATCAAGAAATTCTAATTCTTGTGTTATGTAAAATCCTGCATCTTTCGTATTTATTTTACTTTGTAATATTGCGCGTGTGTTTTCTATAGGATAAAAGTGTCCCAGAGGTATATATATACTAGATTGTTCTAATCTAGACTCAGAACGAAGAACGAAGAACGTTCTGTTCTTTATAACAGTTGAATCGGGACAAATCTAGATTCCACACTGCTTCTGAGAATTGCTAGATGTAAAACCCAATAACACTTTGTACTACCCGAGAATCGAACCTAAGGCCTTCTACTTAGCAGAAGCACTTAAATCCTCTAGACAGACGAGGTAGTCAAGTCATATTTTGTTTACTTCACGCAATCTCACAAATGTGCAAATCTTTGTAAAATGTAGAACAAAATAATAAGGCAGAGACAAGCAACGCCACATAATCTCGCGAGTTCACCGAAAACTGTAGACAAAGGAATATATTTTTGTATTAAACATACCGACCTGCTGTATTTTGTTAATAACGCCGCGAGATCTCTCAAGAGTCGCCTGCTTGCCTTCCAAATTTTAATCCTATTACCATATAGATTAAGTAGGATTTCCAACAACGGTGGCGCGAAGAATTTTCTAAGTGAGTACATATATACCGTTTTATTGTGCCCCCACAAGAGTACTCGAGTTATGATTGAGTTTTTTGTGTAACATTGTTATGGAAATAACGACCAATATGTTGTTTTGATTGTGATGTAAAGGCGACACCTAGACTTTTGACGTTTTGAATGTTTTATTGACTTTGACGTTATGGCTTCGCATTAATTGATGTTTTACTTTTTTAACGAGATTTAGTGAGTTTATATCGGACAGAACAGAAATATGAATTGTGTTTTATTGTAATTGTTGTCGTTTTTTAAAATACACACATCAACACTGTCTAGGGATATTTTGGATTTACTCAATTTACTCAAAATGTATTAAAAATAGCATGCAACATGTATATATTTTTATAAAGCCCATTTATCAGACTACACTCCAGAATAAAAGAAAACAATGTTTTTTGCGTAAACAAATTTTTATTCAAATAAAGAAAAAACATGAAATAATGGTAAAACTAACAACGAATGTGTTTCTCAAGAAAAATTTACAAATAAAGAAAAAATAATTTGTTTTTAACTGTTCTGTGAAAAATCAGTAGTCAGTAAAACCACCCATGACGTTAATAACGGTCCTGCAACGGTTTTTCATGCTTTGGATTAAGTTATCCAAGTCTTGCTGCGGTATATTGTCCCAGGTCCGGCTAAGATGCAAAAAAAGTTGCTCTGCCGTTGCAACGTTTGCAGGGAAATTCCTCAAAGCCCTTCTTTGGAGCATGTCCCACGCGTGTTCTATGGGGTTTAGGTCAGGCGATTGAGCGGGCCAGCCTAAGACCGATACGTCGTGCTCCTGCAACCAGCTCGTCACCACTCTCGCTGTGTGCGGACGGGCGTTATCGTGCATGAGAGTGAATTCTTGGCCCATTTGTAGTCGATGGGGGTAGATTATTGGTACTAGCACCTCGTTACGGTATTTTTCAGCCGTCATCGTGTTTCTGATCCAAACGAGGTCTGTTCTTCCACCAACACGAATTCCTGCCCAAACCATAATTGTCCCGCCGTGGTATGAATGGACTTCCTGAGGATGTTGCAGACGGCTCTCACGACCAGGAACTCGCCAAACACGCACTCTACGTGTATCGGGATGGAAACCGAACCGGGACTCACCGGTAAACAGCACTACAGACTACTGGTTTTCTTCCCAGAGCAAATGTTCAGGAGCCCACTCTAGTCGTCGTCCACGATTTCCTCGGCGTAGTGCTGGAGTACGAAGCGGTCTGCGAGCATGAAGGTTAGCTTAATGCAGCCTTCTCCTCACAGTTTGGTCACTCACAAGCAACTGGTGCTCTGACTGGAGCCTCTGAACCAACTGCATGGCCGTAACATTTGGTTGTCTTCTCGCGGCAACTTGCAAAAATCGGTCTTGTCGTCGAGTGGTTATGCGCTTCCCGCCTGGGTGTCTTTCAGCCACTTCACCAGTAGCACGATAACGTGACCATAACCTTGATATCACGTTTTGTCTTGTTCCAAACTCCTCAGCCATACTCCGTTGAGTAGCCCCAGCTTGGAGCATGCCTACTGCCCTTAACATTTCTTCTCTAGATAAATGGCGCCGCTGCATGATGCACACAATAACATTAATTCGGAATTAACCGATAACTTGTTATAAAACTTAAATTGGACACAAAAAAATAGCCACAAACTACTGTAGGTAAATGAAACCTTCGGACTTCGCTACCATTAGGCCGCGTAAATCTTTTGTTTTTATTGTATTTTTTCAAATTCAAATTTAGAATCGTTCAAAAAGGCTTACAAAATAAACGTTCTTCAAAAGAATTTAAAAGTGGCCAGTATTTTTTGAGTTAAAGAACTTTATACAAAATATCCCTAGACGGTGTTGATGTGTGTAAATTTTATACTATAAAGCATTAATTATATACTTTTTGCTGTGCCCAATAGGGTTCGTAATTGTACTCTAAGTTTAAGCCTGTTGTAAGATCTCCACACATTATGGAATGCAAATAAAGATATGAATATGCGAGATTTTGAGATTGGTTTCTTAAGAAAAAAAAAGCATTAATAAGCACAAAATATTGAATAATAAACTTAGAAAGTATTGCATTGCGGCAGCGCCAAATGGGTCCTCTTCAGCTATAACTGCCAATTAGTTAAACTGGTCTGAGGTGTGAGGTATCACGAACGTAAATTGGTTGAACAAGAAACTGAAATTCAATGGTTGTTGTTCGATCTACACTTATCATTTTAGCAACTAAAATTATATGCATAAAATCTGTCTTCTTATAAAACAAAATAAAACTCATTTCATATTAAAATGCCACAAAACAAAAACAAAAGAAAATCTGTAAGATTTCGCCGTCGAAACTTCTTCATAAATATGGACACGTCGATACTTAATATTATATTACTGGAACAGAGACGTTGCCATCACATTATTTAAATACGCAAGCTTACTAGAGGCTACGCGTAAATAATTCGGAACACGAAGCGCGAGACTCGAATAAATAATCGATTTGAATCGATTCTGTAGTTCTAGTCGCAATGTCTTCCTTTTCCGCGGCGTGGAATAAAAAATGCATTTAATTTAAATTCACCACTACGAATGTAGTAGTTGTACATTTTAAGATAGATTGCGGCTGTTCTTTGCGTCTCATATTTATCCACTGCTGGTGTCCTAGTTTATGTCAACCGTGGGCCTCTGACACGGCCGCAAATGCCGTTTTCCGCACTATATTTTCGTTCACCGTTTTTGAAGCAAGTGATAATTGTACAATACGCACATGAATTACAAAAGTCAGGGTCGTCAGTCGTGCCTTGGATTCGAAATCGAGCCCTATGATTTGGCCTATGACTAGGCTATCACCACTAAGTAAATAGTACTAACACAAGTGTATCGTAATTTGTACGAGTATACTAGGAGATTGAATTAATCCAATGCAAATTGAGTCTTACAATCTTCAGTACTTACAGATGCTAATCGATTAATTCATGCAACGCTGTGGTTCTGAAGCAGAATCTGCGAGGAATTTATCAGCGATGTAATCCTTTGACTTATATGCAGTTAGTATGCTTCCCTTGGAAATTGACTGGCCTGTTGGTCTAGTAGTTAGTGACCCTGACTGCTATGCTGGAGGTCGTGGGTTCGATTCCCACCCAGGACAAATGTTTGTGTGATGAGCACGATCATTTGTTCTGTGTCTGGGTGTAATTTATCTATAATACGTATATATGTAGAAACATATAAGTATATTTATCAGCTGTTTAGTACCCATAACACAAGCTCGTAAGCTTAACTTGGGATTATATGGCGTTGTGTAAAAGTCGAGGAATATTTGCTTTTTTATTTAAATTTACAGGTGTGTTTTAAACGAATCCACCACACTTTATTTACTGTTAGAAAAACCTGTAAATTGCGTGCCAAAGCCAATCAGTGCGATTCTTTAAATAAATTAATTGAATTTAACGCGTCTGGCTGCAGCCCGTCAGTCACAGGGTGCAATGATTCCACCTGATTGTCGACGTTCACCGCGATTGACATTTAATCATTACGCAACTACTTATTTATTAAACTAAGCGGGGTTGTGGTGCGAAATTTGATAGGGAATTCATTATTAGCTATACATTTGACTTCGATGGTCCTATTTTATCCATTTTTTTTTATATAATGTTTTAGACCTATTCATGTAATGGATTACATGAATAGGTCTAAAAAGGGTGTGCCCGCTTACATGTACAGAACTGGAGATCTAAACAATATGGTATTATTATTACACGCCCCTTTGTAATAATAATACCATATTGTTACAATACCGCTACAGGGTAAAGGCCTCTTCTCATCCAGAGAATGCACGACCATTAATCACCAAGCTTACTCAAAGCGTATTGGTGATTTCTGATCTACATAAACCAAAAGTCAGGTTTGATGTTCGATATTTTCCTTCATTGAATAATAGGATACTTACCACTAATGTGTTTACTTTTAAAGTAAATCAGAGACCTCGTAAGAAAACCTTAAATACTGATGCTTAATTACTGAACAAATATGTTTGATCTTTCTCAAATTTAAAGAAGCTTTATTAAAAACAGCAAAAAAACCAGTAAAGTTGTTCAAACACTCTAATTACATTCTCCTTTCTAATTATTTTAACTTTAATATTACCGTTTGTCATTCATAAGCAAACAAGTTCAATCTAGTGTTGAATTTTACATGCGCGTTAAGCATTGTCAATACGCTATAGGCAAGGTAAATAGCGATGAAACGCAATCATGCATTTTAACAAGCATAATAATATCAGCCAGTAAAGTTACATAAATAATACCACAACAATTACGCAACTATACTCCATCCGAGTAGGTAATTAACTAAAGGTAAACAATCTTGACAAGTCTTTTTACATAAACACTTTTTAATTAAATACAACTATGTTTAAACAAACTGTATAATTGATCATGTAATCGTTTTGGTTGTATCTAAATTTGTTTTCAGCTGCATTTTATTTTTAAACTGTGTTATTAAATAAAAAGACTTGTCAAGATTGTTTACCTTTAGTTAACTACCTACTCGGATGGAGTATAGAGCAGGACAGAATCATTACAGAATGCGCCCTCTCGCTCTTACACATTGGTAGGTACAAAAGTTCATGGTGTGTGGTTTTCGATGTAGACCATTACAGACGTATTATGTGGCCGCGCCGGATCGTTACGTCACGGTTTTATTAGTTAAAAGGCTTATTTTAACATTTGGTTAGGAGATATCATTATAATCGTCGCCGTAGCCGTAGGTATATACAACGTGTTATTTTTGATATCCCATAACTCTAGGGTATGGTTGAGACCATATCAAAGAATCAACTGGCATATGAATTATGTTTCAATCATCCTTTTTTTTTTTACTATCATACAAAATAATTCGACAAAGTCACGATGATTAACGTAAAACACCCTTACGTGAAAGAAAAGTGACGTTAGAAAGAAGATTCGTCGTACTGTTGACAATTTTTGAACTAATTAGGTAATGAAAATAATATTAATAATACTTAATAATAATATTCCACGACTATTCACACAACGCCATCTAGTCCCAAGCTAAGCAGAGCTTGTGTTACGGGTACTAAACAACTGATAATTTAATTATGATTGATGATATCTCCGAAACTATGCATTTTTGGACCATCTATTCTGGGAGTTTTAGTATTATTTTTACCTACAGAATATAACCCTAGAGTTATGGGATATAAAAAAAACACCTTGCTACTCCTGACGTTACGTAAATGATTATAAATAAATAATTCCTTCTTGGAATCAAAGGGCATAAGATTCATCGAACATTACTTTGATATCAACTGACCTATACGTCCTGTTTATGCCGTGGTGTGCCTGTGTTCTACTTTCGACGATAAACGCTCGCTTTCTACTTGTTTTATTGCCGGCAAAAGTATTGTTTTTCATTATCTTATCTCTTAGAGAGACCTAAATAAAATAGTGTACAGTCAGGGGAAAGTTTTAGGTTGATCTTGATATGGAAAGTAGCTTGTATGTAGGATATCCTTAGTAGAAATATGTCTGTAGTTTCATACAGGATGAATTTAATGTTGTCTGCCAAATGTTCACAGGATTAACATAAATAACTGTTACCTACTTACGAAACGACCATCATGGAAATCTCAGAAAATACAATAAAAAATCTTAATGCATTAATAACAAAGTTTAGGCAAGTTCCTTAACAAAAGGTCTCTAGAAAATATGTATCAAAATGTTTGTATTAAAATATCTGAGGGATTTTGATTTGATTACATTGTTTTTACATTTTATTTAATTCACCCGCTGTCCATGATCGGTCTGTTTATCAGCGGGCTACATCCCATTATATTACAACCTTAAAACTTGTAATAGTTCACCCGTTATGTATAGGTTGTCCATTTTGTGATGAGGATTGAAAATAGTGGGTAGAACTAAATAGAAATTCAGTGTATTTTTACAACGTTTGTGTTTCTATTGCCACAATAACGTTTAATAAATAAATATTCCACAACAATTTACACAACGCCATTTAGTCCCTAGTTAAGCTTGACAGCTTGTGTTATGGGTACTAAACAGTTGATAAACATACTTATATATTTCTAAATACATACATATTATAGATAAATAACACCCAGACACAGAACAAATGATCGTTCTCATCACACAAACAAGTGTCCTGGGTGGGAATCGAACCCACGACCTCCGGCATAGCAGTCAGGGTCACTAACTACTAGACCAACAGGCCAGTCAAAATGTAAACGTATTGCTATCATTATTTGTGCTTGAGTTTTTTCTCTGAACTAATCAGCGTCTTAGTTCGGTTACTAATTCACATAGACGAAGCCAGTTTATTTAGTAAAGTGAACTTTTGACCAAAACTATATCGATGGAGTCTAAACCATACTAAGAAATTGCAAGTCAGTTGTCCTTTAAACTACGACGGACGTCTCTCAAAGTTAGCGTATGAATTTCTTATATAGCGCAGAACAGGCCAGTCGGTAACGTTAAATAAGCGACAATATCCCAATAGATAGGGCGTCAGCCTGGTGATCGCGAGGTCATATTAACAACTTCAACTAAGGTAAAATGCTTGTGTCTGGAGTGGGTCACGTCATAAGTGCAATGAGTGGGAACTGAACTTACGACCCCTCCATCGTCAGGCCGACGCCTTTGCCAATGGGATATTGCCACTTAAAAAACAGATTTATTATGTAGTTTTCAAATGAACATACATTTTATTAGTCCTCACTTTTACTTCACAGAAACAAAATCAAAACCCATTCTTCATGAATCCCATTCAAACCTAAGTTTCACCAGACATTCGGAACAAGCAATTAGGTATGTCCAGTAACATTTATCAGACGCAAATCACCAGTAAAAGGCTATCAGTCTTCCAGTAACAAATCCTGCTGGCAGTTATGCAAATCTCAGCTCGTTCAAGGCTTCCAGCTGACGTGGTACACTGTCCATTATCCTGCCGAATTGAAAGCAAACAGAGGTTACGAGTGGTTGTACTATGTAATTTGGTGTTACCTGTCGTCAGCTAGTGTGACTAGGAATATTTTCTTTTAAAAACACGTTGCCTTACAGTATTAACGTCTCCTTTAATGTACACTAAGAAATAAACTTACACACATAAACAATCAGACACGAAATCTCGTAGTCCGTACTAATATTTGATCAGTGCGGGATTCGTACACGCATCGAAGATCAGCGAATCGAACACACTGCCTGCCTCTGACTTAACTATACATGTCGTTGGGAAACATCTTTCAGGCACACCGGTTTCCTCACGATTTCTCCTTCACTGTTTTTAAAGCAAGTGCTATTTTTTTTAAAATCTTACTAGCAATGTGGGTCACACATAACTAGTAGTCTTGTTAACCCAACTAAGCTAAACATGCTTGTGTCTGGTGTGGATCGAACTCACGATCTCTCGATCGTTAGGCCATTGGGCTATTTCCGCACATGACTCCGAAAAGTCAAATGTTCGTGCCTTGGGTTAGTAGTCAAAAGCTACGGCGCGGCACACGCTGGCAGAGTGTGAGTGTGTTGTCAGGAGCCGCGCCGTGCGTTGTCTCTGGAGTAGGCAGTGACTTGTTACTGCCGGCCGTGGTCGAGAAGATGGTCGGCAGCGTCAAGTCCTGGGACGCGGTGGTGTCCTTCTGCGAAACGGTCGTCTCGCGGAAGGAGGCTGCGGAAGGGAGAAGGAGATTATCTCCACTCACCCGGCCCGCTGCAGACGCATCGGGCGCAGGTGGAGGGCGGACAACGCCGTTCAGGGACGACGGACTCAGGGACGACGGACTCAGGGACGTCCGCCACCCTGGGTCGCCGTAGTATCTTCATATCCCGTGACTCCCGGCGTAGGTGTGAGACGGAATACGGAGTGGTTTTTAGTCAGTAAGAGTCTGACAGACCCCTCCGCCCGCCCAGGGGACATCCATGAGGATATTTCACCCCGCAAAAAGAAAGAAGTCGAAAGCTAGTAGTCATTCGCACGAAGCGCTTTGCCTGTTCCTTCGCTATGCGCACAACCAAAGAGTGGAATTCCCTGCCTGCATCAGTGTTTCCGAGTTCATATGACCCCAATCTGTTTAAGTCGCGAGTTAATAGGCTTTTTTTGGGTAAGCTCGTTCCATCGTTGACCTCATCTCTGACCGCAGGACAAGATTGAGGTCAAGAGTAGACCCATGATATATATATATATATATATATAAAAAGCTATGACTTGGCAGTTAGCCTAATAGCAATTTAAATGAAAGTACTCATGAATATCATTTACATTTATTTATTTTATTTTTATTTTTCCTTATAACCAAGTTTTTTCGTGACATAGATTTGTGTTAAAGATAATAAAAACATAGATTTTAGATACCGTATCACCCCTATTTACATTATACCTTATATGTGTCGACGCGTAAAGAAAACATTCCACGTATCTCAAGCTTGATTGCAATCTCCTAAAAAGCTTCCAAACCTTTACCGGAATTTAAGACAAAAACACAGAAACGCACGCCTGGCTGCCCATCTTCTTATTATAATCTCTTAGCAGTATGTTCTGTTAGGGGGTCCCTTCAAAGAGGCCTTTTAAGAAAATAAATAATTATTTATTTAGTTAATTACTGCAATTCAGCAACCGATCGCCGTAAAGGTTCGAAATACATTGACTTTAGTACCAATAATTTATTATTAATAAAGCTCTTAAATTAAGTAAAGTTCCTCCTGTTATAACATTTGTGTTGAAAAATTTGAATTTATTATTTATTATTATCTTCTTGATTTCAGTACTCGGAATCTTGAAAACGAGGGGCCTAAGCCAACTCTTAGAGGCCCAATGTCTTTAATGAAATGAGTCACCAACCGCAGATTTTCCCTGTATGCACTAGACAAGTGCACCCAAGGAAAACCTACGACTGGTGTAAGACTATTGCAGACTATGGTAACAAAAATACTGGACTGTATGCTAGGGTGGCTAAAATGGACTGGATACCTAAAACTATTAAGGACTATGGCCCCTGCCTTACCAATGTTATACAACGTGTTTTTTTTGATATCCCATAACTCTAGGGTATGATTGAGACCATATCAAAGAACCAACTGGCATATGAATTATGTTTCAATCATCCTTTCTTTTTACTATCGTACAAAATAATTCGACAAAGTCACGACGATTAATGTAAAACACCCTTACGTGAAAGAAAAGTGACGCTAGAAAGAAGATTCGTCGTACTGGTGACAATTTTTGAACTAATTAGGTAATAAAAATAATATTAATAATACTTAATAATAATATTCCACGACTATTTACACAACGCCATCTAGTCCCAAGCTAAGCAGAGCTTGTGTTACGGGTACTAAACAACTGATAATTTAATTATGATTGATGATATCTCCGAAACTATGCATTTTTGGACCATCTATTTCTAGGAGTTTTAGTATTATTTTTACCTACAGAATATAACCCTAGAGTTATGAGATATCAAAAAAACACCTTGTATATACTCGGATTAAATGGCAGGGGGTCACTTGCACACTCAATAATTATTATTAATAGTGCTGGACTACTGCTATTGTGTAGAGATGACTCAAAACCGTGATAATTCAGTATTTGAGGGTTTAATGTATGCTTGTATTAGTTCGAAATGAGAGCTGCGATAGATATCGTAATGGATATCTAATTCTTACTCTTTCGTTATCAATGCAGCAATATTTTTAGAAGGAATGAAATGTTTTTTCTCATCAGTAAACGACTGCCTGTATCTTCAACCAGCTGTGACGTCAGCGCCCAGATACTGAGCTCAATTAATTTTTCATCAGAATCTTTCACGTTAGCTCGGGGAGGGTTCCGTTGAAATAGCCTATTAATAGCCTCTTATATTGAACATGAAATACTCGAAGCTTGTTGCTGTTTGTATTGTGAAGTGGAAGTGGTTTTTCTTGTGTTATAGTTATTTGAGCGTGGTTTAGATATTTTGTTTAACAACTGCATTGCCACAAGAACTCTAAGAAATTGTGAAAAGCTAAAGCCTTTCACAATTTCTTAGTTTAGGGAAACTGTCTTACCTCTTCTCCTTCTTATCGTGTTGTTAATGACTGACGTGGTAACAGAGTTTGAATACCGCCTCTGAGTTAGCCAAGGAACTTATATCCATATAAGTTCCTTGGACTTAGCATACTATCTTATGTAAATTTTACGGTTAAAAGTGTTGGCACAAACTAGCTTTAAGATTTGAGTTATGATTTCAATTTTAATGATGATGGTACACAGAAGTTTGCCCTTATGAGTTGTTTTCAAAAATCACATAAAAATATAGATCCGTGTTTTTGTGCACAAAATACCTGTAATAAAAAAAATAATAATAACAATGTTCCACAACTTTCACACAACGCCTTCTAGTCCCAAGCTAAGTTAAGAACTTGTGTTATGGGTACTAAACAGCTGATAAACATACTTATATATTTCTAAATACATACATTTTATAGATAAATTACACCCAGACACCGAACAAATGATCGTGCTCATCACACACAAACATTTGTACTAGGTGGGAATCGAACCCACAACCTACGGCATAGCAGTCCAGGACACTAACCACTAGACCAACAGGCCAATCAAAACTGTTTAATTTCTGAATGAATTATATATGTATATTCTCAATTTTTTAAAATAATTTAGAATTTATTTTGAAGTCCTATTAAACATGGATACACAGACGATGTAAACTTTAAAACCGCATCTAAGCAACTAATAAAATAATCTTTGAAAGTGCATTAAGAATTTCAATTTAGCCCGACTAGTTAATAAATTGTTCCTGTAAGTAGTTAGGTATAGTTGGAATTTGTTAGACTTACAAACGTGAAAGTCGCTCCTCAGGGAATATTTGAAGTTTAATGGCGGTTATAAGTTATCTTTGAGTTTACTCACTTAAGTAATTAAGACTGGGTATGAACCTTAAAGTTGTGGGTTCAAAACCAGGCCAATGTGCTAAATTAAATGTATTTATGTAATTCTTTATTTGGTAAAGAAAATATTGTGAGGGAATCTGGTTTTATCTCTGTATATTAACTCCTCGTATGCCGTAACTATAGAAACAATTTAAAAGCAATTATGTCTTGCATAGATCTACGTTCCGGGTCCGTTCATAGATGACGGGTTAAGACGCTAAAGGCCTTATCATACTAGCGGATTGCGAACGTCCTCAAAGCAAAGCGAGCGCGCAACGACTTTGTTTCGCCGTGAACAGCAAAGCGGACGCCATTTTGTACTGCCTCAAACAAACGCCAGCCCGTCAACGTAAAACGCAACGTATTTGCCATGCCACGCGTCCGAGACGTCCTAGCTGCGCAGCCACGGCGTGTTTGCGATGCATTCGCTGCGCATCCGCTCCGCCCCGCAGCCGCTTCCAAACCACTAGTATGACAAGGCCCTAAGAAAAAAATTTGATCCGAAAAAAAGAAAGAAGAGTGTGAGATGAAAGTTTATGTTAAAGAGAACTGCAGAAACCTAATATTTTGTGGGGCCCAGCTGTCATTTGTAGATCATTGACAGTTGTTACGGGTAGTCCGTAGCCCGAAAAGCTGACAACCAATCTACCAACACAGTGACTGGGTAATACGATACCACCGTGGGTTGTGGAGGATAGGCAGTAAACCCATGTAAAGCACTGGTATTCAGCTGCACCCGGTTACACTAGAAGGCGACCTAACTTACAAAATTGCTGACCCATAGTCGGTCTTACTATTTTTGATGATTGAGATGGTATATTGTCTGCAGATCATCAACTTTCGGAACCAAACTTTAATACATTACAGCAATAAAATAACTCAAGTTTAACCAACTATAGTGCTCTGAAAACGATAAAAAGAATCTTAGTAATAAAACAATACGACCGGTGAACAAACGCTCACAAACCGTTGATAGATCGCAGCTCGGGACAAAGCATCGCGTGCGGCGCTTGCGTTTATCAACTTTAGATAAGTTGGAACGCTCAGTCATAAATTAGGTACAGTTGTGAAAATGGGTACCGAATTTCAGTATGAACATAACATCACGACTGTATTTTGCGTAGGGTTAGACAGAGGTATATGGCAAGAGGAGTGTAGGTCGGCAAAGGAAAAGATGGGTGGATGACATAATTAACACAGCAGAAGAAAAATGGTTACAAACTGCCAAAAACCGCGAGGAATGGTTCGAGTTGGAGGAGGCTTTTACCCAAGAGGGACTACTTATAACAATTACATCTTAATATTGTTGTAAAATTTATTAACTCTGTATGTAGAGAAATAAAGCTTATTATATATTATTATTATAGACAGAGGTATACCTGAGCTTTCTAATGATGACAGAATTAAAAAAATCTGTTTAATGGTCTCTGAACTAAATCCCTACAAACAAACTGATAAATAAAAAATCGAATCTTTGCTCCATAAAAATAATGTATAGATCTAAACTACAGAACAAACTGGAGGTGGTTTATTGTAATGTAAAATAAACTACAATAGTTCTTTAACGACTTACGAGTGGTGTAACAAAGTGTGATACGAACATGGAAACGGAGAACAGTTCCGTACTCACAATGGAGGGTTTAAAATATATAAAAGGATGCCACTGATACCGTTGTGTTGGGAATGCGCGCCTTTATGTTATCTACAGACAAACTGGTAGTACTTGTGGGACATTGTGTAGGTTCTGTTCAGGGATAGTGTTCAGTCCTACAAAAGATCAGTTTTATCTGAATGTAGTTTCACAGTTGGTCACATAAGTTTTAAACTGCATCGTTTTACTTGAAGATAGACTGTTTTTAGTGTGCATGAATTAACTAAACGGTATTCAGGCTGTTTTGTTTAAGACCAATGTAGTAAAGATTATAGATACAACTCCTGGTATACAACTCCACGTCAAAGCGCGTAATTTGCGTATGGGCTTTATTCTACCACGCGGGCCCAGTGCGAATTGGTAGATGTCACATGTCTTCGAATTTTTGGTTCTAGGACATGCCGGTTTCCTAACGATGTTTTCCTTCTCCATTTTTGAGAGCAGTGGTGATGAAATAAATGACACAAAGTAATGCGCCTGCCTGGGTTGGAACCCACGACTTACTGTTAGTAAGTCGGGGCCGCCACCACTTCCAAGTTCCCTTCGATTGATTAGTGCAGGAATTGTAAAATTCCTTCAAGATAAATCGAAAGGAACCGCGTTCCATCCGGGCGTCTTCGTTACAGCTTTTCAGAATCAGAATCAGAACTTTATTTGCTAAGAATGTAGGTACAGACATAAGATGTTTTAGGTATATTAAAGAGATCAGCTTTTGGTCCCAATCTTCTCTCTTTCTCCTCCTAAAAACCCCCCTCCACTACACCTCCCCTACACCTCGAAGTTCCTTATCGCAACGCGCGATAAGGAACTTCGTTTGAAAACAACATTAAAGAATTAATTCATAATAACACAATCACAAAATAACCAACGACATTGTCAAAAGGCAAATATCGCGTCTAATACAAGCGCATGGGAGCACAGCTGCGTCACAGCCTCTCATATAAATTCACCACCGCGGGAATATTTAGGAAATGTGCCAGCAAATTGAAACGTTATGACGTCGTATTAGCATCGTATATTGTTCTTACAATGTATTTTATTAGGCTGTGGTGCCAGGTTCGAGGGGATTTTGAGAGTAAAAATGTTTTTCTTGTAGGAAGAATTTTCTTAAAGGTACCTTTTTCAATAACGGGCGAAATGTGGGTGTACTACCAGGTACACTTCTGCCTAGCCCTTCGGAGATTACAGGCGTGACGTTATGTATGTATGTATGTGTACCATTTTTAATACTTCTCGTTTTTGCTAGTCGCCATAGGATACTCGATCGTTAATAATCATGGTGTAGTTTATAAGAAAAGTACCTTTTCCACTAGCGTCGATGTAATTAATGACTTCAAAATGGGGCAGTACCTACCTTGATGTATTTTTGACTGATTAGAGCTAAATTAAAATCAACAAACGATAACTTACCTACTTCAAAATGGTTGTTTTCAACATTAATGGACCTGACAGTCGGTTATTGCGATATAACTGTCAGTTAGAACCGGGTCCGTTGTAATCTAATTCATTTATAAACCCACTCATGTGTACACGTTTTTTTCTTATTTAATTTCTTTCCAGCCATACCCTCTTATTTTATTTAAAGAGGCTGAGCCGAATTTTGTGCAATCCACACGTACAAAGGAATTATACATAATTATATCTATAGTAAGTTAACACGACACGACAGTATTTCCCGAAGGTTAAGCAAAGGTTTATTAATAGTAGTTATATTAGAAATAGTCAAAGAGAAAGTGCCTACAAGGCACATCGCAAAAACTGTAAACTAACTAAAAAAAATTGTTTAATTTACAAAAATAAGCAACCGACCACTTGGCGATATAAAAAGTTAAGTTTTTTTTTACTTTTCATTTTATAAAAAATTCTATTGCCAAAAAGATCTGGCAACTTCACGTTGTCTCCAGAGAAACATTAAAACTTGCAACATCGTATGAAATTCGTGGCAATGGCCGCCACTCCTAACGTTTAGCTGCGGAATATCATTATATACAATGTGGTTTTTGTTGTTTATTCAAAACTTTAACTTTTAGTGCAAACTAGAACAGATGCAGCTGCTCGACCACTTGATATAATGCATCACTTGCTACTCTAAAACCAGGGTTAGGTAAACTGCAAAAGTTTATTTTTTTTTGTGGAGAATCTTGCAGTTTTCCTATAGAAGGTATGGATTGCTTAACCGGGTGATCCTGTTTAGATGACTTAATAAGTAAAGAACTTCAGCCAGGGTGTAAAAAAACTTAGCGTCTACAGGCTAAAGCCACGAGGAAACGAGGAGGAGGGTA
This sequence comes from Euplexia lucipara, assembly GCA_921972225.1. Classification (NCBI taxonomy): domain Eukaryota; kingdom Metazoa; phylum Arthropoda; class Insecta; order Lepidoptera; family Noctuidae; genus Euplexia; species Euplexia lucipara. Next base: position 3,268,421 of record OV179143.1, read on the forward strand.
CAAGCCTCGGCTATATAGAGCGTCGCTGGGTGAGAACTGCAAGGGACAGGCTGGATCGGATTGAGGCTGTATAGGACTGAGAAAAAGTTTTTTTTATGTACTGGGTCTACTCTTGACCTCAATCTTGTCCTGCGGTCAGAGATGAGGTCGACGATGGAACGAGCAAACCCAATAGAAGCCTATTAGCTCGTGACTTAAACAGATTGAGGTCGTATGAACTCGGAAACACCGATGCTGGCAAGGAATTCCACTCCTTGGCTGTGCGCATAATGAAGGAAAAGGCTTCGTGCGAATGTATGGAACATACACAAGGAATGGGTGATATCCTGCAGTGCGTCTGGATTCCCGATGGAAGAAAGGAGATGGTGGAATGAGCTTGTGGAGCTTTAGAGCACACAAGAAAAGAATAATTGACATCTATATACCTTTTCCACAAACTCGTACAGGTACTAAAGTGTGCGTGTTTTTCAGAAAGAAGGTAAATGGCGTACATATATGACCAGACGTACCGGTCGGTAAATATGACAGTCGGGACCAACGGCTTAGCGTGCTTTTCGAGATCCTTCTTCGGAACGACCTCGTCATGCATTGCTTAACCTTCGATCAACACGTGCGGCTGTAATTATTAAGCTACAAGCTAGTCTCTTGTTCCAAAGGTTCATTTGAAAATCAGCGTCAGGCAGGATCTCAGCATCTGTCTGGCATTACTGCTGAAATGAATGCCTTTTGGCGCAGCCGTTTGACATGCCATTTTTGTGTTTCTTTTTTGTGGTAATGTGTTTTTGCTGTGCGTGTATTCCGCTGTTACAAATAAATGTATTTTCTTTCTTTATTTTTTCTTCATAAAGAAAGCAAAATAAAAAAATAATAATGTAAATACTTCATTCTATATTGTATTGAAAGTGTGATATCAGCAATCGAGCAAACTGCCAACTACCTAGTCTAAACTAAACGATTGATTACAGTACAAAATGGCGTTAAAATTAACATTACCACGATGTAACATTAAGTTACTCTATTCAGAAACTCATGAATTCAATTCGTCATTGGTCTATTTCATCGGTTAGTTGCACTTTATTGCGACAAACACATTTAGCTGACTAAGTTTATAGTCTGCACAGAATGCTAGTAATCACGTGAGCTAAGTGAACCGTTGGTTTGATTTGAAGTTGAATGTAATAATAATAATAATAATTTATTTCAAGTTTCACAGACTCATTAGTTTAACCAATCATTATCACACAGTCACATTAAATAATAAAATACAGAATTAATAATAAATTTAGAATTTATAAATAATTAACAAAAATAAAATTCACATTACAAATACCTATGCTCAATGTACAACCTGCAGCAGTGGTTAATGTAGGCGCAATCGAGCCTTTCCGCAAGCGTGGCCAACATGCTGTTGGAGCTCCCCCGCACTCGCCGAACCAGCGAGGTTCCTCTCTTGCGCATTGTTGTATAAAAACAATCTACACGCGCCTCCGCAAACATAGACGAAGCGCTGCAGTAACGGGGCAGGCCCAACAACATCCTGAACGCATTGTTGAACTGAACTCGAAGGGCGCTGTACGATCTTTGCGTGTACGCACTCCATAGACTGCATGTATATAAAGTAGTGCAGTAGGCTCTAAAGAGAGTAATTTTAACTTCTGCAGAGCACCTTGCGAATCTACGGATCACCATATTCGCTCTGACCGACAGCGCCCTCCGCTCCCGCTCAATGTCTGTATCATCTTTCAAGTCGGGAGTAACTAAATGGCCTAAATACTCAAAAATATTTACTCTTTCTAAGAGTGTGCCATTTAGCTTTATAGCTGGCATTTCAACTGCTTTTCTGTGCCCGCCCTGAAAGACCATACACTGACTCTTTTTTACATTATACAACAGTCCGTGATCAGTTGCATAACCCTCACAGATACCCATCAGCTTTCTTAGTCCGCAGATCGAGGCACTTAGCAGCACCATATCGTCCGCGTAGCTGATGTTATTAAAGCATACGTCATCTATATAACAACCAATATGTTGCTCACTGAGCGCCTCGATCAGCCCATTTATGTATAGATTAAAAATAGAAGGTGAGCTCAACCCCCCTTGCCTCACACCACATTCAGAATGTGTATTGTGTTAGCTAGCCTATTATCTAGCTGTTTTGTGTACCAATGGGTGATTTTTCGGTTTTCAAATAATAATGAGATTCTATTTGGGATAAACCTACATACATACATAAACTCACGCCTTTTTCACATGGTGGTAGGCAGAAACTACAGAGCGCCATATGCTACAATTCTAACATACCTCTTTTGCTTCGTTTACATTTATACATGTTGTCATACACACGCCAGTAGCGAGTACTACGCACCTGACCTTTCTGAAGAACCTCACCAATTAGGTATATGTATGTGCTCCTAGGGCGTCCCCTGATTTGGGATAGGTATATCCCATCTAATTAAGAAAGGATTATCAAAATTATGGTATTTCTTCTAGGTGTTTATACTGCGTTCATCAAAAGACTGAAACAACTGGCCTGCTGTGGTCTCCCCGCCCGATAGTATAGGTGTCATCCAGGCTATAGTGAATAGGCTTTGAAAAAACTATACTCCATCCGATTAGGTAGTTAACAAAAGGTAAACAATTTTGACATGTATTTTTAGTTAATAACACAGTTTAAAAATAAAATGCAGCTGAAAACAAATTTGGATACAACAAAACGATTACATGATCAATTAAACAATTTGTTTAAACAGTAGTTGTATTGAATTAATAAGCGTTTATGTAAAAAGACTTGTAAAGATTGTTTACCTTTAGTTAACTACCTACTCGGATGGAGTATAGTGCGCTTTACCATAATTTATTGTATCACTGTGTAATGTACTATAAAGGTTGTATAGTTATGCTTTTGTACGCAGGCGCGCGCCTGTGACTTACTGATGTCAACGGACCGAACAGTCCAGAATAAACTAGGAAATAACCGTGTGTGCTACATGTAGTTTTATTCTCTACTTTTCACTGGCGACGAGATTGGATTCTTACCTAGGATTGAACTAAAATATTTATTTGCATAATGTCTATCGGGAAATTAACAGAGTTTAACGTGAGGTCGGGGAACTGGATTTTGTACGTGGAACGGCTAGAAATGTTCTACAAAGTGAATAACGTGAAGGAAGATCTTTGGTTACCCACGTTAATAGCAACGATGGGTGACGAAGCATATGAACTTTTGAATAATTTAACAAGTCCAGATAGACCTAGTACTAAAACCTATGCGGCAGTGGTGAAAATGATGACGGATCACTTGCAACCCAAGCCGTCTTTCATGGCAGAAAGGTATCGTTTCCGACAGAGAAGACAGAATGCGGGTGAATCAATTTTGCAATTTATTTCGGAATTAAAAAAAATGTCAAAGTTTTGCGAGTTTAAGTCCGTGTTGGAGGAAAATTTACGTGACCAATTAGTTTGCGGTTTGAGAAGTGAGCCTATAAGACAACGACTGTTTACGGAGGGGAACCTGCAGTATAGCAACGCCGTCAAAATTTCATGTGCTATGGAAGCGGCGGAACGGGATGCAGCAGCCGTGGAGCAGACAGTCGGTAATTATAGCGAAGCTGGCGGTGGCAGTGAGAGTGCAGCAGGCGCGCTGCATGCAGTCGCTTGGGACGGCCGCGAGCGCCGCAGCTGGGGCGGTCGGCGCGGACAGGCTCGCGCCTCGGGACATGCACTCAAAAATACCGCTGACAATGCAATTAAAAATCATTGTTTGGCATGTGGGGCTGCGAATCACCAGAGCGAAGAATGTAGATATAATCGGTTTGTTTGCGGTAGATGCAAACGGAAGGGACACCTCCGCAGGGTTTGTCCGATGCGTCCAGGAAGTGAGCAGCCAAGAGATCGACGTGTCACCAACAACATGGTGGCGCACGTGCAAGCAGCTGACGAGTCGGCTAAGCAGCCACACTCTGGAGACCAGTCAGGGGAGGATGAGCCTCCTTTGTCAGAAGAGGAAGACTGGGAGGCGGTAGAAGAATTGCATCAACTCAGTTTGAACAGCTTTAAACCGGTGAGCTTAACTGTATTGGTGGATGAAACCCAATTATCCATGGAAATTGATACCGGATCTTTAGTATCATGTATTAGTATGGAAATGTATAAGAAATTGTTTAGTCACAAACCATTACAAAAGTCTAATTTAGTTTTTAGATTTTATGACGGTACTGTCATCAAACCAATAGGGGTAATTAGGCCACTAGTCAAGTATGGCTGTAAGTCCAAATATTTGGAATTATTCATAATACAAGGAGGCACTACTTCCTTACTAGGTCGACAATGGCTTACTGAATTAAAAATTAGAATACCATTGTACCAAAATAACATGAATACAATAAAAACAGACGATTGTAAAAATCAATTAACACATTTACTTTGCAGATATAAGGATTTGTTCTCTGAAGAACTGGGCCGGTTCACGGGAGGCAAGGCTCATTTACGATTACGCGAGGGGGCGATACCAGTGTTCTGCCGAGCACGGCCAGTTCCGTACGCACTACGCGACCGTGTAGAGGCAGAATTAGATGGAATGCTACGCGCCGGTGTCATCGAGCCCGTGGACAGCGCGGACTGGGCTACCCCACTGGTACCGGTACGTAAGGCTGATGGGGGACTCCGTATCTGTGCTGACTACAAAATAACGATAAATCCAGTTCTATTAGTAGATAAATATCCCTTACCACGCATAAACGACTTGCTAGTTAATTTAAACGGTACAAAGATATTTACAAAAATTGATTTGACACAGGCTTATAATCAAATAGAATTAGAAGACCCCGATAATTGTACTGTTATAAATACCCACAAGGGCCTTTTTAAATACAAAAGACTAGTTTTTGGTCTGTCCTCAAGCCCTGGAATATTCCAAAGAATCATGGCAAACCTTTTTAACGGTATTCCAAACGTAGAAGTATTTCTCGATGATATTATCATTGGATCACCAAATATCAAGGAACATTTATGTACGTTAGAAAAAGTATTTGAAAGGTTACACAAAAACGGAATGAAACTTAAGAAAAGTAAATGTTCGTTCATGACAGGAGAAGTTAAATATTTAGGTTATATCATTACAGCCGAAGGAATTAAAGTAGACCCGGAAAAGGTGGAAGGTATACTTAATATACCAAGACCGGCCAATGTCACGGACTTGAGAGCGTTTTTAGGTACAATTAATTACTATGGAAAATTTGTTAAGAATTTAAGCATGATACTAGCACCACTTTATAGATTACTTAAGAAAGAAGTGATATGGAAGTGGGATCGAGAGTGTGAGAACGCTTTTAAAAAAGTGAAATTTACTTTAATTAGTCCCGATGTCTTAACTCATTACGAACCAAATAAATCGTTGTTTTTGACGTGCGATGCGAGTGCTAGGGGAATAGGTGGCGTGCTTAGTCAGATGTGCGAGCAGGATGGCGCTGCCACCGGCTCGGCAGCAAGGGCAGCGCAGGAACGGCCGGTAATGTATGTGTCGCGCGCTCTTAGCGATGCTGAGAAGCATTATTCACAAATCGAGCGTGAAGCCTTAGCTATTGTGTTTTGCTTCGAAAAACTACATCAGTATTTATACGGGCGACGTTTTACGCTACGCACTGACCACAAGCCTTTAGTCACTATTTTTGGGCCCAAACAAGGTATACCAGCGATGGCTGCCAGTCGGCTTCAAAGATGGGCAATCAAGTTATCCGCCTACACATATAATATCGAATATGTTACATCTAAGCAGAACGGGGCAGATGGGCTATCGCGTCTACCCGCCCTTACAGAAAGTAAACAAGCTATTAGTAATATTCCGGAACAAACACACTTACATTTCGCTCAAAGTTCTATGTTATTAGATCATAATGAGATTAAAAAACAAACCAGTAGAGATCAACTGTTAAGCCGAGTTTTAACTTATTTACGAGATGATTGGCCCACTGATAATGAAATAAAATCACTTAAACCGTATTTTAATCGTAAAACAGAACTGTACGAAGAGCTAGGTTGTGTAATGTGGGGTTATAGGGTTGTCGTACCAGGAGCATGCAGGCATAAGGTTTTAACTGATTTACATGAGGCCCATATGGGGATAGTAAAAACTAAAGCTTTCGCTAGAAGCTACGTTTGGTGGCCGGGTATGGACGAAGATATTGAGAATATGTGTCAGAGTTGTCGCGTTTGTGCTATTGAAAGTGAGGCACCACCTAGACACATGTCTTGTCCTTGGCCGTGGCCAGACAAGCCTTGGGCCCGCGTTCATGTTGATTTCTTAGGTCCCATTACAGGAAAAATATTTTTAGTAATGGTGGATGCCAGGACTAAGTGGCTAGAAGTTAGTCAAGTACCCAATACGGCAGCTAGTAACACAATCGGCGTTTTAAGTGATGTATTTGCACGTTTTGGTCTGCCAAGACAAATCGTCTCAGATAACGGCCCACCCTTTACTAGTCAGGAATTCTCACAATTTCTTAATTCCAATGGCATCAAACATGTATTTTCAGCACCCTATCACCCTGCCTCAAACGGGGCTGCGGAAAATGCAGTGCATACGGTGAAAAGAGCAATCAAAAAAGCTATTAGGGAAAATTTAAACATTCAATTATATTTAAATAACTTTTTACTTCATTATAGAAACACAGAACATTGCACAACAGGTGAGACACCAGCATCACTTATGTTTGGTCGTAGGATGCGTACTAAATTCGACGCCTTACGACCTGACCGGGAAAGTAAAGTTATAGAGACTCAGGAACGGCAACACAAATACGGCGCTAGTGGGTCGCGTCAATTACGTCCGGGGGATGATGTCTGGTTGCGTCAGTACAGAGGTCAGGATAAATGGTTACCTGGAAAAGTGACACAAAAAATGGGAACCACAGATTATAGGGTGGTAGATACTTTAGGTAGGGAATTCCATAAACATGTAGATCAGCTTAAACAGCGGATACGGAGTTCATTAATCTGTCCTTCAAGCCCAGCAAGTGAGATGTCGGGGATGGTAGAGGTAGCTCAGGATCAGGGAGCACCCGGTCCGGGTAGCCCACAGGCCGACGCTTCAGCCGCAACCGATATGGATCCAGAACATTTTGAAGATTGCTTAGAACAGCCGGTTCAGAACAGACCACCACCTGCCTTGCCTTCTCCTGAGCCGACCCAGTCTCGACCTATTCGGCAATGCCGACTTAATAAGCCCGTTAATTATAAAATGTAATTAATATTATATGTATGTAGTTATTGTGATATGTAATGTGTTTTGTATTAGTGGTTCTAGATTAAGGGTGGAGGTGTAATGTACTATAAAGGTTGTATAGTTATGCTTTTGTACGCAGGCGCGCGCCTGTGACTTACTGATGTCAACGGACCGAACAGTCCAGAATAAACTAGGAAATAACCGTGTGTGCTACATGTAGTTTTATTCTCTACTTTTCACACTGCTGACCATCAGGTGGGATCGCAGTCAAGTACTAGTTTACACTATTAAAAATCTGATTAGGCTACAAAAGATAATACGTGGTCAAACATACAAAACATTTGTGTCAAATTGAGAACTTTCTCCGTTTTAACGTCGGTTAAAATGAAAGAAAGAATGAAAATGGACGCAGTGCAGCAGCTAATCGTTTTGCAACTGTATCAACCTTAACGTCTTATTACATACCTCCATAAAAGAATGCCTTTTTCCCATATGGGTCGGCAGAAACGCATACAGAGAGAGCGCCATCTGCTGTGATTCTTACATAATTATAATAGCTTTTACTTCTTGATGGCAATTGGTTTGCCCTTAGTTACATGAGACTTTAACATAACTGGTGAAATGTGGATGTATTATAAGAAGGTACACCTCTTCCTAACCTTCAGAGATTATAACCGTGATGTTATGTTAAGTTTAGGTTCTTTCTTTCTTTCTTCTTTCTTTCTTTCTTTCTTTCTTTCTTTCTTTCTTTCTTTCTTTCACACACGCCGACTGCGAGTAGGTAATACGCACCTATGACCTTTCTGAAGATCCTCACCAATAATGTCTAATTGTGTATGCCCTTCTAGGGCCTCCCCTTCTGGCGTTATCACTTAAATCTGATTTATAAATACAGTCTTATTCTGTTTTTTAAGTGGTTAGTACCGCATGTCTACAGAACTCAACCTTTATGTTAAATCTGGAACAAGCATAAAATACTTCACTCACGCTCCATTCACCTTCAAGAACCTTCTAATAGAAACGATACCCATAAACTAAGACCCCATAATACGCTGTACCTTCACGACCGTGTCATCAGAGGGTGCTCAGTCCAAGTGGTATTGATACTGCGTGTATTGACGACAGTCCAAACCACGGCTTGGTTACAGTTTTAGAATAAATTAAGCATAATAATATACAGGTTTATTTGTAAAACACTTGCAAAAGTAGCGACCTCTCAGCAACATACTAAGAGTGTAATTTCCTACAGCGTGGTGTTTAAGTTATTGGCACGATTGAACGTATACAAAATCCCGATAACAACTGTCTCGTCGGAAAATCCTTCCTTTTCTATTGGGAACTTTACATTTTGTTTCTCATACTCCAACAACCTTTTCAAAAGAAGTAATGGTTATTTAAACAAGTTTTACTATTGAAATCTAGCATGAAATATCAATAATGGACTAATGGATATCGACTGGCCTTGGTCTAGTCGTAACTGACCCTGACTGCTATGCCGGAGGTCGTGGGTTCGATTCCCACCCAGGACAAATGTATGTGTGATGAGCACGATCATTTGTTCTGTGTCTGGGTGTTATTTATCTATAATATGTACGTATTTAGAAATATTTAAGTATGTTTATCAGCTGTTAAGTACCCAAAATACAAACTCTGCTTAGCTTGGGGCTAAATTACTTATAATGCTAGTGCGGGTTACGGGCGCGAATGACGCAGATTTAAAAGTAAAAAGTTTTAATAACAGTAAATTTACATCACAAAAAAGTCAGACCCAGTAAAGGCACAAAACTAACACTTAAATATGTAATATTGTGAATACATAACTAATTCCAAAAAGGAAAATTGTAAAAAAAAAAAAAAAAAAAAGTGTTCATTAACGTCGCGAACCCAGGGCCTAAAGCAGCTTGTAGAAATAAATCTTAAAATAATTATTTTATAATACTTCTTTATTGCCATGAAAACGAGTTACATAAAATGTGGGACCCTGGCTCCAAAGCTAGGTTAAAGTACCTGTATTTCAGGAGCCAGTGACTTATTCTATTTTGGTTACAGTTAGGCAAGTTTTATGCAGCATAAGGTGACAGTTATACTACTTAAAATATTATATTAAAATATAGATACGCCTATCAAAAAAAACCTCAAGAACGTTCATTTCCAACATACATACTTCTCCAGACATAATCTAATTTAAGAAGCTGTAATATTTACAATTTATTCTTTTGTATAAAAAAAGACTACGATAAAAAAGGCCATCATTAAAGTTTTATACCAACTTAACTTTTACAGTAGAAATAATTTCTAGATCTTAATAAAGATATTTGTAATAGCATGACGTTACAAAGGTAGCATAATACACTGTTATGACTTCACATTAAATGTTTTAAGGATATCGACACTCTTTGTATGAAAAGTTCGGATTAAAGAAGGAATGAAGACTTAGGAGACGCAGCATTTATATCAGAATAAAGATTTCTTGGGAATTACCTTTTTCCTACACTAAATATAAATTAATTAATAAAAAAATAGATTAATTAATAAATATATCCAATTAATAAATGAGTGAATAAATAAATCAATAATTTAGTGAATAAATAAATCAATAAGTAAGGGAATAAATAAATTCATAAATATTATCGAATAAATAAAACAATCGATTAATGAGCCAACTAAGCGATTAATCAATTATATTAGAAATGAGAGAGGAAGAAATCTATTTGGTCTTTGATATCTAGTCTCCCTAAAATTAATTAAATTATATCTGCATGATCTTTGACCTCCATTTACGCTCGTAAGTTTACCATGAATATATCTGATATTATTTTTTAAGGAGTACAAAACCCATTAAAAACTATCCTCTGAACTAACGAAACTGATTAAATAAACCTTGAAATGATTACCGTAAGATAGCGTCAAACATTTCGGTTCAAAGGCACCTTAACAATTGTCTAAATGGTACTGCCGTGCAACAGTGAGCCGAGTTTTGAAAATCTAACAGAGCGTTCGTTTTAAGGCAATCATTCAAGTGTTATTTAGTGTTTGTGAAAGTGGATATAAGTAGCTTTTCTTACATGGTAACGATAGAGATCATATCCTGCGTTTCTTCAATCCTTGCAAAGTCACAATAAAGTTAAAATTTTGAAGGCAGCCATAACTTGTAAAGTGGAGACTGGTGATAAACGCAACGCACCCGGGGGCGCGGTTAACCGCGGTTTATTATTCAACCGGGTAGTCAACCGGTTTCGGGAGTCGACTATGTCTGCTTGATAAATTGATTCTGAAATCCGGGTATAGTTGTGTGTAAGTCATGGTTGAGTTATGACCGGGTAGTGAGTATAGGAAGACGGATGACAGGATGTTTGGTTGGACATGGGAAAGGTCTTTAGTCAATGGGGAATTGATTGGCTGAACATTAAAATAATAGCATGTATATCGCACCTGTAAACCCCGTAGGGTTGGGTAAATATTTACCTATAGTACACCTACATTTCGCCATTCATGTTTAAGTCCCATGTAATATGGGGCGACTCAATGATATTATAAGTAAGAAGGTGTAGATAGGTTATAAGCGCCCAGCAAGCGACACGTTAAAATGTGGCTATCTAGCCACACTTTAGATCAGTGTCACGTCGCGCCGTCAACGGACGCGTGCGTGCGTTAGTGTGCCGTTTTCAAAGATCGAATGTTGTAAAGGTAACTTATCACCTTTTTACTTATAATATCATTGGGGCAAGCCATCAAACATCGACAAGAGCTTAGATTGTTAGGTCACGTTGAGAGGACGAATGAAAGGTCGCAAGCAAAACGTATTTATAAGGCATATGTAAGTGAAAACGCCGAAGAAGAACATACATATACCTTATTGGTGACGTTATTCAAAAAGGCCAAGTACATAGTCAAATTTGTGCACGTAAGCGGCGAGTATGACTACATGTTTGAACGCAAACGACGCAAAAGAAGTGCGTCCAAGAATCGTAGCAGATGGCACTTAGAAGATTCTGCTTACCCCCATTGGAAAAAACATGAGTTTTTGTATGGTAAGAAAAAAATAGTAAATTGGTATTTATTTTGTAAATAGGTTTTAGAAACACTTTTACACGTCATTTTTTAACTAGTAGATGAGATCGGAGTTTTGCTATCTGACTACTCTGAGAAGAAACACCGAAAGAAACTCAGAGGTCGTAGTCACTTTTAAAGTCCAGACTTCTTGGTCAAATCAAATAATAATATAGCATTAAGTCTGGCTGTGTAAATTTATATGCTTCAAGTAATAAAAAAATAAAAATACCCAATTTATTAGCTTCTATAGATTGCGTAGATAGCTCCTATCTGTCGCTCGATCTTACCCAGCTCAATATACAAAAAAAAATCAAGACACATGAATTCCGAAGTAAAATAGAATACTCTGAAGCGAATAATTTCCCTAGCGTGTACATATGTATTTGCCAACACAAGTTTAATTATGAAATTGTCTTCGAGTGAGCAAAGCTTGCAACTTGAGACTTGAGAAACAGTTGTTAGTAACATGCTCATGATGCGCATTGTGGATGAGGCGTCGTATTTAATTAAAAATACTGTTATAAAGATGATTGAAATAATAAAGTTAAGTAAAGTCGTGGAACCATAATGACTAGTGTCTCGCCTCTTGTGCAATGTCGAGCCAGTGTAGTCGTGGATTGAAACACTCACATTTGTAGCTTTTTTAATTGATGTACAGACGCTAGCAATTCAATCTACCCCTAACTAAAGGTTCATGTCCAATTTTCCGAATTGAACATGAACCTTAATCCGTTTGCCATAAAGTTGAAAAACGCCTTTACCCCGCGGAGGAACAGTGAGACGCTTATTTTATTATTATGATGTGTCTTTTAAAGCGTAGAGGATAATAACATCATAGCCTTAAGAGTATAGATGATAACTCATCGGCTTTTCATGTATACAGGATATTTTCCGAATTGATCCCAATGGTAGCTCATAAGCTTTGCATGAATACAGGATATTTTCCGAATTGATCCCAATGGTAGCCCATAAGCTTTGCACGTATACAGGATATTTTCCGAATTGAACCCAACGGTATCCCATCAGCTTTGCATGTATATAGGATATTTTCCGAATTGATCCCAATGGTAGACCATCAGCTTTGCATGTATACAGGATATTTTCCGAATTGATCCCAATGGTAGCCCATAAGCTTTGCATGTATACAGGATATTTTCCGAATTGATCCCAATGGTAGCCCATCAGCTTTGCATGTATACAGGATATTTTCCGAATTGATCCCAATGGTAGCCCATCAGCTTTGCATGTATACAGGATATTTTCCGAATTGATCCTAAAGTGAGCTGATCATACTCATAGGTAGCACATGATGTGATTTGGTTAGTAATAAACAAATATCCTGTATATAAAGCAATACATTTTAAAATACCATGGTTTCAGTAAAAGGTAACTGGCTCACGAAACCGATCATTAAACCCTGCACCGTTAAAGTTAAAAAAGAGATTAGGCAAATTAGTTGGAGAAATTATGCAGTCTATCCACATAGTTGCATCCAACATCAACCCGCGACTATAAAGTTACATATCAGTGGAAACTTTGCTTAACGAACGCGAACTTTGCCGGCGCACTTACGTTTTTGCATAATTCATAAGCAATTAATGTCGAAAACTAAAAAAAAAGTAGTAACTAGTTTCATGGAAAATGAGCCTTTTAAATCTGTTCGTTAAAGTGTTGAAGTTGGGATTGTGTTCTGGTTTTTTGTGCATTTTTTGTGTGAACGTTAATTAGGTAGGTATAGCAATATTTGGGATAGTTTTATTTTGCAAGCGAAGGAGTGAGACAGTCCCAACACTAGTGCTTTTGTAACTAACTGGGGCTGCTATTACTAAAGGTATGTAAAACAACATTCTTAAAAATTCTTTTTCAATGTCACTCTCCTTTTTAATTTACATCATTGTATGTACGAGTAACAGCTTGTACACGTAGTTTAAACATTGTACACGTAAATTCACACGTATATATCCTACCCCTCATCAGCTACCCCAATGTGTCAAATTTCTTTGATAGTGTTTCAACTTTATAACAAACAAACTAAGGTTCACTTCAATTGGGAAAAAATACAGTTTGATAGTATTTTGGTGGTTGGTGGTGGTCACAGGCAAAAAAAACAACTAGACTCCCTGTTCGTTCTGGTTTTGCATCTCTTCAAACCAGTCTGTAACTTCCTGCAACAATCTAAGACACAACTTGCACATTTTTTAATGCATTTGTACTTTAATTATTTCCTTTAAGCATATTATTCTGCCTAAAGAATTATTGGCAAAAATCGATTGTTATTTTTGTCTACACACTCTCAAAAACGACTCATAAGACTGTACCTTGAATTATTCATAAATAAAAAATTATTATAGTAAAAAAAATAAAAAAACAGAACGTCAAAAAGAGGTACAACTCCACGGTAGCCGTGGAGCAAAGTTAGTAATAGAATTGGAAGCTAAAATTCACAAAGCACGTAGCTCTGATACTCTTAAACAAAACTAGTACAGTTTCCCTGTAAGCCCTACGTACATAGTATTATATACCGTAGGGCTTAAGCTCCAAGTACTTCTAAATACTGACAAAGCACTCTAAGGGTCTTAGTAGACACGCTATTTTTAGCATTCGCGATCAATGACTTCATAAATGCTGCATCGCATTTTTATACGAACTTACTACTAAAAATAAGTAACAAAAAGCGCGTTTTACAAATTCCCCGATAGTAGGTATATACGTTTTGCTGTATTTGATAAAATACAATATTATATTTTTGGCATAAGTTTATATGGCCAAAGTATAATTGTATTTTGTCAAATACAGCAAAACAAAACGGTTTCTGAGCTAGCTTGTAATTTGTTTCTTGAACCAGTGTCTCTCATTTTTGCTTGTTTTTTTTATGGGTGGAAAATCGTGATGGATGTCTCCCGCCCCGGGGAGGGTGGAGGGGTCTGTCAGACTCTTACTGAGTAAAAACCACCCCGTGTTCCTTCTCACACCTACGCCGGGGGTCACGGGAACGGAAGATACTTCCGCGACCCCCGACTGGCTCGCGGGCCTCGCCAAGTCAGCGAGGGGAGTGAGGTGTTACGACTCCCCTCGCGACGTCTAAGAGGGGCGCGCGTGAACACGACGCTCCGCCACCTCGGGTCCATGTTCGTGGGGGGTGGCGGACGTCCCCGTGTCCGTCGCCCCTGGACCCATTCAGGGGGGCTGGAAGAGGGCGTTGTCCGCCCTCCGCCTGCGCCCGGTGCGTCTGCTGCCGGCCGGGTGAGTGGAAGTTATCTCCCTCTCCCTTTCCGCAGCCTCCTTCTGAGAGATGACCGTTTCGCAATATTATAAAGAGGTAAAGTTTGCGAGTTTGTGATGTTGTAGGGGGTAATATCTGGACTTCCTGATTTTGAAAATGCTTTTACCAATAGAAACCCACGTTATTTCCGAGTGACATATTTAATTATTAATACATTATATACTAGCAGACATTCCGCGGTTACACCCGCGTAGGTCTCGTTCCCGTGGAAAAAAAAATAAAAAAAAGTAGCCTATGTCACCCGGGGATAGTGTAGCTTTCCAACGGTGAAAGAATTTTTCAAATAGGTCCAGAAGTTTCGGAGCCTATTCAATGCAAACAAAAATCAAACATTTCCTCTTTATAAAATTATTAGTACAGATAAAGGTATACTTTAATTTCCAAACTAAGAGGGGGTGAAAAAATACAAAATTCACTCGAACGAAGTCACAAGCAAAGTACATTCGGTCGAATCAGTAAAAGTCACGCCGTGCAAGTGAGTAGTTCACTCAAGTGACTTGCAATCAAAGGTCGAATTGAGCTGTCAAACCTAACTAACTGACTAATGCTATCATTAGTATGGAATGACAGCTCGATTCGCCCTTTCTTCGCCTACATTTTCACGCGGTGATTTGACCAGAATCGCACTGCTGGTTAGAAATAAACGATTTTAAGTTCTGCAATCTTCAAAGCTCATGCGTGTCTCTGTAATGCTACATATTAATTCCAAACGAACTGTGACAGGGTTTGAATCAGTACCTGTTGTAATTGGCCTTTCATTTTATCTATTATATGTATGTATTTAGAAATATATAAGTATGTTTATCAGCTGTTTAGTACCCATAACACAAGCTCTCAAGCTTAGCTTGGGACTAAATGGCGTTGTGTGGTAAGTTGTGGAATATTTATTCATCCTCGCAACGCACAAGTATACTGGTTTCAGTATCATTACGTCTTCTTCGCAACCAACCACTATTAAATCGCTAATGCTCAAAGTAGCAGTCTGTTTGGGCCTTAAGATTTTGTACGCGTTGTATAGTAGGCAGTATTACTTGCACCGTCAGCTCCTACTTCCAAGTTAGAATTTAACTTGCGTATGTACAATAGCTGGGTGCATTTGTATTGTTGTGTTCATAGCCTGGCAGAATGAGAATATCGTGTACGTGATTAATGAGCTTGCATAACCGTTGAGTGCATTACTGGGTTGAATTTGAGTACAATGTAACGTTCTGTTCGTGTTTATTGTGGAGGAAAATTGTTGTTTTAATGATCAGAAGTTTGAAAGTGTAAGGAGCTATTTGAAAGTAGGATTTTTCAAATATCCCAGATTTATATCCCATATTCATATGAATATACTTTGGCACCTTATAAATAGGTGTCTTGCACAAAATTAATACCATTTTTTTTAATTATTATAAACCAGTGCTTCACTGCAATCCCACCTGACGGTACCTAAGCAGTGATGCAATCGTACCTGACGGTAAGCAGCACCTAATGCAATCTGTGAAGGCGAAGCGCCCTAGTTTATTAAGAACCTATTCACTCTAGCCTTGAAGACACCTAAATTATAATCGGACGGGAAGACCGCAGCAGGCAAGTTGTTCCAGTCCTTCGATGTACGCGGTATAAACGACGAAGCGAAACGCTTTGTCCGAATTGTCGTGGAAGTGCCAACGATGTAAGGGTGGACACCCGCCGTACGCCGGGTTGTCCGATGGTAGAAAGGTGATGGCGGAATCAAGTCATGTAATTCCCGTGCACACTCTCCAAAAAATCTTTTTTGCAAAAAATAAAACCGACTTAAAAAAAACACTAACCAGTGTAAAATAACTCTAAATTCGGAAGTCTGTGGCTTTGGTGGTTTTGTCTTATTCATGATGGGCCACCGACTTCCGAATTTAGAGTTATTTTACACTGGTTAGTGTTTTTTTTAAGTCGGTTTTATTTTTTGCAAAAAAGATTTTTATTTTTCCATTTTTAGTTGTTCCCATACAAACATTTGCCATGGATTTATTTTTATATTGTTATTTGTTAACAATACATGTCATGGTAATAGGGTTATCCACTTATCCCTAATAAATGTCGAAATCTAGGTATATTGTACACATCTGCGTACCCCTCAGAGCATACTGGCGTGATGATACGTCATGATGTTGTATAAACAATAAATATCCAAGCGATTCCAGCAATCACGACAGATTTGCCGTCTATTTTTGAAGAGTTCCATTGTATATCTCCGAAGATCAGCACCAGATCTTCACCAAATTAAAATGGGACCACCTCGGAAGTATACTCTTTCAAATAAAAAAAGAATTTTGAAAATCGGTCCACAAATGGGGAAGAAATCGCGTAACAAACACACAAAAAAAAAAAAAAAAAAAACATACCGTTGAATTGAGAACCTCCTCCTTTTTTTGAAGTCGGTTAAAAATGTATTTTGTGTCATTTTCTTAAAAACATAGCTATCTCTCGCCAATTGAATCATTTAAGATAGCTGAAGTCTATAACAGACTGGGGTCGAGTTTGATATGATGGACTTGCATTGCAGGTAAACAAGTGAAAGATACAGTGCAAGGAATAATGTTTTGGATGGTTTGTTCCCGTTCAATAACATTATGTTGTGTTAAACTGTTATCCATTGGGAGAAAACGTCCCGAAAAGTAAAACTGTTACTTAATGACACGTTTATTTTCTAATTAATTAACACCGTCACCCAACAAAACACTGTATTCCCGTTACCAACACTTTTCTTGCAATGGATAATTGTGTTACAAACACAACACGGTGTAACTGAAAGGGAACAAAGATTTTGGATTTAGATGAATTACGTGTGATTATTAACTGGTGGTCTACCATTTTTCAAATACCTAGAATAAAGCCAGTTATTTATTCGAAATGGAATTGTCTCAAAAACGAACTCAGCTAAACAAAGACCTCTAGTGTCGGGAAACAAATTAAGAGACATACCTAAATATTTTGGAAATTATTTATTTTCCGACAATACAATACACTTACATTAACAATACAATACGGACGATTACACAAGCACACGACAATACAATAACACAAAATATTATTTTTTAAATTATGAAGCATAACTTTTGTTAATTCATTTAAAATGCACACAAGAATGATAACATGGACGTAATAATGACACTCATAGTAATTCTTATCTTATACTATTCATATTAACGAAAGAATAGTAATGTTATGGTGACTTGGGTAGCCATAGGTGACCTTAAACTGTAGTTAAGCGGTAGTATTTTTGTTTGTGGTTAGTAAGTATGAATAAAAAATCTGTGTTCGACGATGAAAAGATTTATCATTTCTTAAGAAAATGATAATATTATGATTCATAAAGATTAAAGATATCGGGCCGGTATCCGCAACTCCACGCCAACGTGTATTTTGCGTATGGGCCATAATCTACCACGCGGGCCCAGTGCGAATTGGTAGAGGTTACATGTCTTCGAATTTTTAGTTCTAGGACATGCCGGTTTCCTCACGATGTTTTCCTTCACCGTTTTCGAGAGCAGTGGTGATGAAATAAATTACAAAGTAATGCGCCTGCCTGGGCTCGAACCCACGACTTACTGTTCGTAAGTCGGGGCCGCCACCACTGGGCCACCGCTGCTCATTATTATGGTATAAATTATGAAAGAATAAAAAAAGATGGAACGATTTTTTATGTACTTATTTCCAAGACAAAGCAGCCGGTCGGTAATGCAAATATAAATAAGATTTTATGCAATCATCAAATTGATATAATTAATATTGAACAGGATGATGGAATGGCTTACAAGGACTATTATTATGTGACAATATCTAGTATTGTAGGTTAGGTAGTTTGAGCTAGGTATGCAATTTAACCTTATCATTTATCATTTATCATAACACATGTTAACACACAAATGCTAAAACAATATCCCAATAAATATTTTTAGGGAACTTGGTGTTATAAATATCCAATCTACAGGTCAAACTCATACTTTGTCAGTCCATTAAAATTCCAAAAATTAAAACCACTAACACTTGTCACCATAACATCACCATCAATAAATCTTGAAACCTAAGCCTCCTCATTGCAAAGTTCGTTGAACTCTAAGAGGTCTGTCCCTGGCCTTGCTAGGCTCAAGTAAAGATAGTTCTTCGAGACTCGAAAGGAAAGCAGCTTTAGGTTAGGTGTGAGCCGAACAATAGCTAGTTTTATTGTCTCCTGATTTGGGTAGCCCTGGGTCCGATGCGTTAGACCTTGGCATGTTTTGTTGCTGTGTTGGTTGCTTCTGAAACTGGAAAAATGCTTAGTTACATTCTATTGGAAATTACTGATACTTAACTGTTAAGGTAATCATTATCACCATCATCATTGAAGTTTTTTTTTAATATTATAAACCAGTGCTTGGTTGCAATCCCACTTGATGGTAAGCAGTGATGCAATCAATGATGGTGAAGCGCACTAGTTTATTAAGAGCCTATTCACTCTAGCCTTGAAGACACCTAAATTTCGGCGTAATATTGTCTTATCTTCCATACGTCTCAATATTTAATTATCTTATTAGTTATCAAGTAGTGTGGTAACAAGCGTATGTGAAGCCAAGTCAGAGGCCGATGGGTGGCATAACAGTAAGGTTAGTCACTAATCATGTGAAAAGAAGAAAAGGCAGTAGAAACAATAAAAATTTAGATCAACAGTCATTCGTGTTAAATTGAGTTAATAGAATTGCAAACATTCTAATATCATCGTCTTTTATTCAAACAAATCCAATTCAGTTGATATCCACGAGCGCGTTTATTTATTAAAAGAAAATTCCTTATCGCGCGTTGCGAAAGGTGGCTAGACGGAAGAAATTAAGACCAAAAGTTGTAACGACACTTTTTGCTATAGTTGAAAGCCGTGCGGCGTGCGCACATTTCTCTGTCTGTCACTCTCTCTTATAGAAAGCCAGCCAGTTATTTTCGTTTCGTCTTTCTATTTTGCATTGAACAGTGAGGTGTCGTTTATTGAGTGTATACAGGTTTTTTGTACATCTACACTACTATTATAAAGAGGAAAACTTTATTTGTTTGGTTGTAATGAATAGGCTTAAAAACTACTGGACCGATTTGTAAAATTCTTTCACCGTTGGGAAGCTACACTATCCCCGAGTGACATGGGCTACTTTTTATCCCTGTATTCCTACGGGAACGGGAACTACGCGGGTGAAACCGCGTGACGTCTGCTAGTAATAAATAATAAGGAACTTCGTTCCATCCGGTTGTCCCTTGACACCTCTCAAGATTATTTTAATACTTCAAGCACACTAACGTTACTACCAGTCAACCTTTAGGTGATGCAGAGAAAAGCAGTGGTAGGTGCATTTTAAAATGAAAAAAAGCGCTTTGATCATCGTGTTATAACAGCATTTACCTAGCCCTTTTCAAACTTTGCTACTGTGACTCTTTATCTGACATCCACAACTCAAATACTGGGTAAGACAGTATCACTAAAGCATCTTATTATAGGTACGCGTATCGGTGCAATGACATTTATTTCAAGAGTTCCATCCAGCCTACAAATTACACTGCAATACCGATAGTTCTTCAAACAAGTCAGACAGATGTGCTGCTAAAGAGTTTGTTCCACTGCTTTTTCCTAGCAGAAATACTATGAACCGGTCAAGGGTAGGTATTTTGGGGCACTGTCTTACGTATATTCGACGTTTAAGCATTGCTGATATTCAGCTTAATTTTTGAATGAAAGACGTTTGATTTCACCAAAGACATTCAATACCTAAAACCGGACATCACGATCAAAATTTTCGTCCGAAACTTGTGTCCTGCTTGTACACAAGTCTATGAGTTTTTTTTAGTACGGTAGCGGAGCGTACTAAAAAAAACTCATAAACTCATAGACACGCTCCAATATTTATGTATTATTATTCTAGGTGGCGTTACTGAGACATGGAATCAAAGTTTTTCTATGATATTTCCTTGACATGCCCGCTCTTATAGTATTTTAAATCTCTTCGGATTTCACAATGGTACTTATCTCGCTACAAAGTAAAATAAATGTTGACATCGTATAGTAATAAAATGTCAAATAAATAAACAAAGTTGTATAAAACCTGTGCAATATGCATTCAGTGATATTATGTTTCGCTTACCAAATAGTGTAAATTCTCCTGAGTGCACCAGAAATTTTGAAATTCATGTTGATAATTCGGACAGGGTGATTCGAGGTTCGGTTGGAAAATTGAATGTCACATGATTGCCTTCAATATCGACGTAATGGAATTTAAAAATGTTATCGTGTCTATGACAGCGACCGTGTAGGTTTTAGTGGAGGATTTTTGTCTATTGACGTTGAGCTGATGGTGCAAAAGGTAGATAGCATTTCAACAACGGATCATAAACAAATAAATAAATATTCCAAAACTTCCACACAACACCATCTAGTCCCAAGCTAAGCAGAGCTTGTGTTATGGGTACTATCATGTTTGAATACTTTGTGTATTTAAGGATGTTTAAAGTAATAAAAAAATATAACATAACATTACACCTGTCACCTCCGAAGGGATAGGCAGAGGTGTACCAGCAGTCGCCTTAATTTAGTCAGTTATGTTTAAGTCCCATATAATAAGGTGCGAGCCTGTTGCCATTACCCGGGCGCAAAAAAAAACTAGATTTGTAAATGTCTAAAGATAGTAAAAAGTAATATATTTTTAAGTTGGACGACGAGAGCAGCGGTGACCCAGAGGTGGCGACCCCGACTTAAGAACAGTAAGTCGTGGGTTTAAACCCAGGCAGGCGCATTACTTTGTGTAATTTATTTCATCGCCGCGGCTCTCAAAAACGGTGAAGGAATACATCGTGAAGAAACCTGCATGTCCTAGTACCAAAAATTCGAAGACATGTGACATCTACCAATTCGCACTGGGCCTGCGTAGTAGATTATGGCCCATACGCAAAATACGCGCTTTGACGTGGAGTTGCGGATACCAGCCCGGTATCTTTAATCTTTTAAGTTGGATGACGTGACTGTAGAATTCCTAACAATGTTATTATAGTAATTGGTATATTCTGTAATAATGTCCCAGTAGAAAATTTCGTGAAATGAGTGATCCTGTTTCTTGGGGACCAAGTTGTGGCGACATTACAATGGAAGAAAGAAGAAATAAATTTGCATTTAACAGTCAAATAAATGCACATTAAAACAATAAAAAAAAACACAAATATTGTAATACCAAAATACCTACCAGCTCAGCATAATGTTAGATGACAACACAGGGTATGGACGGGTCTTTCCGACGCTATTAAAAATTTTGATACAATTTTTACCAGTGAACTGCGAATCCTTATGCAATGACAGCTTATTTCATATTAACTTCACCTACGATTCCATGGAGAGATTTTTTACAAAAATATCTTTGCTCTGAGTAAAAAAACATACAAAAACATGTCACTAAATAAAACTTTTTTCAACCAAAAATCTCTACACCAAACTTTTCCAAAGATTGTCAAAATAAGTAGAAAAACATTTTGGCCCGGTGTTGGCACAGAAAATCTTTTAAACAGCCACTTGTCCAGGGGATCCGCAAATCTTTGTACCTTTACGTGAATATTTAAATCAAGTCTTAAAGGTTTTGCAACTTTAAGATTATTTATGCTGCTCTGATGACATAAAAAAATAACATAACAAACTTTTGAGGTTTTACCTCAAAAGTTTTATGTTACCCATAGACATAAACATTTCTCATGCACTGTATCGCAATTTTCTGTTTTGTTATTTCTATTTTAATTTAATTCTTTATTTTGTGTTTTATTTATTTCTAGCACGCGGTTTCATCCGCGTAGTTCCCGTTAACGAAGGAACTCAGGGATAAAAAATAGCCCATGTTACTCAAAGTGAATGTAGCTTCCCACTGAAGAAAGAATTTTTAAAATTGGCACAGCAGTTTTTGAGTTTATTCATTACAAACATACACACACATACAAACTTTTCATCTTTATAATATTGGTGTAGGTTTATTATCGTGTGCCTGTGTTGGGCAAAATGCCTTTCTTAGCCACACAAAAAAAACTTTTTCCAAGGTACCAACGTTCCTCTAACCACTGGCCGCCGCGCCATCAGCCGAGGATGGGTGACCATCAATGGCACACATATTGAGATAGCCCTAAGAAGGAATACCGAAAGAAACTTAGCTCTCTCCCTTAACAATACGTTTTTGTTTCTGTCCTTTTTTATCTCCAATACCACACCAGATTTTATTGTGATTATGGATGAACGGAAAATGATCTCGTCGGAATGTCTGAAATACTACGAAGAGAATGCATGATTGGATAACTAACTACTCGTATATAGGGTGACTGGTAATTAGTGACCGATACTTAAACGCGTGATTGTATTCATGATTTGAATAATCTTTCCCAAAGATTTTTTTTTTACGCAATAACTTATAACACAATAAAATAACAAAAACTCTGTTTGATTCCCGCGCGCGCGCCTTTCCTATCAGCTGATAATCTGACCTCGGGACGAGCAAAATCTACTAGTAGTAGTAGCGTCAAACGCTCCCGCGCCACCCCCACCGCTCCCGTTGTGCAGTAGGTACTGTCGTAAATGAATTAATTGAAAGTTAATGAGTATAAAAAAAGTTCCTTTGGGAAAGTTATTCGTATCCATGAGTACAATCACGTGTTTAAGTATCGGTCATTAATTACCAGTCACCCTAAATACATACATTTTGAGATGTAAAAAAATTGATCTTTACACCAATTTATCTTACCTTAATTTTTGAAAAATATGATCAAAGTGTTGTTTAAAACTCTCTGCTTACGTAAACATATAGGTATAAAATAAATGCTTGTTGTTATACTTGTGCGAAAGTATCTTCCTAAAGCCCAATGTGTCATATTTCCGCTCATGTACTGAAGAGATTTACAAAAAAACTTTTTAAGTGGTAAGATGGAAAAGCCCGGTCTTTCCCGGCCTTTACCCCGGTTTTTCTTGCCTGCCACCCCCCATAATTCATTCTTCCCAGTAACAAGTTTAAACTCACCTTAATGCTGTTTTATTGTTGAGGTTTTAGCCTCTAGACGTTTGTATATTGCATGCAATTGATAATGTTTCCTTTTTTTATTTAATTCCCTGCGGTAAATAATGACTGCGGATCTGTTTTTGCGGCTTGGATTATAGTACGGCTTCTATGTTGTTTTGAATAATAGTACTATATAACTGTCAAACAGTTTCTTGTTATACCTTCAAAATCAAATAATCATTTTAAGGCAAAGAGATTTAAAATAAACGTCTAAAACGTCTTTGATTTTTAGAATTAACCTCAATTTTCTTCTTAAATGGCTTTTGTGCAAGATAAATGTCAATACACGTAAAATAACGTTTTACGAGAAGAAAAAGTCACATTGATAAAATAAAATAAAACACTTCACAACTTTCACACACAATGCCATTTAGTCCCAAACTAAGCAGAACTTGTGCTATGACTACTAGGCAACTGATAAACACACTGAAATATTTCTAATTATACACGCATATTACAGATAAATACCACCCAGACGCTTAACAAATGAGCGTGCTCATCACACAAACATTTGTCTTTGGTGGGAACCGAACCCACGACCTCCGGTATAACAGTCAGGGCCACTTACCATTGGACCTACAGGCCAGTAGCGTGATAGTCGTGTTTGCTTTAACAAAATGACGATGCGATTATTATAAGACAGTATTATGCTCACAAAATATCTAGCAGTAGATAACTAATATAGGACATAAGATAAAAGGTAAAGTCACGGATCAAAAGGATTTCTGCACCATTGGGTTACTGATTTGATACCCGGACGGAACAAATGTTGCACGGGAACTTGGTATGGAACATCTGTTTTTGATCTTTCCGGCTGTGTTTCTACGTCATACGAAACGTTCTTGTAGGTATGTTTGTTGTCAACGAGAACTCTGTGTAAAATAAAAGAAAAAAATGTTGAAAAGAAAATAAGTCGTCAAAATAGTGTGGTGCCAATTTTCATGCCAAAAATATGATTGATTCTTAGGATATTATTTTCTAACATTTGCTCTTTTATAAAAATAAACCGTCTATGAAAACCTATAAACAATAGTACAGACACCAGCATATCAAGTTACCCCAATGTGTCAAATTTCTTTGATCGATTTTTAACTTTATGTCAAACGGTTCATATTCAATTGGGAAAATTTGACACATTGGGGTAACTTGATGTGCTGGCGTCTGTACCTAGTTGTATGAGAATGTGTTTCAATTAGTACTTACCTAGGACAGCAAACAGAACTTCATTACAAGTAAAAACAATGGCAAAAAATTGAAACGTCCATAATGTAGTCGTAATGGGGCAAAAACTATAACTAGACTATGCATGACCTATCAGCTTCTTCGGTGTTTCTTCTTAGAGTAGGCAGATAGTGAAAAACCAACCTCACCTTACCCATAGCTAAGTCTTTCTATAAACCTATTTTCAGAAATAAAAATAATTTCTCATTAATCACATGACAGCAAAAAATAATCTAAACATCTTGACACAAAAGAAACGTTTTTAAAAGACTGAAACGGACGGGCGATTCCGTAAAAGCCACCCCGTATCAGAAAACTGGACTGAACTGTCACTACCTTTATATGAGATATCAATTTAATTCACCTTGACTTCACTCACATTTTCACGAGGTGTTTTTAACAGAATACCACTGCTGAGATTACAATGTAAACGTTCTTAAAATACGAGAATTACCCATTACACGTGCATAGACGTGTGTTAAAATTAATAAATAAATACACATTCCAAAACTTTCACACAACGCCATTTAGTCCTAAGCTAAGCAGAGCTTGTTTTATGGGCACTAAACAGCTGATAAACATACTAATATATTTCTAAATACATACCTACTTATCTATACAAATATATAAAGAGGAAATGTTTGATTGTTTGTTTGCATTGAATAGGCTCCGAAACTACTGGACCGATTTGAAAAATTCATTCACCGTTGTGACGCTACACTATCCCCGGGTGACATAGGCTACGTTTTGTTTTTTTTTCTCTGTATTCCCACGGGACCGGGAACTACGCGGGTGAAATCACGGGACGTCTGCTAGTTATAGATAAATTACACCCAGACACAGAACAAGTGATCGTGCTCATCACACAAACATTCGTCCTGGGTGAGAATCGAACCCACGACCTCCGGCATAGCAGTCAGGGTCACTAACTACCAGACCAACAGGCCAGTCCAACATTACCTTACTATTTAGATTATTTTAATTCATTAAATCCCAAGAAGACACCGGTGTCTGCGCTATCATTGTCTTTCTATTGTGTCTCTAATTGACACGATTGAAAGGTTAAATCACTTTAATAAGCTTAACGAGGCAATACTTCGAGGCACATGGAACATAGTTTAACAAATAAAATTGAATCAGATCGGGAAAATGGTAGTAAAACAAAATGCTCCCAGTTCTACTTATCATCCTCAGCCAGCCGGATTATGGATTCGCCTATCGTAATATTCTCTTTACGAGCAACGCAGTAAAAGTTATGACATTAATAATATAATTAACTTACGTTAGTGCTTCAGTCATAATTTTAAGTCACATAAAATGTGTAGCAGGAGTTCTCTTTATTAGAACAGTGAGATTTTTGTTTTAGTAGACACAGTATAACATAAAATGTTGTAATAACATTTGAGTTCAAAAGTATTACTTACATACATATTTTATTTTAAAAAACAACAGATGACTTGCGAAAGTTGTAACTAAATTGGAATCTAGAAGTGAATAGTGTGAAGCACAGGAAGATAACAGTTTATACCACCAAGGACGTTTTGATGTCACCACCATCATCACCTCTACCTAGCTTTACAAAAAAAACCGCTAACGCATAAAGATCTTATATAAAATATGTGTCGGCGTCAGAGATGGCTGAGCAACGATCTGACACCGATGAGGTTACGTGGTACTAGGTACTTAACGTAGAATAATAATCTTCATTGCAGTAATAACCTCACTTAACAATCGTAATCACAAAACACAGCTCCAATAGGTAAACCGACAGTTTCGTACTTAGTTCCTTAAATCTCTTCTCTCTTTGTGCGTCTTCGTTGGTGCCTCAAGTCAACCTCCTCGTACATCTTTGAAAACAGGAAATAATAGGTACCACGAATGGATAGCGTTGATCTTCTTTTAATTATTTCACAAACTTTTAAATCACTATAATCACGAATATCGGAGATGGAGATAGATGAAGGTTGCGAGGTCATTCGTTCACGCCACGCTCCCTGGTCGAATGAATGTCACAACTCCCACCTCACTCAAACCTGTCACACAATGACACCTTCGATAATGACATTATTTGACAGTGACAGCCGACAGATAGATGGAATGACCTCACTAACGCCATGTCTCAATGTTAGAAGCATCTTAATCTACGGCCTCCAGCTACGACATGTAATTTGCCATATCGTGGTGGTGGTGGTAATCTTGGGTTTGAACTTTATCATAAACTTGTCATTGTATTATACTAATCAAGTCCTTTTATTTAATAGCCATATTGGCAGGAAATAATTATGTAAGTAATCAGCCATTTTGTGGCGGCGGCCATCTTTGATCGGTTTTTTCCGGAGCTACGGTGTCGCAGACACACACACACAGACCTGTCAAACTTATAACTTCCCGTCGTTATTGCGTCAGGGGTTAGAAAATTATTACTAAACATCTTTAAGTTGGACTACGTGACAATCAGTCGGAGTTTGCGGACGAATCGGACGTTCCCGCAACTCTCGGCGCAGGTGGGAGATGAACCACTGGGTTGACTTTTAGTCGGGAAGTGTTTGACAGACCCCACCGCCTCCTTAGGGTGGAAGACATCTATGTAGATTTTCCATTACGAGATCAATAATAAAAGAAGAAAAAACGTAACAATTCTGTAGAAATTTCCTCGCGAGAAATTTGATTAAGTGAGCTTACAAGCCATTGCTTAAGTTTGCGGCCGCAGCTCATTTCACGTTCACTTGTTTATAGAATATCCATGTAAAAAGCTAGTAGACAGTCATAAAAAAAATAACAAAGCTACTTGCTTGCTATTTCTGTTTTTTTTTTTAATTTAAAATATATCTTTTTTGCTTTTATTTTATACTTATTGCTAAATAAATGCCTTTTCTTTCGTTGTTTTTAATGTTTTACCGGCTCATCTCAACATAGTTGGGATTGGGTTAGGCAGAGTTTTATGAAAGAAAACTCTTAAAGATAAAACTATTTTAAAAGCAAATCCTTAAATGTATTCACAAACTTAACCTTAACATTACCCAATATTAACTCAGACAGAAACAACTTTCTCTCACTTATTTCTTAGGTAGAGTTAATAATAATTGTTCATTATGATCTTAATTCATTTAAGACTCGCGGAGTCGGTATAATTTCTTACAATTAAACTTTTGAATTATCCTTTGATGTGTCTTCTTGAACGACCAAAAAGGAATTTTGGTAAGTCTTATTTTCTTACAGTCAAATGCTACCTTAAGTGGTGAAAATTACAACAAAGGGGAATAGAAATGCCAATAGTTAATTGAACTCCCTTAATTTAGGAGGTACTCAGAAAGTTTATGAATTAGAAGTTTTTATGGCGTATTATTAAACTTCTATGTGTTATGATTAGTCCCATAATTGTTTATTGACATACCATTCGGTTAAAAGAGTAGCTGTATCACAAAAATGTCCTCTTAGCCAGACCCGAAATTACTACTTATGGCCATAGACTTATTTTTTCCGTGCGAGAATCGAACCTGAGACCCGCGCCGCCTATAAAGGAAGTTTTAACTTGTCAACATCACTACTTCGTCTTCTTCCTAGTCAGTTGGACTCTCTAAGGGAGTCAACGCCGTCGCCGTAAAGCATGAAGAAGTTCCATACTGGATTCCAAAGGATTTGCCTGTGAACGACATACTGTTCACGTCTCCCCTGGAGACTCGCCCCTGGTCTGCTGCCTCAAGTTATCAAGAGACTCGCCCCTGGTCTGCTGCCCCTGGTCTACTCGCCTGACTGCAGGATTATTTTGTGAACTATAACAGTGAGCGTGATATAGGTAGTTTTGTGTTTTTATACCCTTTTTGTATTTTTTACCTTTCTTTTCCTTTTATTAAATTTTAAATTGTTTTTATTACTTACCTTTTTTTTTAAATTCCTCTAAAGGGTAAGTAATACGACAGTTTGCCGCAGCAGCCAATTGCTTTTCCGCTGCGCCAACCGTGATGCCAAGAATTGCTAACCCACTTTGAGCAAGTGTGATGATTAAAGGTCGTGGCCTTCTTTGTTTGATAAGTAGGTTATGCCTTACAGAGAGACAGTAACAGGCTGGTATTATTATATTGGGTCTTTGATATTGTAAATCGCTTGAAGGAGCTCAAAAAGAGGTGGGCACCTAACCAGTCGCGGTGTTGGCAGGTGGAGTAAAGCTGTGACTGAGTGGCATCCAAGAAATAGAAAGAGAAGTGTTGGTCGTCCGGTGGTGAGATGGACATTGTCGCCATTGCGAGAGTATCTACCTATCCTGAATGAGTCTGGCACAAGGACGTGGAGTTTAGCACCAGAAAAGAGAGGCCTATACTCAGCACTGGGTGAAGTCACGCTGTGTGATGATAATGGTGATTATTATTATACCTACACCGTAACTCCTAATGTTCTTCTGGACTCAGAATGTTCTACTGGACACATAAAAGCCCCAAAACTTTTAATGGCCACATGCATTTATTGATGAGTCCCCAAACCGTTAAGTAAATGATAGTTGAAACCGTTCTAATCGCTCGATCGCCTGCCTGCTCGGTAATCTTGTGCTTAAGCCCCTAATCCGTGGCGCGTTTTGCTACTAGATATATTAAGGCTGCAGACACATTATTGCAAGTGGTAGCGATTTTGAAATACTGTCTTATTTGAGTTACTGTTAGTCTACATCATCCCACTACTGGGCCAAAGGTCCCATCCCATAACTTCCAGTTCTTTTAATCCAGGGCTGAAGTAGACCAATTGTCGTTGATTTTGTTCAGCTCGTTCCACCATCTTCTTCGGGGTCTGAAAGGAATGAAGGAGGAAGTCTAAAAGAGGCGTCTGAAACCGAGAAGTCGTGCAGTAAAATCGCTGGTCACAATATAGATAATTATGCGATGTGAAGGAATATTGAACTGAGTATAAATACTACAAGGGTAGTACAGACTATGACATGCTGAGTCGACCCGAGTAATTTAGCAGAACGGCAGGTAATTGTGACGGCAGCTTTATAATATTATAATTTGATCGGTTTTAACTTTCATGTACTTCTTCTTCCTCTCCAAAATGGTTTTTCATCGCATCTTCGCAGCCCTCCGCTACTTCGTCTGCTACTCTCGCTATTACCACTTGTTATGATACAGTGTAAGTTGTAATGCTGTAGTTTAATCGAAATCCGTTAAGAAGTTCTTTTTACGTAAAAGAGTAACACACATCCGTACATCCTGACAAACTGTCACATTTGCACTTCAAGTGGGATAGAAAGCTTATTTCAGTAGAAATTTATAATTCCATACGTACATATATTTAAGCATAGTAAATATAGGTGCGTACAATACCTGTGTACGCTTGTGAACGCCCTCAAAGCATACCTGTATTGGTAATTAGGTAAACTATTTGCCTAAACATTGCCTGCTAGATTTATAACATTCTGATTAATATCGCAACGCTACTGAAACTATTTGCCTTGAATACTTTATGAATTTGATATGAGTGTAGGGAGAGAGAGAGATGAGGTGAGTGTGTGTGTTGTTTATATTCACATATTTTCCCTGATTAAAATGTAAATTTTCTAGGGATTAGCAAAAGAGGCCTTGATGAAATTAATTAATTTAAGTGATGATTTGAAGTGAATTTACTTGACATTAAACCGCTATTGTGTCATATACAGTCTTAAAATGTCTGAACTAAACCTGATAACAAAACTTTCAGGGTGGAAAAGTCATCACCATACCCCTTTTAACCATGACTTAAGTACAGACGCCAGCACATCAAACTACACACATCAAAAGTGTCTAGGGATCAACATATATTTTTGCAATAACTTTTCTCCTGATTGATATTAATTAAAATTTTCTTTAAGGATTCATCAAATAAAGTGTTTTCGTTTGTCACAGTAACGATAAACCAAGTCACCTTTGCATTAATAAAGAAATTTGCCATTTTCCTAATAAAGGGATTTTTGACATTTGAACCACTAACATTAAAGTTCGAAAAAAAGACTGAAATAACAGTTTTCTTTAAAATTGTATTGGGTAACTTAAACAATTAATAATCCGTGTTTCTACCGCGAACACTGACAACACAAGAACATCGGTTTGGCATACTCAAAATGAGTTCATCCAAATCACGCTGTGGAATGGCCGCCCATGTTCGTTGCAACAACAAAAAAAGGTCTTCTTGCGACTGGATACCCTCCATATTCGGCAGAGCTCTTCTCTGTAGCATATCCCATGCATGCTCAATCGGGTTCAAGTCTGGCGACTGAGCAGGCCAGGGCAGGACATTGATGTTAGCTGCGGCGAGAGTCTGTCTTACAACTCTTGCGGTGTGCGGTCGTGCATTATCATGCATTAACTGAAATAAGGGACCGCTTTGCACTTGTAGAGGAACGATGACGTCTGATACAATCGTCTCAGCATAAATTTGAGCGTTGAGGTTGCCTCTGATCCAAATCAACTCAGTTCTTCCGCCGATCCAAATACCCGCCCATACCAAGATGGTTCCACCACTATAAGGATGGACTTCCTGGCAGGATTTTAATCGCTGTTGGCGTCCAGGGGTTCTCCAGTGTCGTATACGTCTTGTATCCGGTCTCATACCAAAACGAGACTCATCAGAAAAGCACACGAAACGCCATTGTTCTTCTGCCCAATTTCTGTGTTCAAGAGCCCATTGATATCGAATCCTACGATTGTGCATTGCTATAGGTGGTACCCGTAGCGGTCTTCGGGAATGAAGGTTCACTTCATGCAAGCGGTTTCTGACTGTTTGGTCGCTAATTAAGTTCCCTGAAGAGTGATGAAGCCTCACGGCTAACATCATGGCGGTTATTGTTGGAGCTCTTCGAGTTAAGATTTGAATGTATCGGTCTTGCCTCCGTGTGGTGCAGCGATACCGTCCTCCATGGCGCTCAGCCACGGTACCAGTGCTTCGGTAACGTGTCCAAAGTCGACTGATAACACTCTGACTTGTATTCAGAGCTAAAGCCACAGTACGCTGCCGGGAACCAGCTTCTATCATTCCCACGGCTCTGAGCATTTCTTCCCTGCTTAAATGACGTCGCCGCTCCATAATAACGTTGGTTTTAATCAGTAGTAGGGAAACAGTAGCACTAATAATGTCTTCAATGCGTTGTATGTTTTTATAGGGAAAATATTGACAGCTGATTTTCATCTTTTACTCGAATTTGATTCACAGTTCCTGATTCAAATTATGAAATGCACCAAAAAGGATCCATATAAATTTATAAAATCATAAATTTATTACAAAGCCACATCTCAATCTCAAGAAATCCGCATAAAAATGCTTGATCCCTAGACACTTTTGATGTGTGTACTTTAAACAGTAAAATGTTCTCAATTGAACATGAACCTTATTCTGTTCGAAATAAAGTTGGACAACTATGAAAGAGACTTTGATACATCGCTAGGAGCTTCATGTGCTGGCCTCTGTGCATATTTCTAAACTTTAATTTATGTTGTTCTATCATGTTACTTTTGGAACTTCAAACTGTGGTAACGTTTTGCTTTTACATAATGGTAAAATAATCATTCATCACAAATTTACAAATAATCATTAGATACCTAATACCTACGCATAATGTATTTATGATTATTTGTAAATTTATTCAAACATATTATACAGGGTTATTTTTCAATTACCAGCCAAATTTTCACAGGGTGTTCTACCCATGAATATGAACAACTTTCACTAAGGGACCGACTCTGAAATCACGAAAAAAAATCAGAGTAGGTCCCATAGGGAAAGTTGCTCATATTCATGGGTAGAACACCCTGTGAAAATTTGGCCGGTCATTGAAAAACAATCCTGTATATACATATATGAAATTGTGATAAAATATTATTTCTTTGTTACCAATGAGTGGCTTTATTTATTTTTAACCGACTCCTAAAAAAGGAGGAGGTTCTATGTTCGTGTGTATGTTTTTTTTTTTTTATGTATGTTACCTGATTTCTCCGCCATTTGTGGACCGATTCTCGAAATTCTTTTTTTGTTTGAAAGAGTAGACTTTTGAAATGGTCCCATTTTAATTTGGTGAAGATCCGGTGCTGATCTTCGGAGATATACAACGGAACTCTTCAAAAATAGACGGCAAATCTATCGTGATTGCTGGAATCGCTTGGATGTTTATTGTTTATACAACATCATGACGTATCATCAAGCCTGTATGCTCAGAGGGGTAGGCAGATGTGTTCAATATACCTAGGTTTCGACAGTTAGGTATGTTAAGTTTTATTTATTAGGGTTAGGTTGATAACCCTATTATAATGACATGTATTGTTAACAATTAACATTATAAAATGAATTCATGGCAAATGTTTGTATGGGAACAACTAAAAATGGAAAAATAAAAAACTTTTTTACAAAAAATAAAACCGACTTCAAAAATAACACTAAACGGTGTAAAATAACTCTAAATTCGGAAGTCGGTGGCCCATCAAGAATAAGACAAAAGTACCAAAGCCACAGACTTCCTAATTTAGAGTTATTTTACACCGTTTAGTGTTATTTTAGAAGTCGGTTTTATTTTTTATAAAAAAGTTTTTTTAATAAGGTAATTTCAGAGAAAATTACCACGATATTTTCTGATGGTTATGAAAAAGCCTGCGAAAAATTGCAACTCTTAGCTCTGAGTCCAGTATCATACAATGAACTCATCAGATTGTTTACTTATATTCTCTTCCACTCATTATACTAGAACCCCATAGATATCACTACAATTAACAGGCTAATATTCACAGCCACGTCGTGCCGTGAGCCAAATCCATACTTACACTACTTCACAAGTTCCAGTACCTATTAATTCAATCGCCATACCCACCAATGGATGTTCTCCCTAACAAACGCTACCACGCGAGTCTCCCAATGGACATCGGTCACGTGCCGAACTTTGTCTCTATTGAAATTCGGAATAATAGATCTCCTCGCCTTACTGAGCTCCTGGTACAATGCGGTCGTGATGTAACATAGATATAGGTGATTGTTCCTCGAAAGTTTGTTCAAGGAATTGTGTTTGACATGGATGATTTAGATTTTAGCGGACGAAACCAGACGGTTCATGGATTCCTGGTGATTGTATTTTAACACTATAGTTGAAAAAAACATAATTATCATTTTATCGTGTAGTTAGTGACTAACCTGGGGCTCGAGTCTGCTATTGCAATCGTGTCTCAATGACCGGTCCTTGATCGAATATTTGACAACTTTGACTGTTTTTGTATAGGAAATGTGTCATAAGTTTGACGTTATACGTCAAAAAATGATCATTGACCGGTCATTGAGACACGATTGCAAAAGCAGACTCGACCCCCTGCTATCAGAGTTTTAATGCCACCCATGGGC
Organism: Euplexia lucipara; assembly: GCA_921972225.1. Taxonomy (NCBI): domain Eukaryota; kingdom Metazoa; phylum Arthropoda; class Insecta; order Lepidoptera; family Noctuidae; genus Euplexia; species Euplexia lucipara. The sequence continues at coordinate 3,302,592 of OV179143.1, forward strand.
CTCTGACTGGGCAGCATATGCCCTCGAGAAATATCTCTCAAGCATGCCGGTGTCCTCAAGAAGTTTTGCTTCATCGTTTTTGAAGAAATTGGTAAATATACAATACGCATATGAATCCGAAAAATCAGAGGTGATTGCCGTGGATTCGAACTCAAGACCTTTGATTTGGCAATCCGCCGGTCACACCACTAGGCTATCACTGCTTTTGAAAAAAAAAATGAATATAAAAATATATAATGTGTTTAGGTACGATTCGTTTATTAATCACAACCATAGACATAGAGAATGGACTAAGCAATACCCGCACAAAATTGATCACTTCCTGGAAAAATACAGAGGGATTGCGGCCAATACCTGTCTCTTTCTTTCTCTTTTAATCAGAATTCTAGAAAGAGACAACAATTGACCGCACGTTTGCTTCATCTCTATCACACTTTCTTACCAGTATTTACTTCACAGCTGGATAAGGAACACTTAATCCATTCTTTATGTCTATTATCACAACAAATAGCCTTGACTGTAATGTCTTTTTCTCTTTTTAGTGTATACGCTGCCTATTAAAAAAAAATGACATCACGGATGCATTAAAAGTCAGCAGTATATTCTGCTCTATCAAGAAGTATAATATCCCACCAAAACATTTAATTTCATGGTCGTCTTGGCAACATTTTACATGTTGCCAAGACGACCACACAGGGTGTGTCCTGTGAAAAAGATATCAGATCTCATGTAGAGCCAAGCTTCTGAATCTACACGGCCTAACCTACCGACCCTAACTTCACAAATTCTACATATCAGTAGAAATGTATGGCTTTGCCGTTTTGCTACCGTCGTGGAGGTGATGCAAATATTTAGTTTCTGAAGTAAGTAACGAAACAGCCAAGCTATACATTTATACTGATATGTAGAATTTGTCTTCGCTTGGCTTGGCGGGGGCACTGCCGTGCCCCAGGTATAAATATTTTTAATATTATTGACAACTTGCTGTCACCGTAATCGATCCACTATTGGCATTTACAGGAATGTATTAAAATTTGTTTGCATTAATCATTTTTGAAAACTTTCACTGTAAGTCAGTATATTAAAATTAGAGAGATTAAAAAAACTATAGAGAGGACATACGAAAAAATGTCATAAAAAACTTTCGTTCCATGTCTCAGTCTCTTTACAGTAATGAGTTGTACCTATAGCAATATGTGGTGAACTAGCGACCTCGACGGTTCTATAATTATCTTTATTTTTGAGTAACCAGAGCAAGTTCGTCATGCTCCCATAGACGTCGCTGCTTGCGGTAGCGTCGAGGATCGGGTTGTCCCCTTCCCTCAGATATGGCGAGGAGGGTAATGGCTGATCCTTGCGTTATGCTCGTGAACGGGTGCTGCTTGTGGTGACTGGTCGACTTGCTTACCAATGGTTTTTTTTATTATTGTTATAACAGTTAACTGCTTATTGGTTTCACTTCGATGGTCCTAGTTTATCATTTTAAATTTAGAGTCACAGCCTTATGAATATAAGCCAGCATTGCACATGTAAGCGGGTACGCTTTTTATACCTGGAGGCTGTTATCTTTCAGTTTTGTAGTTGTTTTGCTTGAGTTTAGATTTCAATGTTAATATGAATTTACTTTTATTTTCTAAATCTCGGTATATTGGAGTGTGCTAGCTAACACGTGACAATCATTCTGAAATGTAATGTTTTACAATGTGTATAAACATTAGTGCTATTTATTGAGCATTTCATTGTATATATTCTTTGTATACCTCGTTCTTCAAACGAATCAGACAGATGTGTTGCTGGGGAGTTTGTTCCGCCACTTCTTCTTCCCAGCAAAAACACTAGGAAGTGGCGATGGGTGGGCCGTTTTTGGGGGACTGTCTTTATGTATTTTTTTGACGTTCAAAAAGTTCTTATTCTCAGCCTAGTTTGAATAAAGACTTTTGATTTTGATTTTTGATTTTGATTGAGTAACGCCACCTAGAATAATGTAGAAGTATTGGAGCGGCAGCGGAGCGTACTAAACGGATGAAAATTTTGTTCGTGATCTACCGTCTATAGTGCTTAAGTATTGAATGTCTTTATTTTTAATTCGTAAAAATCCTATCCAGGTTTGGTTTTTCTGCCCAATACATAAAACACATTTAATCGACATTAACATTTTCGTTTTCATTCTATCAAAACAATCACACATAAAGAAACCCGGCACAGATTGAATTAGATTAACCCACAGAGGGTACCTTTGTAAAATAATGTTATTTCGTTTTCTAAGATTATTTTAATGTCTTATTTATAGACCACAAAAATAAATGATTTTTTTTTAAATATTATCATAAGTATTATAAAACGATACTACTACATAAGGGTCTTCGTAATATTTTTAACCCTCATTTTGGCCCGCATTGTTTGACTTCATTTGCTGTGCAAGTTTATAAGCATTGTTTATTTTTAAACTGCTCATTTAAACACGTCGAAAATACAACTTGAGCACAAACTAGTTTTGTATCGTTTGATTACTATGAAACCCTAAAAGGGGGGAAATACTCATACATTTCGTAAAATACTTAGTTTGGCTACGGCATCGTAGCCCGCGTAGCACCTGCTACGGCGTAGCTAATTCGTAGACCTTATTCTACTAAAAGATCTATTTTAAATAATCAGGGTCAAGAGTTCAGAAGTACATACTTGACTACTATTACTACAATCTCCAATAATTCGACATCTAACCTTCAGAGCCACAATCTATCCGTTTACAATTCACCTCAGGTCGTCCTAACAACAGATAGTTATACCAAACAATTATAATTGGAGGTCAGTGCGACGTTAGACGTTGGAGATTCAGTGCAGACAAACTGAAAGCAAATGCAGTAGGTGCAGTTTGATAAATTCAAGCTGATATTGTAGTTACTTATATAAGTAAATTGGGTCGTAGTCGAATGTGTAAAACAATCTACATTTTTTTTTGAAAATTCGCTTAGAACCTCAAAGATACAAAGAAAAAATACAATTGGCTAATCTATTGATTGATAGCCTAATAAATGTAGTGACAAAAAAAAATCATTAATTATTGATGGTAATTTATTTATTCAAAGACCACCATTGCACCAGACTAAGTTAATATTTACTTAATAGTATGGTTAAGATGGTATGGTTATTGTAGTTCTAATATAAATATATTTAACTCAACAATCCATTCTATTTTGAACAAACGGGCTCCATTCAACATTACTAAAATCAAATATTCCAATTAGAACGGATTGGAATATTTGTTTTTTGCATTATTTAGAAATCATAATTATTATTATTTAGAAAACTTGGAAGGAAAAAGGGGACTTACGGGAGGATGAAAAGATGCGTTCCATCGATAGCAAACTCCAGGTCCGCCGCTGGTTCAGGCGATATTTCCTCCAAGTTTCACGAGAGGGGAGAGTTTGAGATTTTCACCACACAACACCAATATTTTCACCTTTAGAGTTTTAGCGGAAGCGCGGGCGCACGGGATACGTGTCACCATTAAGCGAGCGTATTATTGTTGAAAAGCCGAATAATAAATAAATATGTCAAGCCAATATTGTCATGTTGACAAAATTTAAAAGTAAATTAAAATTTTCTATGAGCTTATTAAAACGATGTTTAGGATGTTATCCTTTTGTCCTCGTTTATATAGTGACACAAGCACGCCGCGTAAATCTGTATTCAATTCTAGGTATTTGTTCTGGCTAATTGGAATGATTCCTTTATCTGAACTAGGTAGGAGCAGGGTAGGTGTAAGTAGTTCATTTATCCAATGTAAACATTCTTATATATTTCTAAAGCTATCTTTACTAATAATAATAATTTCACCGGGCTGATACTGTGAAATATCAGATGGAAAAACTCAATAACATTTTGTCAGACCCGGGGATTGATCCCAAAACCTCATGCTCGGCTTGGAGTCTGGATTTGTGCCCAATTGATGGGAATAGGCTCGCCCCCATGGGACTTAACATAACAGGCGAAATCTGGGTGTACTATTGTTATACCTTAACCCTAGCTTAACCCTTCGGTATAACGGGCATGATGTTATGTTATGACATGTTATGTTTAATAATTTCTCCGTTGTGAAGCTACACTATGCCAAGGTGACATAGGCTACTTTTTGTTCCTATATTCCCACGGGAATGGAAACTAAGCGGGTTAAGTTTCACCCACATACATAATACATACATAGTACATACAGAATATAAATAAATTACACCCAGGTAAAATATCAATGATGGTGCTTATCACAAAAATATCTGTATTTTCAATCGATCTCGACCATTGCAGTCAGAGCCACGAACTCTTGTCCTCCTCCTCCTGCTGTTCCTTCATTATGCGCACAGCCAAGGAGTGGAATTCCCAGCCTGCATCAGTGTTCTCGAGTTCATATGACTCCAATCTGTTTAAGTCGCGAGTTAATAGGATTTTTTCGGGTAAGCTCGTTCCATCATCGACCTCATCTCTGACCGCAGGACAAGATTGAGGTCAAGAGTAGACCCGTTTTATAAAAAAAAAAAACTACTAGACCCCCAGGAAAGTCAAATCCATCTCACTCCTAGCAACAATAAGTAATGCTGTTATAACTGTGAATTCAATTAAGTATCTCGCAATTGCAGGAGGATAAAAGCCTGCAATAGTGCTCCAACTACAGAGGTAGGATCTGGATTAGCAATCCATTCCATCTTAGTGCCTTTGTGTTTTATGGGTGCCTTAAGAAAATGTCACAGTGATACCACTTTGTAAAGTAAGCTTTGATTAACTAGATTGTAACATTTTATGGGTAGAATGGTAGTTTGTTCGTCATGTAAGAAGCGGTGTCAGTTTTGCAGCTTTTAGCATTATTTTATGGATCTGTCAATGAAGACCGTGAGTTAAAAAATATAACCGTTTTAGGGTTAGGTTGAATACATGACTTTATCTTGAAGAGAATAAGAAAAAAATCTTTAAATAACACACATGAAAGCATCAAATCACGGCTGTATAAAAATCCCAAGCAGATGTGTAACTTACACACACACTTTGCCAGCTATTTTAAATCCCGTGTAACACAGGGCGAGCCCATTGTTATCAACTGGCTGCTCTAAGCAATTTATTTAACATCACCCGGGAACAGAACCCGAGACCCAATGATTGGCAGTTGTTCTTCCTGCCACCACACTACCAGCAAAGCAGTCAGAGCTTCTTTAACATGTTTCAACACACAATATTTTAGCTTATTTCCCTCAAAGAATCGGGGCAAATGTGTTGTAACATTACCATTATATCCTCAAGGCATTGTCAGAGCTAAACAAATGTATAACGATGTATAGGCTCCTATGTATAGGTGCCTATGTATAGCCGGCTATGTATGGGTGTCTATTGATCCCGCCATGGTTTGGGTGTAACGATGGTTCCGTTCTAAATTTGTGTAAATCAATGAATTGGCACCCGTGTGCTGCGGAGACGGGTCCTTGATGCTAGGGAGCTCGTAATAAAGGGTTTTGATACTTTATGTTGGTGAAACATTGTTTTACAGTTGGTTTTACTGTTTTCATTGGTTTTTCATAAGATTATCCTTGTCTGTTGGAATCACAAGTGCACGTGTGAGGTTTTTTGTTTCTTTGTTTTTTGGAGTCGGTTGTTTTACTTAGCTTTATGTTTTTAGTATCATTCGCTGTAATTTCGACTTGATCGTCTTGTCCTTATGCCATTCATTTGTTAGTTATATTAGTACGGCCGCTTCTTCAAATATTAGTTGTGTCACGCAAATAATACTTATAACTTTATTTTTTTTTCCAAATTGGTCTACCATAGTCATAAAACTATTAATTTATGTTATAACTTTTTGAACCTCCTTTAATTAATACTGCCTTTCACAGTGCAGTGTCATGACCTGCTCGAGACAAGATCGTATTAGTGTAAAAATACTGTATTTTTCTCAAAGTAGTTTTAAAAAATTAAGAAAACATACTATACACAATATACTGAGATGGTCGACAATCATTTATTGTTTATTTTACTCGAGAGAAAGAAATAAACATTGACAAATGTTACAAGTCGCCATAAATTTCAACAAATCGAGACCCCTGTCTAAAGGTTATTCAATACTCAATTTTAAGAATTCTTTTAAAAGCTAAGATAAATAACTATTAGTTAAAATGAAACAATTGAGCTAAGTGACACTGCAGCGATAAATCGTTCTTTTTGTGCAACTTTCTAAGGACATAATTGCAGCGCAGATCGGTGCCAGATGTGATCGAAGCTGAGACCATGGGAACGAAACCCACTTGACCGTCCATGCAAAGAGGCAAAAAAATATTAGAAATTTTAGATTCACAAACAAAAAACCCTGGGGCGGGACCAAAAATAACCGACTCCTGTGGCCATGAGCCAATACCGAGCAACAAGCCGTGTGACGTGACAAATTACACAAAGACAGATTTACTTTGGGTGTGGTATGTTCAGTTTACAGGGAGGTGACTGGATGTAGAGGGGGAAAGGCTCGTCTGCAGCGAAGAGGAGCTTGTAGCGAGACAAGCAAGGGACTCTCTTTTGGAGCACGGGACAAGGCGGTCGAGCTTTTGGCCTTGACGGTTGTAGTAGAGCCAGTTTGGAGTGTAATTTTTATAAAATTCAGTAGAGTGTAGTGTTTGCCATTCAGGATCCAAGGGAGCCAAGTTTAAGTAAATTCAAGGGTGATATTCAGCAGACGACAAGGAGAGAGCGACACCTGGTAAAGTACACTAACTCATTTGTAAGGCGGATCACAAGATAGCTTCACAGCTCTAAGTTAATTATTTAAATAGAGTCGCGCGATTAATAGTCAAATTATATAAAATGGAGGTAGATTCTGGATTCGACGTTTTATATCGTCTGAGACAAAGAACGGGGAACCAGCCTTGGTCTACTATAGACAAGGGGATCCTATTTCTATGGTGTTGTGTAGAGAAGTTTAGAGAGGAGGAAAACTTGAGAGTCGTAGAGGACTTGTGAGGGCCTGTATCGGAGGCGCGTTTCAAGTAGACATCGAGCTATGCGAGATGAGTTGATTAAAGATAGCTGTGAACCTAACTTGATGCGTCGTAAATATATGCTTCTAGATTAAATTGTGTAAATAGTTAGGTGTGTATCTTACTCCTTTCTCAGTCATTGTACCTTTTGTAAATATATTTCAACTGTATTTCTTGTGTACATGTATATAATAATATTAAGATATGTGTAAGACATCGCAAGGTTTTTTGGTTTGAGCGGGCCATTTTTCCTTGGTCAGATTAGTTAGGAATGGAACGCTCGGCTTTAGATTCGATGCCATACTATCGAATCTAGGTCTAAATAAACAAACAGTTTCTTCATTCTATTTTATTGAAAGAAAATAAACAAGTTTGAACCATAACCATTTCCTTTTCTTTATGTCCACAAAACTGCCTATATATTGGGTATTTAATAATGGAGATTTGTTTAGATTCAGACTTTCATTATATAAGAACAAGTTTTAATAATAACACTGTTTTTTTTAATCCGTGTGATAAAACTAGACCGAACCTCCAATACTGAATTCCCTTATATACCCAAACCTTGAATCAAGACGCTAGACTACAGTTAGCCAAATCATATATTTATCTAAATTAAATCTGCGGAGCTGCAGATGAGGGGAATAAAGCAGTCGAAAGCTATGGAAGTATTCGCAGGCCGAATAAGTAGTTGCCTAAGTATTCTGGCGGGGATGTCATTTCCGGAGGAGAGACATATTGGTTGAGACGTATTACACATTAATATCCCAACTCTGACAAATTGAAATTATAGAGTACATGACTGGCGCGACGCATCGGCGGCGATAACTAGGAACCCCATACACGCCATGTCTTGCAATTGACCTCCGACCTTTGGTTTGGCCAAACCAAAACTACCTATCACTTGAATACTAAATACATACAACAAAAACCATGGTTCTGGGGAAGAGCTTATAAGCTCAAGTACAAAAAAAAATCATAACCGCTTCGCAGCGAAAAGGAGGTCAAGTTGCCCCCTGTAACAATGATTAAAGGCCGTTTCGCGGCGTAGGGAGTCCCCGTTCCTGAACGATATCGGTCGATTTGCGGTGGCTAAATAAGCACAAACACACATGTATCAACTTATCGATCATTCTACTTTGCCTAGTAAAATTTAATTTACATAGTTATATTATTCAAACCGAGGAAGACTAATAATTTTTATACTAATTGTTGACCTAAACTCACTGAGATAAAGCTACGAAATAACAGTTAGAATGGTTGAAAAGTCTACATTGTTCGCTCAGTGAAATGTACTCTCCGTTGCTTAAAGTAAATACAAGAATTAGATGACGTTGAATACTGAAATGTCTCTTAACTACAGTATTGGTTTCTAAGGACGAGTGGAAGCAAATAAATTCTTTCTAGGGATACTCAATCATGGGGTTAAACAGGCTAGACGAGGGAGGACCATCACAGAATTTTGATGCCGATTATAGGGGGAGCAGAAATAAGCTGTATGTCTTATAAATGCTGTATGTCTTACAAATGTACAATTTACAGGATTCCAAGGAGGAGACTGCAGTACTTAGATATTATCCCTTGCTTATTTCTTAGACTAAGTTTCTTTGAACCTCGAGATTCCGTATATTCGGGGCACATCCAGCTATCAACACCACACTATTGCCAAAAATTTGCTAGATATTTGACGAAAGTTGCACAATTAGACGTATTTACGTTATTTTACGAATAAATTAACATTAAACAGATTTCAACGGTTAATAGGAAAAGAGGTAGGTACGTTTAAGTGAATCGGGCAAACATGTCGACAGGCAGAGGGAGACGCAATCAAAGGCAGGTAAGATCGGGCCGGACCGATAATGACGAAACGGAGGCGCGCGCGCAAAACGAAGTTGTAGGGAACTCGACGCTAGAGTTGATTTTGAAAAAAATTAACGAGTTCGATAAGAAATTACAGCAGCTGAGTTCAAATGTTAACTTAGTACAAAATGAAAATGCTAACGGAAATTATACGATTGTTAGGCAGGAAGCGAATAGTTCTGCGTCCGCGAGTTCTAGTGTAGCACCTCCCGAAACCCGGAATGTATATGTAGTCCAACCATCGGTTAGCAAACCGAATTTTGACGGAAAACCATTCACTAATCCTATTGCATTTTTAAAGCGGTTAAAGAAGTATATAAGGGCGGTAAATGGATCAGATCGCGAGATTGACATAGCGTTAGGTTGCATTACGGGGCACGCCCGCAAGGTTATGGAAATATACTCAAAAGAGTGGACTACATTGGCCGATTTCGAGGCTGACTTTAGACGCATCTATTGGACCGAGCAGATCCAGGAGTCTGTGAGATATAGGTTGATTAATGCAGTATATACAAACGATTCAGGAATAACGATGTCGGAGCATTTCGCCGAACATGCTGAGTCAATGCAGTCTTTGACTATTGCGTTTAGCGAGCGGGATATAGTAAACTCCATTATGCGGCATTATGCTACAGATATACAGCGGTTATGGTTTACTAGGACTGAGGAAGTTAACATCATGAGCGGGATTAATTTTCTTAGGAGCATAGAGCAAAATATTGTTGAAAAGCCAAAAGGGGTTGCGAGAGGTATTGTTGGTAGTAGTCATAGGGGAGGACGGTACGTCGGGTCACCGTCGGCGCGCCCTATTGTTGCGACAATTTCAACTGATAGGTGGAGGAGCAGAGGAAACTCGACAAAAGGACGCGGTTATCGCCAGGGACGATTAGGTTACAGAGCGAATTTTAATAGACCTGCAATATCCGGAACCGAACGAGAAGAGACAAACGTCAGACCGGCTATCGCTTTTGTGAAGGAGGGCGAAAGCTCTAACGTAACGAAACATGTGGGGGAGGGACAGTCAAAAAACTAGAGTTCCCCACACAAGCTAGGCCCGAAAATTTAACATTGTGTATCGCGGGGAATAACGAGGCCTCGGAGTGCGAGAGGACAGGTGTAGCTTATAAAATCTTAACTAACAATGGATGGAAGCCGGGACAGAGTTTAGGGGTTGGCGAAAGAGGCCTTAGGCGACTGCTAAAGGTTAACACAGGCGGTGACGGAGATAGTTGTCACTCAGAAATTAGAGGCATAGGAGTCTTATTAGAAAATCAGTTTAGCAACGTAGCTGAGTGTAATGAGATGGGCGTTGTGTGTGAGTTTTGTATGGTGAGAGGTTTACATACGTATACAATGATTCACGAGATCGACGAGTGGGTCGATGTAGGAATTGATTACTCTTTACCTAAGTTACCTGAAGTATGCGTGTGGTTGTACGGTAGGAGTATGAATGCACTTATCGATACAGGGAGCCAGATTAGCGGGATAACAAGAGAATTGTACGAGTCCATTCTAAGGGAAAACGGAAGTTTACCTGAGATTGCTATTCCAGCTGTTCAGATACAGGGGGCATTCGGATCGCGGAGCGAGAGCACGAATCGGATGGTTCTAATAGAATTCAAATTAGGTAGCACCTTAGTCGAAGCACCTGTGTTGATCATGCGACGGTTACCTAGATCAATGATACTAGGATATGACTGGCTAGAACGGGTTAAAGGCGTAGTGAACTGTGACAGTGAACGGACATTAACGATCGAACATTTGGGAATTAGGACCTGTGTTAGACTGAATTCAGATTGTAAACTCGAAAGGTTAGGGGGAGAGGCAAATGCTGCCACGATTAATTTGATACTAAACCGAAGCACTAGACCGGTAGAGCATAGTATGTTAAGTAAAGAAACGTACGGTGAAAAGAATAAAGAATACCACCTAGACGATTCAACCTTAAATAGTGAACAGAGGGAACTATTATTACCTGTACTGGACAAACACTCTAAGGTATTTACGGATAAATTAGGATTGACCGACAGGTATGAGCACGTTATCGAGTTGGTAGACGAAATCCCTTTTGTGAAACATAGTTATCCGGTACCTTTGGCCTATAGGGAACAGGTTAAGGCGGAATTAAATGAATTAGAAAGATTAGGCGTAATCAGACAGGAGGCAACTCCGTACTGTAGCCCACTCACGTTCACTAAAAAACGAGATGGATCAATAAGGATCTTATTAGACGCACGTGAACTAAATAAGAAAATGATAGGAGACGCTGGGGCACCACCACTCACATCTGAGATCCTACAGTCTTTTCATGGAGTCAATTATATCAGTTTGATTGATTTAAATAATGCTTATTTTCAAATACCATTGCATTCAGATTCGAGGAAGTATACAGGTTTCTCTTTCATGGGGCGGACCTATACTTATCGTGTTTTACCTCAAGGATTAAAGACATCTGTGGCAGGATTCTCGAGGGCAATGGATTCCATATTAGGAGGAGTACGTGAATTTTGCATAAATTATCTAGATGACATTGTCATATTCACGACGGGGACCATAGGGTTGCATTTAGAACATCTGAATCAAGTACTAGATAAGATAGGAGCCGCGGGATTAACTGGTAGGCTAGGGAAGTGTCGTTTCCTATGTGTAGAAGTGAAGCTGTTGGGGCACATAGTAAATACGAAGGGGGTGCGTATGGATCCCGAACGAGTGGAGGCCATACTGGATTTTCCCATACCTCGAACACAAAAACAACTACGAGGGTTTTTGGGATTAATAAATTATTTTAGAAGGTTTATCGCAAAATATAGTGAAGAGGTTAGACCGCTTTGCGATCTTTTAAAACAAAATACAAAATGGGCATGGACACAGGAAACAAATGATTGTTTTGAGAGAGTCAAGAAATTATTCGTAGACACAATACTCCTCACACATCCAAATCCTAAGGAGACCTACTATTTGCAAACCGATAGCAGTAATCTAGGAGTTTCAGGGTATGTTTATCAGCTAAACAATGTAGGAGAGGAGCAGGTAATAGGGTTTTGTAGTAAGTCGTTGTCGGAAACGGAACGTAAATGGACGGTTACGGAACAAGAGTTATGGGCTATCATCTTTAGTTTATCAAAGTTTGAGACTTATTTGAGAGGGGCACGGTTAGTAATTAGGACTGATCATAAGAGTCTGATATTTCTACAAACATGTAAATTACTGAGCGCACGGATGATACGCTGGGTACACTACATAGGGAGTTTTGATTACACATTTGAACATGTTAAGGGAAAGTTCAACACAGTAGCCGACGTCTTGTCAAGACATATAAAGGGGGTCACCGATGTATTAACTAACAAGGCGGTAGGGCCTGAGATGAATTTGTTTAAAGTACCATTGGGGCAGGTAATACAGGACCGATGGAAAGAAATAGATAAACACCAAGAGCGCGACAAGATCGCTAGTGAAATAATTAGGCGTATGAAGATAACGGACACACCCGAGTCAAAGTATTATGTGCTTAAAGATGGGGTTTTATATAGGATAAACATAAAAGAGGACACCTTAAGATTGTATGTCCCCGAGAACTTACAAAAGGATTTGATTGTTAGTATACATGAAGAAGTAGGTCACTTCGGACGTTACAAGGTATATACTTTGATGAAACGTCGATACTATTTCTCAAAGATGTCTCGCATAATAGGTCAGGTTGTAAGAGCTTGTGAGGCATGTCAAAAGTCAAAACACGCGCCAGAAAAACATACGGGGCCGATTAAAACCGTTATTGCTAGGGAGATAGGGGAACGGGTCTTTTGCGATATTTATGGACCTTTACCGGCTGGACGGTTCGGGTTCAAATACATATTTGTGATGCAGGACGCTTATAGCAAACTAATCAGGTTATACCCCCTACGACAAGCGAGCGGAAAGGCTACATTAACATGCGTGGAGAAGTTCCACAGGCAGGTCGAGATTAAAACGTTATGCTCAGACAGAGGTGCGAACTTTACCTCAAGGGTTTTTGAGTCGGGCATACGTCAGTTAAGCATCAAATTAACACACACGTCTGTTAGGAATCCGCGACCAAATTCAACAGAGAGAGTTAATAAGGAGTTAGGAAGGCTATTTAGAACGTATTGCAACAAATCACATCGATCTTGGGTAGATCTACTACCAAACATAGAGGATTGTTACAATCAAGTAGTGCATACCACAACAGGGTATTCACCGAATGAGATAGTATGGGGAAAAAGGACCCTTCTATCGACTGATTTCGACAAAAACAAAGCGAGGGGAACCGATTTACAACTGGAAACATTAGAACAGGTTCGGGAGCAGGCGCGAAAGAATATAATTAAGGCGGCAGAGAGTAGGGAATTTCATTATAACAAAAATCATAAATTAGTACAGTTCGAAATAGGCGATCTGGTAAAACTTAAGACTTTTGCAAAGTCAGATGCCGACAAAAAGTTAACAAAGAAATTCATGCGGTTATACGAGGGACCTTATGTTGTAGGGGCAGTTCCGTACAGTAACGTATACACCTTAATTGACGTTCATACTAACAAAGTCAAAGGAAACTACAATGCGATTCACCTGTTTCGCTACTACCAGAACGACAAATAGAATAGAGTTTTATTATGGGTTACGGGGAACAAAGCAGACAAATAAGTGTTGCCACAGAAGACTCGAGCTACATGAGAAAAGGGACACCGAGTTGAATAGGTTTATTGTCATACTTGACAAGATAATGAATAGGCGTGGGAAATTTTGGACTAGCGTGCGAATTTATAAAGTTTGAAATAGATTTTTCAACGACCTTGTGTAGAGATTGAGATATAGGAACACTAGGTGATTAAATAAATCTATTTGGGGGAGTGTGAGATGGTCGACAATCATTTATTGTTTATTTTACTCGAGAGAAAGAAATAAACATTGACAAATGTTACAAGTCGCCATAAATTTCAACAAATCGAGACCCCTGTCTAAAGGTTATTCAATACTCAATTTTAAGAATTCTTTTAAAAGCTAAGATAAATAACTATTAGTTAAAATGAAACAATTGAGCTAAGTGACACTGCAGCGATAAATCGTTCTTTTTGTGCAACTTTCTAAGGACATAATTGCAGCGCAGATCGGTGCCAGATGTGATCGAAGCTGAGACCATGGGAACGAAACCCACTTGACCGTCCATGCAAAGAGGCAAAAAAATATTAGAAATTTTAGATTCACAAACAAAAAACCCTGGGGCGGGACCAAAAATAACCGACTCCTGTGGCCATGAGCCAATACCGAGCAACAAGCCGTGTGACGTGACAAATTACACAAAGACAGATTTACTTTGGGTGTGGTATGTTCAGTTTACAGGGAGGTGACTGGATGTAGAGGGGGAAAGGCTCGTCTGCAGCGAAGAGGAGCTTGTAGCGAGACAAGCAAGGGACTCTCTTTTGGAGCACGGGACAAGGCGGTCGAGCTTTTGGCCTTGACGGTTGTAGTAGAGCCAGTTTGGAGTGTAATTTTTATAAAATTCAGTAGAGTGTAGTGTTTGCCATTCAGGTTCCAAGGGAGCCAAGTTTAAGTAAATTCAAGGGTGATATTCAGCAGACGACAAGGAGAGAGCGACACCTGGTAAAGTACACTAACTCATTTGTAAGGCGGATCACAAGATAGCTTCACAGCTCTAAGTTAATTATTTAAATAGAGTCGCGCGATTAATAGTCAAATTATATAAAATGGAGGTAGATTCTGGATTCGACGTTTTATATCGTCTGAGACAAAGAACGGGGAACCAGCCTTGGTCTACTATAGACAAGGGGATCCTATTTCTATGGTGTTGTGTAGAGAAGTTTAGAGAGGAGGAAAACTTGAGAGTCGTAGAGGACTTGTGAGGGCCTGTATCGGAGGCGCGTTTCAAGTAGACATCGAGCTATGCGAGATGAGTTGATTAAAGATAGCTGTGAACCTAACTTGATGCGTCGTAAATATATGCTTCTAGATTAAATTGTGTAAATAGTTAGGTGTGTATCTTACTCCTTTCTCAGTCATTGTACCTTTTGTAAATATATTTCAACTGTATTTCTTGTGTACATGTATATAATAATATTAAGATATGTGTAAGACATCGCAAGGTTTTTTGGTTTGAGCGGGCCATTTTTCCTTGGTCAGATTAGTTAGGAATGGAACGCTCGGCTTTAGATTCGATGCCATACTATCGAATCTAGGTCTAAATAAACAAACAGTTTCTTCATTCTATTTTATTGAAAGAAAATAAACAAGTTTGAACCATAACCATTTCCTTTTCTTTATGTCCACAAAACTGCCTATATATTGGGTATTTAATAATGGAGATTTGTTTAGATTCAGACTTTCATTATATAAGAACAAGTTTTAATAATAACACTGTTTTTTTTAATCCGTGTGATAAAACTAGACCGAACCTCCAATACTGAATTCCCTTATATACCCAAACCTTGAATCAAGACGCTAGACTACAGTTAGCCAAATCATATATTTATCTAAATTAAATCTGCGGAGCTGCAGATGAGGGGAATAAAGCAGTCGAAAGCTATGGAAGTATTCGCAGGCCGAATAAGTAGTTGCCTAAGTATTCTGGCGGGGATGTCATTTCCGGAGGAGAGACATATTGGTTGAGACGTATTACACATTAATATCCCAACTCTGACAAATTGAAATTATAGAGTACATGACTGGCGCGACGCATCGGCGGCGATAACTAGGAACCCCATACACGCCATGTCTTGCAATTGACCTCCGACCTTTGGTTTGGCCAAACCAAAACTACCTATCACTTGAATACTAAATACATACAACAAAAACCATGGTTCTGGGGAAGAGCTTATAAGCTCAAGTACAAAAAAAAATCATAACCGCTTCGCAGCGAAAAGGAGGTCAAGTTGCCCCCTGTAACAATGATTAAAGGCCGTTTCGCGGCGTAGGGAGTCCCCGTTCCTGAACGATATCGGTCGATTTGCGGTGGCTAAATAAGCACAAACACACATGTATCAACTTATCGATCATTCTACTTTGCCTAGTAAAATTTAATTTACATAGTTATATTATTCAAACCGAGCAAGACTAATAATTTTTATACTAATTGTTGACCTAAACTCACTGAGATAAAGCTACGAAATAACAGTTAGAATGGTTGAAAAGTCTACATTGTTCGCTCAGTGAAATGTACTCTCCGTTGCTTAAAGTAAATACAAGAATTAGATGACGTTGAATACTGAAATGTCTCTTAACTACAGTATTGGTTTCTAAGGACGAGTGGAAGCAAATAAATTCTTTCTAGGGATACTCAATCATGGGGTTAAACAGGCTAGACGAGGGAGGACCATCACAATACCACAAAGCATTTTTAAATGTTGTAGGGTTGACCATAATACACACACGTCTAGCCAATTTTAATAAATATTGGTCATGTCATTTTGGAGTTTATCCCAGCCAAACATTGTGACGCAAGACTTTTACAAATAAAGATTATTCGAACATAAATTTACCTTCACAAAATAATCACTCCATATCGAAAGAAAAACGTTTGGCATAAGACACGCTTGACCGACATTCTTAATCATTCCGTCAAGTGCACCTTGGGCCTTATTTTGTCCCCTTCTTACAGTGACAGCGACCCTTGGGGCATATCACAAGCTGCTATATCTTCAGACAAGTTTACCTCTGTAGCCGGTTGACTGAGCGATTCTGTTTCATTTCCATGTAGTGTTGGCAATTTTGAGAAAGATAAGACGTAATGAATTAGACTCGGGTTGAAAAATTCAAATTTATTGATTCATATTGTAAATAGAGAGTACAATATTATGGTGTAGTATAAAAAAAATGTTGGTCCATACCAAAGAGATTTAAAAGACTATAGAGCGGGCATGTCAAGGAAACGTCATAGAAAAACTTTGATCCCATGTCTCAGTAACGCCATCTAGAATAATATATGAATATTGGAGCGGCAGCGCAGTGGACTACAAAAAACTCATAGACTTGTATCCAGCAGGACACACTTTTTCGGACGAAAATTGTGTTCGTGATGTCCGGTCTATAGGTATTGAATGTCTTTGGTCCATACAATGTTCCTCCGAAAATCATACAAAAGTTTTGTTCATCTAATAACACATTAAGTATATTAATCATAACAAAATTAAGTAAATTAAAATAGTACAAAATGTCATAATGTAGGTTAAAATTAACGAACAAGTGTTAATAAGGAAAAGTTGTTCCTATACTGCTAGACAAGAGTACTTATATAAAATGTACAGATATCCCACTGGTTTATTGACTAGGTATCGCAGTTTATTTTGGGATGATTATGGAATTTTGCAAATAAATATTGTTTCAATGAATATCATTTTGAGAATTCTAATAACAGTATTGACATTACTTATAATCGTAGTATCAACTATTGTTATGTGGTCTGTATCACACCAGTCTTTTCAGAAGGGTAACAGCAGAGATGAAGCTTTTATTAGTAGATCTACGTTTTGCTGATTTAGTTTAAGTCCCATCTAATCGAGGGTGAACTTATTACCCTTAACCAGCCATAAATCCACAATCTGAGAAGCGTCTCGAAAAATCTCAATAATAATTTGCCCGACCTAGGAATTGAATCCAGGATCTCAAGCTAAGCAGTAGTGTTTGCGACTAATAGACCAACGAGATAGTTAAAAATTCTACAAACTGTGATTTTATAAGGTTTCACATAAAATTTACTCAAATCTGTAAACACGACGCTTCCCAACAATATCATTGGCTAATTCCTTGCGGTTAATAAAAGTCTCTAATGGAATTCGACCTATTTCAACCCTGCGTGTTTTGACAGGATCCTATCTGTAGCCCCGGGCACGGATATCTATTGGATTGCATTCCTGACCTCCAATATTTAATTTATGATGTTAAGGCTTGTACGTTCTAAACGTTGGCAACATCTTAATTAGCTGTCTAATTTTTTATTGGTATAAACTAGTACCTGCGATCTCCCCTGATGGTAAGCAGTGATGCAATCAATGATGGTGAAGCGCACTTAACTAGTATTAAGAGCCTATTCACTCTAGCATAGAAGACACCTAAATTATAATTGCTCGGGGAGACCGCAGCAGGCAAGTTGTTCCAGTCCTTCGATGTACGCGGTTATCTATAGTATGTATGTATTTAGAAATATATAAGTATGTTTATCAGCTGTTTAGTACCCATAACACAAGCTCTTAGCTTAGCTTGGGACTAGTTGGCGTTGTGTGAAAAAAAAAAAAAAGTTGTGGAATATTTATTTATTTTTTTATTTATTTAAACGCCGAGGTAAAACACTTTGTCCGGATCGTAGAGGTGCCAACAATGTTATAAATAAATAAATAAAGTAAAATATCTTTATTTCAGACCTAAGCAGTCCATACGTAGTAAGTGGTTAGTAACAAACTGTGCTTACATGTTATTGTTGTTAGTAATTAATTCTATAAACCTATAACTAATTCTACCCAGTGCCTTTGGATGGGGCAGTCCACTCTACTAACAATCATTTTCAGGATGCCGTTCCGAGTGCTACGCAAACGTTGCAGTAGGGAAGCCGCTTTCTTACACATGATGGCGTGAAAACCATCCGTACGTGCTTCAGCAAACATTCCTGACGCACTGCAACGTCGCGACAACCGCAACAGCATCCTGAAGGTATTGTTGTATTGCACACGCAGGACGTTGTAGGCTCGGCTCGTATATGACACCCATAGGCCGCTCGTGTAGAGGACTGACAGAACGCTTTAAATAAACTGACTTTCACGTCTGCCGTGCAGCGAGCAAACCTACGGGCGAGCATATTGCTCCTCACCGCCAACGCCCTGCGCTCGCGTTCTATGTCCCCATCATCACATTATGGTGGACACTTACAACTTTCATTTTGGTAGAGTAGGTTCAAAGTCTTGTATGCAACAGCAGATTTTTTGCTATTTTCGAGTTAGTTTCATAGTGAAAGTTGTTCATATTTATGGGTAGAACAACTGGTAAAAGTGTGTTCCATGATTGAAAAAAAAAACTCTATAAAAATTGGGCTACGACTACTAATTTTAAGACTGTGGTATTTGATTTAAAGTACGTAAAATAAAATAGCGACAGCCATTCGTTTTCCGTGCCCGCCCTTAAATATAATTCTAACAATTTCGCCTTTGTTACGTATCTGCGTGGTACTGAATTAATTAATTAGATTGATTGGATTTGGAATCGAGTGCTTGATAGGTATTTTAATTAGACATGATGTTATGTTAGTGGGTAGGTTCGTTATGGTATTGTATTTCACACGATTTAAGATTATTGCTGCTATTATCACTCTTGAATAAGGTATAGGTCATTAAATGCCTTATTACAAGGTTAGTAGTAGTAACTTTAATCAAATCGTTTGTTATTATTGTACAACAATACAAATAAAAATAGGATATAGATCTTAGCTGGGACACAACCGTGCCTCCAGTTTTATATTCAGGTTAATATTACATTAGCGTGATGTAGATATCAAACCTAGTATGTGAAAGGCACTCGAAATCGTTTGTCATATGCTAGAATAAATAAATACAAATCTTTCATTAGTCGCCATTCATTCATTCTTTCAACGTGACCAAACCATTTAAGCATACTCTTTACATCTCATCGACACTCTAATCTGCATAATCCTCACGTGATCAGACCAAGATAAAGTCTGGACTTTGAAAGAGACTGATGACCTCTAAGTTTCTTTTGGTGTTTGTTCTCAGAGTAGCCAGATTGCAAAATAACGACATCACCTTCTATAAAAAAGTGACGTATAGAAGTGTTTGTTTAAACGTATTTACATTTATAAATGACGTTTATTTATCAGATATTATCGTGATTTTAAACGGACGCGCTGTATTTTCACGGAACTATCCAGAAGTAGTGACCCGCGCACTTTCAGGTCTATATTTTTCGCTAAATAGCAATAACTGTTGAAGAGAATACATAAGCTAACACTTAGACATTTTATTAAGATATTGCAATTCAAAAATGATCAATTACTTTAATAATAATTTGCACACCTTAAATGGTACAATATGGTTTAAGAAGTTGTATAACTTATGACTGTTATGGCTTGTAAGATCTTTATATACACCTGTATTCAGCAAATAAATAAATAATAAATAAATAAAAAAAGAGAAAACAAGAAAACGATGCAGAACATACAGTATAAGTAGTAAAAAAAAAATCTTAGTACATTGCAAATCTCCTTAGAAAATTACTCGCTATTTGTCCCGATCAGTTTCCATTTTGCAATTCATTCAGTTCTTGCAAGTGCTTGATATCATTAAATGCAATATTTTTCCTATCATTCTTATAACAAATTGCAGCTGTACGGTAGATGTAGATGAAGTGAAGGTAAATTGAGCTATGATTCTATACTAAAGCTAGACATAGACAATTCACTTCGCGCTCAGGTTCTCCCGGGGTGACTTTTGCTGAATCCCGCGGCTAATATTGTGTATTTTTTTATAATCGGTTACTAAATACATTGGTTATTTTCATTATATACTTTTTTCTTTTTTATTATAATGCAGAAGAGATTGGGTGCAAGGTACAAATTCAGGCAAGCATCAAATTAACTTTTTAGGTCTAAATTAACTTTTTTGTTATTTTCTAAATTTTCTTAGACATCACTGACACGGTGAGGAGATGTGTCCGTAATACTACAAAGTACAATATTGTATGTATATTGTTTACTGTCCTGTTTGACTGCCGCCACGTTGGCCTAGCGGTTGCAAACTCATATCAGGACATAAGGATCTAAGATTAATGCCCAGGGTGGTAAAAGTGGTATGGGTTTTCCATCTGGATTTTTTTAATAGTAGCCCGTAGTCTGAATTAGAGCCTGGTAGAAGGATATAGGTTCACCCCTTTTTACGTGGAACTAAGCCATAAGTGCTAATTTAAGGGTCACTGTTATAATAGGTACAGACGCCAACACATCAAGTTACCCCAATGTGTCAAATTTCTTTGATCGTTTTTCAATTTTATGTTAAACAGAATAAGGTTCTTATTCAATTGGGAAAATTGTACACATTGGGGTAACTTGATGTGCTGGCGTCTGAACATCTATGCCTACCCCTGTAGGTAATGTTACATTATGTTATGTACTCTCCTACTTATCGCATCCCCACGAATACTCATTAGACCTAACAATAGTGTTATTGTTATCAGAATTATTTAGTCCATTGAATAAACTAAATAGATAACAATACACTCTACTACATACCTTTATACTCATTTAGTATTAACAATATGGCTTCCCTATCTGATCGTGCAAAACAATAGCGATACAAAATTAAATAACTACGAAATAGAATTGATAATATTGTGACAATGGGCCAATGTATGACTAGATGTTTGACAGACAGCAAACGTGTTCCTGGAGAGTTTAATCCGCCACTTCTTCTTTCAAGCAAAAAAACAGTAGGAAGTGGTGAAGAACAGCCGTTTTGGGTGACTGCCTTATGTAAATCTTGACGTTCTAAAAGGAATGATCTTCAGCCAAATTTTAATAAATGACTTTAAATTTTGATCTTGAACGTAAGCAAAGCAACAGAAATATTTAAGAACCGATGTTATAATTAGGTAGGGCTTTGAAGTTTTTCCGTACCAGCATGGAAGACGTAAGTTTATGCATCATACAGTATGGTTCCAAACCTCTCCTCACATGTATGGGGTTTTAGGATCACATTTTTTTAAATATTCAAATGTATTTTCTTAATTTAACTTAGATATCACTGACAATAAAATCGTCTGGAGCAAGCACGATAAATTAATACTCGTATTTCTTATATGTTAACAGGCGTTGGCCTTGCTTTTGTATTATAATAGGCTTATGTTTACAATGTGATTATAATTATGTCCTTAAAAAAGTGTAGCGACATCTATCTCGCCACATACGAACTAAAGACTGACATTCCTACATCGCGATATTAAAGTTATCCGCGCGATTTAATGTATGTTGTGTACAAGACAACAACCGTTGGGCAATAAGAGCCCACCAGGCACAACACCGATCTAGTCAGAGGTTGTTGTTGTTGTCACCCCGTTCCTCATACCTCTAAAAAGGTAAAAAATATCAGAAGCGACTGACATATCCTTTGTCCTTTATCATCGAGTCCATTCAAAGAGTGTCTGTACGAGATCACTTTAAGTAATAACGTGTCAACTTTTCAAAAACTAAACAGTATAACGTGTTAGTACATTCATCGGTTCATTTATCAAATATTCTTCACGTGCACCGTGTTACCACAGTCTAAAAACATACAGTCGTCCGACGAAGCTTTCTAGACAAGGCAATCGTGCGGGGTGTGAGGGGCGCGACGCGGGAAAGCCGCTCCCGCACTGCGAACAAACCGATGTTCGTAGTGCGGGAGGTATTATTCAAGTCTAACGCGTGTAGAAGTTGTCGGCATTTTTCCATAGATCAAAGGCTTCGTCCTACTGCATTAATATTTATACTGTGGTGTTACCGTGTTTACAATCTACTGTAAAAATAAAAAAGCGTCCCCTGTGTATAAAAAGGTGTAGCATAAAACAGGCCGCTAGCCGAATAAATCAAATTTGAAATCTGTCCAAAAACAACGCATCATTGACAAATGTTTTCCCGCTAAAACCAACAAAATGTACGCCAAAGACAATGCGCATGTATTTTTTATTCAGACGCCTGGCGAAGGAACAGTTCGATTCAGCTGGGGTTTTCTAAATTATTCACGAGTTCAACCTCGCTGAATCAATCTATGCCACAAAGGTTCCAGATTACGCGACCGCTATATATTCTTTAATTGGGCCACCCCTTGACAGATTTCCAGTCGCATTGAAGTTTCAATCACTCTGTTTCCCTCAGAATTTGTTTCGCAATAATTTCTGCCCTTGTTGTTTGTAGTCAAAAGAAGGTTCGAAGAAACGTGTGAATAAATTCCAGATTGTAGGGTAACTGAGACGTGCTTCAAAATGAGCTTGTTGCTGTAATATTTATTTTGTCTTTTTCCATACCTAAGGCAAGTTTGCGGTAATTTTTTACTATTTGAACCTTTGTTATCCTTGCCAGAATATAAAAACTATGATTTATTGAAAATCAAAATCATACATACTGCTAAACAAGAAACGTAATTTATAACAAACTAGCTGTTGCCAGCGGCTTCACACGCTAGAACTCGAAAAATATCCCACGGGAAGATATAATCGGGATAAAAACTATTCTATGTGTTAATCTAGGTTATAAACTATCTGTGTACTAAATTTTATCTAAATCCGTTCAGTAGTTTTTGCGTTAAAGAGTAACAAACATGCATCCATCCAAACAAACTTTCAAGTTTATAATATTAGTAAGATTGCTCTATACAAAAAAAAACACGGCCGAGGCTACTCGCGCTTGGTTGTTGACCCGACCGCCCGCTTGTGCGGTATCAATTGCATTTTTGTAACTTCAAATGCGGAGTTTGATTTGAAAAATCGATAATTTGGATAATGTTTGTTCGGAAGAAAGTTTACTAATGATACTTGGAATACGATTCTGAAAAACATACGAAAAAAAATATTTCACTTTGACCTTCAATATCTCCAGAATCAGAGAATTTTCAGGTATGTTCTGGAAGGAAACTATCCCAGTGATGGGTAGAATATGTAGTTTTCGTTAACGTTATAAGGTAAAGGCACCTAATTCCGCGCTGTTTTTAACATAACACGAAAGAACATTATAAATTAAGTATTTATCGGACCTTTGTGTACAATTTTATATTTTTATCAGAAGTGTTAGCTATCAAATTTTTGAAAAATATTTGCAGTTTGTCAGTAGAAGGTTATTGAAGCTGATAAAATAAATAAAAATATAAAAAAGTCCGAGGTACCTTATTCCGATTTAAAAATCGTAATTCCGATGCATTTGGTTCCTAATTCCGAGTATAAAAATAGAAAGGGAACTATGTAGGGAGAATTATACATGATGTTTAAAAGTCAAATCTGTTTATTTTTTATATTAAATCAATTCTGTTTTTGTTTATTCTAGTTTTATTCTAAACCCTGTTTTTTATTAATATTATTCCTTAATCTTATAAAAATATAAAAATGAATTAACAATATCAACATTAAAATCTAATTGTTGCATTACAAAAATAATTACATTATTATTATTTTTGTACTTACAAGTTAAAAGTATAACAATTGCTATAATCATATCAAAATTAGAGCCTATTACGAGATCCAAATTTGTTTATTTTTTATATGAAATCAGTTCTTTTTTTTGTTTATTCTAGTTTTATTCTAAACCCTGTTTTATACCCTGTATTATATTTTTTTACAAACACACACTCCAATTTTATGTATTTGTATAGATGATTAGTATTCTTTCAGTTACTAAACGCGTATCTACTAAGCACATAAAATAATGAACACTCTGTATTCAAACAGGGTCTTAGGACACGGAATTAGGTTCTCATGTAATCTTATTCCGACGTAAATACATCGGAATTAGGTACTCATGTAACCTTATTCCGACGTAAATACATCGAAATAGCGTTTTATGATGCTAAATCAAAGTTTCTAATTCCGAGTACTAAAAAGTAAAAGATTTTTTAATATTATGCAAATAAAATAATGTATAGTTACAATATGAAAGGAAAACAAATATAAAGTACATACATATAATAACAGAACACTTATAAAACCTAATGTCTTCACTAAAATCTTCTATACAACGTATTAATAAAGTACCTGTACAAACAATTTTTGACCTGCTATAATTAGTAAATGCGACGCCACGGTGTACCTCGGAAATAGATTATTAAATGTATGAGTTATTCATTAAGTCAGAACTAACACATTAAAGTTTATAATCTTAAAACAGACACCGAAATTTAAAAAAACTAAATGTCTTTAAATTTGTTTTTCCGTGGTATACATCGGCTTTTAGGAACACACTAAAATATTTTGCACCTAATGCCGCGGTATTTTAAACAATTATTTTCTTGCTAATTTGCAAATAAATTACTCAAATCTTAAGTGTTTTCGATAAAAAATATTATCCTTTCAATATTTCAACCTAAACGAAAACTCGCGTTGTATAAAATTATTACGTAAAACACTATTTGGCAAATCGTAATACTCACGTGCATAAGGTCCCAAATGTATGAAGTGCGCTTTCGACGCCGCTCCCCGCGGCAAAATGACCGATTATTTTACAGTGTGACCATACTAAACTCTCCTTTGTATAAATAAATATGAACAGATAATTATTAATTCATTATTTTATCATGCAGACCATAAATAACTAGTAAATTGCTTTAAAAAACTGTTTTTCTAAATACATCGGAATATGATGCCATTTTTAGAACCCCTCGGAATAAGGTGCATTTACCTTAGGTCTTTTTACACCCTGTATGTAATTACTTATACAAAAAATGGGCTTACAAATTATAAGGTCCTTTTCTTTGTGATAAAGAAAAATAACACAGAGCCCGCGTGCATACCGGTCATATAGTTTCCGTAACTTAGTGCAACCTGTTTTTAACTCCATTCTAAAAGTTCCTAAGAAATAATACGTTACGGAATTTTCCCCTATTTCGTATTCCAAGTAACATTCTTTGTGCCCCATTCACAATCATTTAGTAGCAAAACAAAACACAAACAGAGATTCCCATTGAATATTATTCCTTTTGTTTATATTCTGAAAGAAAACACGCACCAAGACATTAGAAGGAAAATATTTGAAAATATTCCGTTACAGCGAATGAAAAGAAGTCTTAATTAAGGAAAGAAACTCGATTGCATTTCTTTTTACAAAGTTTTCAGCTAATTTAGATTTCTCCCAAATGTGTTACTGGTGGCGTTTTTCAAGATTTTTATGGAAGCTTTTGTGTTAAAATTTGAATGTGATATTTTTTAATAACGAATGACTTAAATTAGGCAATGAATGGTGGGAATTATTTATTTTGAACTACATTTTAGGAAGGTTTACAAGACTAATGACGTATAAAAATGGTTAAGCTATGGTAGAACATACTCAGGTTGAGTTATTGAAATGTTAAATAGAAGTCTTAAATCTACGGATAAATAGTTTAAGAGCTAGTGCTAACTTGCGAGTGCCTTTCTGTACATAAATAATATTTTTTCTAAGAATTTTCTAGCTCTGCTCGCCTTGTCTTGTCAATTGAAGATTCAGTACGATTTTCAATCTGCCAACTTTTGGGTGCAATCCGTGGTATAAGATACAATTTTAAAAGGATATCAATCCTTATTTATTCTGATACTGCTAGCCTTCATCATCCCGAAGTTTGGCAAAGTAGGCTACTGGTCGTTTAATTTGTCGAGGTCTTCCCGCCATCTTCTTCTGGGCTTACCACGACGTTTTCTAGCTGTGTCAGGGCTCCACGCTTTTGCAGCACATATTTATAGATAGACTAGCTGCCCCGGCCATTTTCGTTCCGACTTGGAATCAATTCATTAGTCTTATTTAGTTTTTATTATGTTACGTCCTATTCTGAGACCTACTGAATATTCTCACAAAATTTCATAAGAATCGGTCATGCCAGTTCAGAGGAGTTTTGTCACAAACCTCGTGACACGTAATTTTATTTATTAGATATACATGCGTTTAATAAGATGACAACAAACAGATCCAAACCAATAATAACTATTACTACTTTTTATTTAGCGAGTCTCTAATGTGATCTTATTTAAAGGTTTTGTGTTCGATAGAATGAAAATGACAATATATATACAGGGTGTAACGGAAAGGGTATATACATACGAAGGGCACGGATTCTCTTGGTGATAAGAAACGACATGGCAACGTTTTTATACATATACATACATAATTGTAAAGTTGAGCCCGCCCGCGCCGTCGCGCCTTCGTCGGTTAGGCAGAGCCCGATAGGTCTGTACTAGGCGCGCAGAACCCGAGATAGATATACTTGAACCTTGCCGGACAGGATTATGACCCTCATAGTGCGGTGACACGTTTGTTATGATTTTGCATTTAATAAACTGTCGATATTAAATAATATCGTGAAGTTTCAAAGTTATTAGTTGGGAGCTGAAATTTTGAGGAAAGACTCGTTATTAAATACTCTATTCACCCTGTTTGTATGTATATACCCTTTCCGTTACACCCTGTATTTATAACCTAACCTAACTTACCTAGCATCCTATAGCTAACCTAACTACCTAACCTAACTACCTTACTGAAAGGCATTGATTTAAAAAATACTGAATTTATAATTTTAAACTGAACTACTGCGCGGCGTGCCTCTATGTTTGTATACAATTTATTTAGTCTCTTACTTATTTAGGTCTACTTTAAAGTCCAAACAGTATAATAATTAGGTATCTTTTTGTAAATAATTATTAAAGTTCACCTCAGTCGTTTTCATTTTTAATTACGTAAACTGATTTCTGAAATATGAGACTTTTATAATGCTTCATAAAACCTCTTTCTAAGTCAAGTAACTAAATAAATTTCAGAACGTACGCGTAAATTGACAACCAAAATGAATGTTGATCCATTGCTATTTAACTTTCGTATTTTTAAAATCTAAATGCGCAATCATCCCAATATTTTACATACATGTTGTCGATTCAAAATTCTTATTTAAATACGTTATTATTTTTTTTTTTTTTTATACCACGACGGTGGCAAACAAGCTTACGGCCCGCCTGATGGTAAGCGGTTACCGTAGCCTATGGACACTTGTAACACCAGTGGCGCCACACGCGCGTTGCCAACCCTTTAAAAACCTATTTACTCCCCTTTTGAAGAACTCCATACTGTAGGCCTCCGAGAAAACCTCGGCAGGGAGAATTTGAGAGGAGTATACCGTACCAACGACGGGACGAACATCAAATGTTTGACAGGTAGGAATAGTTTCTAAGAGTAAACTAAATTTATGTTTTTACTATATTCCAAGCATTTTTTTCATATTTACTCACCTTTTAAACCCTCCTTGGGATTTCGCAAACATTTCAAAACCAAAATCAGCTAAATCGGCCCAGCCGTTCTTGAGTTTTAGCCAGACTGACGAACAGCAATTAATTGTTATATACAAAATAATGTTGTAATTGATTAATAAGTACAAATGTTTCGTAAAGTTTCCCCTTCTAGGAATGATCAACTTGAGGATGCAACATGTTACATATATATGTTTACTTATTACTAATTGAAAATGAAACACTTTATTTTTACTATTTATTTTTGTGTAAGGCTAACAGGTAATCGTTATTAATTTGTGTTAAAGCATTTAAAGATATATTTTTTTAAACAAAGATACACGAAAATCTTTATTTTTAGTTAGCAATTTGGTTAATGAAAAGTTGCCATCGCATGCTGACCACGAACAAATTTAATAATGTATTATTTGTCATCATTTTTTATAAACTCTTCCACTTAACAAATTATATATTATTTTATCGTCAGCGCACCAGAGTTCTTTATTGCTTGCATAGCTCTTGTATCTCAATATTTAACTATCTTTAAAAACTATAAAAGTTAGGGACAAAATGGAAACGTATTTTTCTTCTTATTAGGAAGTAGCGTATTGCCCGACGTGCCGTCCATGCGAACGGGAAAAGTTTTCCCATTAAAAATCAACTGTGAAGCTGCTTTGTGCTAGATTAAACTTAATGAATATAAGCTTTGAATGGACGCTAATTGCGCTTAATGAATATTTTTTATTAAGTAATCACAATTCTTTGTTGCTGTCTTGTCTTTTGAATGTAATAAAGTACTACTAAACTGGCTCGTTAGTGTGGTGGTCGCAAGCGCTACTGCCCAACATGAGATCCCGGGTTCGACTTTATGGAAAACTCAAGATAAATAAAAAACTAACATTAATTTCTGGAAATTGGTTTTAACAAACAATTTGGCAAGCTTGTGGCTAAATTATAACATCCGCATGTGTCGATCGAAGGTTAAGCTACGCTTGACGAGGTCGGTCTGTGGATGGGTGCCATTTATTACATACCAAGACTCCTCCGTGCCTCGGAAAGTACGTTACGCCGTTGGTCCCGGCTGTCATCTGTAGATCTTTATTTGCTTTATTTGTAATTAGTTAAAGGCATTAGTTCTAAGTAAAATAAGTTTAAGTTATGAATTATTTAAGGCCGCATTGGTTATCTGTAATGGTAAATGTATGTTGATAAATAAATAAATAAATCTTTGACAGTCGTTACTTGTAGTCAGAAGTCAGAAAAGTCTGACAACCAGATTAACCAAGGGATATCGTGTTACCCAGTTACTGGGTTATGGAGGTTTGACTGGCAGTCGCTCCATGTAAAACACTGGTATTCACCTGCATCCGGTTAAACTGGAAGCTGACCCTAAAAGGCTAAGCAGATAATGAACAATTACACATATTTTTTTAACTAGTGAGGTAAGGTTAGTGTTTCATTACCTCTGAGAAGACACACAGCAAGAAAAAAAAGTCTCCATTCAAACAAGGCACAGCATTTTTTGAACGTCATAAAAAATACATAAGACAGTCCCCCAAAACGCCCACCCTTCACCACTTCCTAGTGCTTTGCTGGGAAGATGAAGTGGCGTAACTAACTCCCCAGCAACACATCTGTCTGATCAAATAAACTCAAAAATTACATACCTACAGTCTCTTTTAGAGTCCAGATATTATCCTGATCAGCCGGTCGATTCAGTAAAAGCCACGGCGTGAAGACTTGAGTGAAGTGAACTGTCAATGCCCAGCTCAATTCACCCTCACTACGCATACATTACCACGCGGTGATTTGACCAGAATCGCACTGCTGATATCTTTATGATTGTAAGCTTCAAAATTAATAAATAATCACGTGGAGTAACACGGTAGAGTAAACCAGTGAACACGGAGAAATAGTCTCTTGCAATTCCATTCAAATACTCAGAAGTTTCGTACCTACAATGTATTCTGGTAATAGTTCGTAGATTTACGCTTGTCGAAGTCTGTCAGTACCACGAAGTCGTAAACTTATCGAGAATTCCACTCACGTTTCTATCGATTATTAGTTATAGAATTTCTCATATATCTGTGTGGTTTTCTCCTCAAAAGACTATCTCATCGACACTAATCTGCTAAAATTGTTCCTGTGCTTAAAAAACTCAGAAGAAATATCAATTTCTAACTGACAAGGGCTTTCATGACGTATAAAAGTTTTATTTTTAAACCAATTTACTAAATTAAAAATAATTGCTCAGTTTTTCATGCGGTTGCCAACAGAACTAGTAATTGTGTAAATGTATATTGACATGTATTTTATATATTTTTTTATGCTGTACGAAAGAACTAAGTAGGTAAGTATGTGGATTATTTTTAAATATTCTTTTCTAAATCTTTTTAAAGTTCTTTTATTTATTTATTTTACATTTTGTCCGGCAGATTGAGTTCTTTATGGGACCAACCCAAATGTTCTTTCTTTGGTATTGTTCGTCAGCACGTGGAGCTCCTCAAGTTCTGAATTGAGCTTACGATTACTGAAGCATGCTTGCACTGACTGATCTGGTGGGTCATTCTGTGTGGTTCATTCCTCAAAAGACCATCTCAGACCTGTCCAATCTGCATGGATCTTACATGATTTGACCTAGATAATATCTGGATTTTAAAAGAGACTATGACCTCTGAGTTTCTTTCGGTGTTTCTTCTCAGAGTAGTCAGATAGTGAAACTCTGATCTCATCTACTAATTAAAAAAATGACGTGTAAAAGTGTTTGTGAAAACCTATTTACAGAAATAAATATCATTTATCATTAGTACTTTAAAAAAAATTGTTTTTTTTAAATAACTTCAAATAGATGAAAGTGAAAGGACATTATTCATCTATATTAATTGTAACTAGCTATTGCCCACGACTACGTCTGCGCAGGATTAGAACTTCGAATTGTTTATTTTTTCTCGTATCTATCTTTATATCATTATAATTCTTCAAAATTGGGTCTACGGTTTAGTAGTGAATGCGTAACAGATCAATTTATTACTACCAAATGTGCAATAAAAATAAATTGTTTTTTTTTTTTGTATTTATTGTTCACTATTAACCTTACAATCGTGTCAATTAGAGACAAAAAAAAATTGACAGCGCGAACGCTGTTCGCTTGGGGTTAAATGAATTAAGGCGAAAATGGCTAACACGTCAAAGATATATACTGCCACGGGCTTTTAGTAGCACTACTATAGATTCATAAATAAAATTATGGAATACTTTATGGATAGCAAACTTAAGATCCAGAAACAACGACAAAATAAAATACAAATAAATGTAAGCACAACAAATACCGACTTCCTGAGCTAAAGTAAGTTTTCAAGTTGTAGTGGGTTTTCCCTCTGAAAAAAATCCAATTAGTATTTTATTTTTCTTCAATTTTTTTCAACATTTTTTGGCCAAGTGTTTCAAGCTCTATAAATTGAACCATCGAAATCTTTACCCAGTAACAATGCTATTCAATAACAAGAAAAACACACCTTTTGTCCTGTTCACCCTACGTTTTATAGTTGGGACAAAACGGTCAGAACCCGTCGCAGTCACGTTGCCCCAATGAAGCAGAACGCCCGGGGCAAGCGGACTCAGGACCAAAGAATAAATAGGAACAGAAGGCTTACTCGATATGATAGGCAATAACTTTATGCACAAGAAAAAATAACCGCTAATAGTAAATAGTGATACCAGCTTGTTACTGTCCCACTGCAAGGCAAAGGCCTCTTCTCATACAGAGAAGACACAAGCATTGATCACCACCCTTGTTCAAGGCGGATTGGCGATTACAAACTTATATTAACTCTAAGTCCAGGTTTCCTCACGATGTTTTCCTTCACCGATGTCAATGATTTCCAGAACAAACTTAGAAAGTACATATGAAATGAAAAAATCACATTGGTACTTGCCCGGATTTGAGCCACAACCTCGTGCAAGAGAGGTAAGCGCCTTAACATCCGGGCCACATCACTCAAAATAACCATTATTATCCCCGAATTTAATGCCTTAAAGCATTTTCTATCAGTCCGAACTAAACTGAGGCAATATGATACCTATTTATTGCTATATAAATAAATAAATATTCCACAACTTTTCACACAACGCCATTTAGTCCCAAGTTAAGCTTGAGAGCTTGTGTTATGGGTACTAAACAGCTGATAAACATACTTATATATTTCTAAATACATACATATTATAGATAAATTACACCCAGACACAGAACAAATGATCGTGCTCATCACACAAACATTTGTCCTGGGTGGGAATCAAACCCACGACTTCCGGCATAGCAGTCAGGGTCACTAACTACTAGACCAACAGGCCCGTCAAACAAAACACGTTACACAAACTAAATTGAGTAAGTGTATCAAGAATGCGCCAAAACAAGAACTTTACATTCCAAATATTTAGCATTTAGAGTCCATAGTGCATATCATAGTATGGTATCTCCTTTGCATATTCGAGTTACTCAAAACATGACATTAAATGTTTAATTTAATTTTTTCGCCGTGAAATTAATACAAAAACTGAAAATACAAGTCATTTTTAGTCATCAAAAGTGGAATATTGTCACCAGACCAATCAACCACACATTTATTTAGTTGACTGTTACATTTACTTCATTTAAAATTGTTACCTAATACACATGCATCTATTCGTATGTCAATCACAAACTATTAAAGCAGATTTCCATAGAATTAATAGCGAGCTCCAAAGTCGAAGTAACTTGAGTCAGCTCTGACCCGATACAATCTTTAGATAAATAGATTTGTAGTTAGTTTTCTTTGACAAACTCGTGTCACGTGACACAGTCGTGCGTGCGCTTGTAAACACTGTACACAAATTTAATACATGTCTGAGTGTGCAAATGCGAGCCTTCTCCTCGTTGTAAGGAACTGACCTTCTGTGCCTGTAACTATTCTATGTCATTACCTAAATAATTGGGGACAGCTACATTTGATAACACACGTAACATCTGTTGAGTCGGGATTGAAAAGGTTACCTTTACGCTAACCCTTACGTTTTAGGTGCGTTTGTGAAGAATGGCGTTAAGGTTTACACGCATGGTTGAAATCTAAAGCATGTGCTTTCTGAAAGAGTTTTGATGTTTAAATGATGTAAAAATTATAAACTGGACGGATACTAAGGCTTATCTAATCCGGGAGCCTTATTGTGTATCGCACTTCAAATGAAAATTTGTGATTAAATAATTACGGCGGCATGGGTTGGAAATTTAAGACGCACGCTTGTTGAGATGGTTAGAATAATTAGTAAATTAGTACATACTAATCAAATATCAAAATCAAAAGTTTTTATTCAAATCAGGCAAAGAATTAGCACTTTTTGAACGTCACAAAAAATATATAAGACAATCTCCTAAAACGCCGACCATTCACCACATTCTAGTGTTTTTTGAGGGAAGAAGAAGTGGTAGAACAAACTCCCCAGCAACCGGCACTTTCTAGCAATATCATGTCCTCACCATAGCTCGGAAAACGTGTTTAGTCATTTGTAGATCTTTGACAGTCGCTACGATAACTCCGTAAGTCTCACAATTTGTCTAACCAAGGGGTTGAGTCTTCATGGTCCAAAGGTTACAACGCTTAACCCGTTTTTTTGTTTTTTTTTGAGGGGTGGAAAATTGTCATGGATGTCCCCCGCTCCGGGGAGGGCCGAGGGGTCTGTCAGACTCTTACTGACTAAAAACCACCCCGTGCTCCTTCTCACACCTGCACCGGGGGTCACGGGAACAGAAGATACTTCTGCGACCCCCAACTGGTGCCGGCCCCGAGGGCCTCGCCAAGTCAGCGAGGGGAGTGTGGTGTTAGACTCCCCTCGCGACGTCGAAGAGGGTCGCGCGTGAACACGACGCGCCGCCGCCACCTCGGGTCCATGTACGTGGGGTTGGTGGACGTACGGCGCTTGCCCTGCCTACCTCATACACGAGGTTGTGGTACAAATCCAAGCAAGTACCTATGTGGCTTTTACATTTCACATGCACTTTCTAAGTTTACCTGTGATATTGAAGACGGTGAAGGTAAACATCATGAGCAAACCTAGGTTTGTGGTTAATATAAACGAGAAATCGCAAATACGCCTTGAGCAACCAAGGTGATCAATGTTCATCATCAATCATGCAACCTGTATGAAAAGAGGCTTTGCCCTGCTTTCGGACAATAACTGACTGGTACTAAGGGGAATTGGGTCAGCCAGTCACTAAGTTGTTTAGGTTCGATCAGCAGTCGATCCACGTCACACTATACAGGGAGTAAAAAGACCGATGACATAGCCGATAACTACACATTCTGTACATATAATTAAGTAACTTTAACCAAAAAAAATTGCTGGAAAAATGCTTTTTTTTCCATATAAAAAAAAAAATATTGCGTGCAATGGAAAGCGCGACAACCAACGCAACTTTCGATCAGCCGAGCGTGCGGGCGGCCGCGGCCACTCTGCCTTTCTCGTTGACCCGACCGACTGCTTGTGTTAGTATCTATAACATTTTTGTAACTTCAAATGCGTAATTTGTTTTGAAAAATCGATAATGTTGATAATATTTGTACGGAAAAAAGTTTACTAATAATAATAAAAATCGTTTATTTCAGGTCCGGGACCCATATAAAACAAAAATAGAAATACAAATACAAGCACATAAATATTATCAGAAATAACACATAAATTATCAGAAGCTCTAATGATACTTGGAATATAAATAATACAAAGCTCTAATGATACTTGGAATACGAATTTGAAAAAAATACAAAAAATATGTTTCACTTTAACCTTCAATATCTCTAAATCCAGTGAATTCCCAGGTACGTTCTAGAAGAAAAAAACTATTCCAATAATGGGTAGAATATGTAGTTTTCGTTTACGTTAATGGTCCATACCATGTAATAGATATTCAGCAGCATCCAGAACAAAGGCGTAATATTGTGTTACGCTATGTTAACTTAAACTACCACTCAATATATATACAGGCCAGAAACTACCATTACTACAATAGAACCACATTAGCTGAATAATGTAAATAATGACGAACATAAACACTCAATGCTCGGTTACATTAGATATTAAAGCTGATAGCCCGTAGCTGTCACCTGTTGGACTTGGGAGTGAGCCGATTATGTTTTGTGATGCCTAATATCAAATTGTTGCGCTGGTGCCAACTTCTTGTTGGGTTATGTCCCAAGATCGGAATCGGTAGGGCATAATGTACAGACGCCAGTACATCAACTTACCCCAATGTGTCAAATTTCCCCAATTGAACATGAACCTCATTGTGTTTAAAATAAAGTTGCAAACCTATCAAAGAAATTGGACACATTGGGGTAGGTTTATGTGCTGGCGTCTGTATCTTAACTTAGTAGAAGTAAGTATCATTCGTAAGTACATACATAAGCTCATGACTTTTTCCCATGGGGATAGGCAGTACCCACAGACCGCCATTTTCTACGATTCTTACATACTTCTTTGGCTTCGTTTTCGTTCTTAGATGTAGTCAAACACGCTCTTTTCTGGGTTTCTTTTGGTGTTTCTTCTCAGAGTAGTCAGACAGTGAAACACCGACTTTACTTTCTAGTTAAAAAAATTTCATGTAACTGTGTTTGTATGAACCCATTAACAGAAATAAATATGATTGATTTGATTTGCTCGCCGCGCCGTTTTCTACGCACCTGACCTTTCTGAACTGGTTTTGAATCTGGTCGCTTGTATAAATGATATGTATTTAAATGCACCCACAATACAGGAGACGTTGCTAGTGTGGGGAATAGTAACAAAAAAAAAAAACACCTTGAGCAAGCGTGGTTATCAATTCTCGTGCCTTCTTTGTCAATCGACTTACAAAAAAAGGAGGTGGTCCTCAATTCACAGGAGGTCGATCGATTTAGAGATTCTTCTGAGCATGAGGTCCTGGGTTCAATCCCGAACGTTAATGCACACCACATGACACATACTTTTTGTAATGTATACCTTTTTAACTTGTCTCCCTATGACAGACCGAGACATGAAACTATTTTCCCTACCTCTTCCCCTATAAAGTAGGTATACTATTCTCCAAAACATCCCCCTATTCACTACATTAGTCACACAACCGCTTCACTAAAGAGTACTCCACCGCAACACATTTAGCACACACTCTGTATATCTAATTGTGTCGACACTAGCGCAGCTTGCGATTATTCGCCTAACAGCTTAGTTGTAAGCGCTAACGTGAGTGGTGGCAGGAATTGAGCTGTCTGAGTGGATTTTATAAATGAATTGGTGGTTATTTTTGTAAAGTAAGTCGTTTTAAT
Source organism: Euplexia lucipara (assembly GCA_921972225.1). NCBI lineage: Eukaryota > Metazoa > Arthropoda > Insecta > Lepidoptera > Noctuidae > Euplexia > Euplexia lucipara. Next base: position 3,338,734 of record OV179143.1, read on the forward strand.
AGTACATTTAAAACTAAGTATCATACATACATACATACATAAACTCACGCCTTTTTCCCATGGGGGTAGGCAGAAACTACAGAGCGCTTTATGCTACGATTCTTACATACTTCTTTAGGTTCGTTTACATTCATACATGTTGTCATACACACACGCCGGTTGCGAGTACTACGCACCTGACCTTTCTGAAGAACCTCACCAATAAGGTCTATGTATGTCCTTCTAGGGCATCCCCTCCCGGCGTTCCCACTTACATCTGCCTTGTAAATACCTTTCGTTAGTCGCCTTTCATCCATCTTTTCAACGTGACCAAACCATCTAAGCATACTCTTTTCAATTTTTGTTACTACATCTTCTTTTAAACCACAACGTTGCTTTATCACATCATTCCTCAATCTGTCATTCATCGTTACACCACACATACGAGTACTTCGCAAGGAACGCATTTCTACAGCATTTATTCTACTTTCATGTCTCTTTTGCCACGCCCAACATTCACTTCCATGCGTTAGTGTAGGCACCAGCACACCATTGTGAACAGCAAGTCGTGCCTTTTCGGACATCGACTGGTTGGTCACAACGCCATGTATGGCGCCATTTACTTTATTTCCTGCATTTACTCTCCTTTCCCACTTTTAAAATTGGAATAGCTTTTTAAGTATCCATGTAAGTATGCCAAACCGGCTCGAAGCTCTAGCCAGAGTCCAAGGCATTAATGCCTGTTATTAAAAAAGAAATAACATGTAAAACATACTTAAACGTTAATTGACTTTTTTGACACTGAGCTAAACATGTCTGTTGTTGTTATTTTATCTTTTTTTTATTAAGTTAAATATGTTACTAATGTATAGTCTACTAGTTTTAAAGAAAGTTGATCAAACTTACTGTAAAACGTAGACTGTAGATAAATATCATTTTAGTTTCTTTATAACTTAAACGAGCAACTAACAAAAATATATTTATTAAAACTATATAGATAATTAAAATAATCTCGTTGAGTCGGAAATAGGTGGTGTACATGGTAGATGCAGTACGGTAAAAAATAAGTTTAAAAAAGCAAAAAAGTTTATGGGTACATACACGCTAAGAGCTAAGAATAACTTTAACACCGGTTAAGCACTTAATTATTTGTTTATTTAATACTTCAAGTACACTAATGTTTAAAGGCGAACTTTATGCAATTTTCCACCAGTCAGTTGGTTTAGTGTTTTTATCCAAATAAGTGGAAAAAAGTGAAATTGCACATTTTATTTTCCTGTGATTTAACTATGTAATTGCTTTAAGAAGCTAAAACTTAATGACGCCAATAGTAGTGTTATTTTAGTTGTTTACAAACTGAAACTGCAACTAAAGCCAAAAACTAAACGCAACTCATACCAAAATTTACTTAATTAACCATCTGCAGCGGCACTATTACCCTTACCAAGTTAGTTCACAAGACAGAATCTAATATTAACCCTAAAATATAGACGTCACTAAACAGTTCCAAAGTTCGTCGCCTTCAGCTCAATGCAGGTTGATTAAAGTCAACAAACTCACTAGTGTCGTAATAAAGAAAAACTTATCCGAACGCGATCGGTTCTAACAATGCACAGTTTCATAATAAAGTTGTGAAATTAAGACAACATTACCGAAACTAGGTGTGTGACTGCCTTAATTAACAGGCACGAAACAAAACAATCTAATAAGCAAAGTTGAGTGCAAAGTCGTACGCTTGACATTTACTGAGTTGCGTTTAAGTTAGGCAATGGTAGCGTTTTACTGTAAAAGATACAGAGTACCATGCAGGCTAGATAAAATACATGAGTCCGTAACTGTTCTGTCTGGCGGTCTTGAGTACTACTACCTGGTGGTTCTGGCTACTACACAAATGACTGGTAGATAGCGTCGTGGTGGGTCGTTGATCTCCCTGAAATAGGTTTGGTTGTTGGTTTAGAAATACCAATTTCTTAAAAAAAACAATTGACATGTAAAGTATCTGTGAAGATCTACTTATAGAAATAAATATCATTTCAGAGGTATCTAGATTTAGACTAACTAGCTTTTTTTTTTTTGAAGTGTGGAAAATTTTCATGGATGTCCCCGCCCCGGGGAGGGCGGAGGGGTCTGTCAGACTCTTACTGACTAAAAACCACCCCGTGTTCCTTCTCACACCTGCGCCGGGGGTCACGGGAACAGAAGATACTTCCGCGACCCTCGACTGGTGCCGCGGACCACGCCAAGTCAGCGAGGAGAGTGAGGTGTTAGAATCCCCTCGCGACGTCTAAGAAGGGCGCGCGTGAACACGACGCGCCGCCACCTCGGGTCCATGTACGTGGAGGGCGGCGGACATCCCAGCGTCCGTCACCCCTGGACCCATTCAGGGGGGTTGGAAGAGGGCGTTGTCAGCCCTCCGCCTGCGCCCGGTGAGTCTGCTGCGGGCAGGGTGAGTGAAGGTAATCTCCTTCTCCCTTTCCGCAGCCTCCTTCTGCTAGACAACCGTTTCGCAAAAGGACACCACCGCGTCCCAGGACTTGACGCTGCCAACCATCCTCTCGACCACGGCCGGCAGTGACAAATCTAACTACTTTTTGTTTTTGGGGTGGCAAATCCTCACGGATGGCCCCCGCCCGGGGAGGCGGAGGGGTCTGTCAGACTCTTACTGACTAAAAACCACCCCGGGTTCCTTCTCACACCTGCGCCGGGGGTCACGGGAACGGAAGATACTTCCGCGACCCCCGACTGAAATCTAACTACCTTAGACTAACTAAACTCACTTACCGAATCAACCAAGGACCAACTCTAGCGTGGTTTACATGCCGTCGAGAATTAACTCTCAGGAATGCCGGATTTCTCACGATGTTTTCCTTCACTGGTTTTGAATCAACTGATCATTTTACAATACGCACACGAATCCCAGAAGTCAGAATGGCACCCTTTGGTCTTGAACTCGAAACGTCGAAGTAGTTTGCCGTAACTAAGCTATTACTGCTTGTACACTATGACAATTATAGTCCATATGTACGAATACATTTTTTTCAACACAACACGTGAAGTTCACTGCTTCAAACGGTTTTTTTGCATACTGCACCGCTAATATACTTTCTATGGCGATCAAAGCTTATTTTGTGTTAATTTTGCTTTGAGTCCAGACAAAGATTTACTTCTATTGTTATTGCTCTGTTGTTAGTCGATAGGGTTGTTGTTTTTGTGTGTTCTATTGTTGTGGATGTCACTAATAAAAATACAATCAATACATGAAACACATCGTCTGCAACGTCAGATTGTTCCGCAGTTAAAATTTACACTCAGATGCGTAACTTCTACCCGCTGTCTCCAACACCTTGGACTCCCCGCATCCAGTAAACCGATTTCAGTTGCTCCGGGACCGTAGTACAAACTTAGTTAGCGTATGTTAGATGCTGGATGTGAGCTGCTGACACTTTGCTGGATATTATCACTACATTTACAGCAACTGGGATTTAAAGACTTCATAATAAATATTCTACAACTTTCACACAACTCCATCTATTCCCAAACTAAGCAGAGCTTGTGCTATGAGTACAAGATAACTGATAAACATAATTATATATTTAAAAAAACATACATATTATAAATAAATACCACTCAGACATAGGACATAATAACACACAGACACAGGACATAATGATCGAGCTCAACACACAAGCATTTGTCTTGGGTGGGGATCGAACCCACGACCTCCGGCGTAGCAGTCAGGAATAACCATTTATAATTAAGTAGTGCACCATAATGTGCGGTGGTTGGATGTTCTAGAAATTTCTGGTAAAGCAGACGATTTTAGATTTAATTAATATGAGAAAATTTGGGAATTGACTGTTGTAAGTGAATACTATAGGGTTACCACTTAGCCGAGACGCCCGTTGACAAGCATCGACACCCTTCATACTCCGTGACAGCTACTTGAGGCATCGTTTTAGTTAAGCAATAGGCCTGCAGATTGTATTTAGGAAGGAGAAAGAAAGAAAGTAAAAATATTGAATTGTCATGGATGACACACTAAATTCTAGATACATACAATTTATTTATTTAAGACTAGAAGAAGTGCCGCGTAAAACTACTGAATGAATTTTAATAAAATTTGGTATGGAGTTAGCTGACACCCTGGATTAACACATAGGCTACTTTTTATCCCTGTATTCCCACGGGAACGGGAACTACGCGGGTGAAACCGCGTTACATCTGCTAGTCCATAAATAAAGCGGATGCAAAAGTAACTCTGTCTGTCTGTTTGTCTCGCTTTCAAGCCAAAACTACTGATTCAATTTGAATGAAATTGGTATACTTACAAATAGTAAAGAGCCTGAGGACATAGGTTACTTTTTAATATCAAAAAAAGGGTCGTAAAGGGGGATGAAAGGTTGTATGAAAGTATTGTCATTTTTAAAGCTAAAAGCATGAAACTTATTTATAGGCTGTTGATAAGATTTAAATAAGTATAGCATTCAGATGTAAAAAACCATTAAGGCTGTAAAATAAACACAGTGGATAACATTTTACATGAAACAAATCGTAATGTTTGAAGCTAGAACGATGAAACTTTAGTCTTTTGATTCGATGTAAATAGTAGATCAAACACACTTTTCCACGCAGACGGAGTCGCGGGCACATCTAGTCCTTCATATTTACTGAAAACAGGTATTTCGTTTGATTTTGCATCTTCAAATTTCCTGGAATCCTGTTCGGTCTTATTTTGCGAAACAAGGAACTTGTTACGAGTAATTGTCGCATAAAAGTGGAACAAGTTGAAACAAGTAGCGACACGACACGACGTCGTGTCTTCATATGTTGCGTTCCATTTAGGCCCTGTCAATAAGGACCAGATGTGATTTGTTTGAAGATGTTTAAATAAATAATAATAATTACTTCAGCACATAAATTTACAGCGGTGGAATTAATACCATTATAGGCATTTACACTTGTTTACATTTTGATGAAGCAGAGACAAACGGTGGTAGGTGGAATTCCGTAAAAAAATGGTGAAGCCTAGGAAAACAAACAAATAAATAAATACTACATTCATACAAACATAAATTCATGCTTTGCCCCATGGGGGTAGGTTCTGATCCTCCTCTGCCAACTGATTCTTACAAACTATTTTTGCATCGTATAAGTTAAAAACATCTAAAATAAATAATATAATACCAATTTAAGTAAACTAAAAGCATTTTAACTGTTAAGGGAAAACATTGGCTCAGTGACTTTTAATAATATAAACTAGCATGCGAAAGCTACATCGTATATAAATAACAAACCGCGAAAAGTTAAAAACGCGGAATGTTTTCGTGTCTACGGGTAAGCCTCCTCCTAAAGAGCATGTCTCCCCCATAAATTTCTGGGCCTGTATTCATCAGAAAGTCAAAGTTCGGATCGACGGTCCCCCGATCGTAAATTCGTGTGCCACCTACGTGCTAACGGCTCAATCTTTTTGTAGTATTTCAACAGTAAGGCCGACACGACGTTTGGGCAAAAGGGCTATAAATAACTTTAATAATAACTGGTATTGTCTGAGGAGCTTGTTGCTTATGAAAACCAGCCACAAGAGTCGATCGAAGGTTAAATTATACTTGACGAGATAGGTCCATAAATGAGTGACCATGCATAACATATCAAGACCCGCCTACCTTAAGCACGTTAAGCTCGTGGTAATTTGTGAATTCTTGACAGTCGTTACGCTAAATCAGAACCAGAAGAAGGGCTATCGGGTTACCCAGGCACTGGGTTATAGAGGTCTAATTGAAAACACTGGTATTCAGCTGCATTCGATTAGTCTTGAAGACAATTTTAACATATTTTTGGGAAGGCTAAGCAGACGATGAATCAGAATCAGAAATGAGGAGATCCGTAGAAAAACCAAAGTTACCGACATAGCCCAGCGGATTAGCAGGTTGAAGTGGCAGTGGGCAGGGCACATAGCACGGAGGACTGATGACCGATGGGGTCGAAAGGTTCTCGAGTGAGGGCCACGTATCAGCAAGCGCAGCGTAGGACGTCAACCCACAAGGTAGACAGACGACCTCATTTGCCGCGGGAACGCGCTGGCTGCGAGCCGCTTCCAACCGGTATTATTGGAGATCTATAGGGGAGGCCTATGTCCAGCAGTGGACTTCCTATGGCTGAAAAGATGATGATGATGATGATGATGATGATGAGACGATGAATTATAATGTGATGCCTCTTTGGTCTGGTGGTTTCTAGCACTACTGCTGAGCTTCTAGTCCTGGTTTCATTGTCCAGGTCTAGTAAAGTATTATAGAGTTTTCATCATTCATCTGAATTGTTCAGTAACAGTTCGAAAATCCGGATTTATACATTACTGAGTAAACGTAAATTAACCAAAGACATACTTCTTCTGAACATACATACGTAAACTCACGCCTTTTTCCCATGGGGGTAGGCAGTAACTACAGAGCGCCATATGCTACGATTCTTACATACTTCTTTTGCTTTGTTTACATTCATACATGTTGTCATACACACACGCCGGTTGCGAGTACTATGCACCTGACTTTTCTGTAGGACCTCACCAATAAGGTCTATGTATGTCCTTCTAGGGCGTCTCCTCCCGGCGTTGCCACTTACATCTGCCTTGTAAATACTATTCGTTAGTCGCCTTTCATAATTCTTCTGAACCTTTTCGGGAATACAAGGGTGGTGTTATTATTATGAAACTCTAAGAATCGTGTCCTTTGAAGGTGTTACTTTGCTAATATTTCTTTAGAATTAGGCTCAAACTGTCTGATCTTAAGCTGAACAAACCCACGACACATGTTTACGGCCGATAAAGAGACCCTTTTACTTTTTACTGCACTTTGGCGCGCGTGATTACGTTGTAACTTGTAGCTGTGCTATGACCGCTCTTTTTATTGATGAGAAACTTCTGTAATTTCTAAGGTGCTTGAAGATATAGTGTTGAAGTATTAATAGACAGGGTTGAACGACATTGGTCAAGTCAGATATTCGTCTAATCGTCTGTTTGTCCAATTATAAAATTTTCCAAATACGCTATTGGTCAAGCAATCTAAGTACTTTTATTTATTTATATCATTTATTCAATTCATAAATTTTATTTACATAGAATTCATACCCAACGTAACTGTTTTAAAAAACTGTAACGCGTCTAATTTTCCACTCAATAATTTTTCTATTTTTTTTCTACGTTATGCCTTTGTTGTATGTACTTTAATCCCTCCATATATGCCGATTGTTCAAAATCCTATTAATATTTTTATTCATTTGTCTTCTTGAAAAAGATGGTACAGACATGTAGTAGCTAAGTTTTTACACTGAAACCATTGATTTCAAGAAAAAAAAATGTAAATTGTGGTTTTTTTTTTAGTTTACTCTTGTAATAGATGCTTATATCGTAAATCGTGTCAAAAAGGAGATATCGCCAAAAATCTGCTTTTGGACACCATTCCTCTAATATGGCGGCGCGAGCGGCAAAAACACGAGATGGCAAAGTGGGAATTAAAAGAGAGAACATCAAAATCTATAAAACTACCCATTTTCAAATCCCCGGAATACCTTTTAGCTAACCCCCGTTTTCCTAACCAAATAACTGCTCTATTAGTACCACATTTTATGTATCTAATCTTTGTCATTATCTGTTAGAAGTAGTCTGTATCCTGAAAGTCTGGCAATGGGTCTAACTACGGAGTACCAATAGGTACCATAATAGTTACCCAGTCACCGAGTTGTGGAGATTAGATATGCATTAGAAACATACATTCCTAAACTCATAGCTTTTTTCGCATGGAAATAAGCAAAAATTACTGAGCACAATCTGCTATGATTCTTACATACTTCTTTTGCTTTGTTTACCTGCATAAATGTAGTCATACACGCATGCCAGTTGCGAGTACTATGCAGTCAGATATCTTCATATCTAACACTATAATATTCAGCTGTATTAGTTTCAAGCACGGAGGACTGATGACCGATGGGGTCGAAAGGTTCTCGAGTGGAAGCTACGTATCGGCAAGCGCAGCGTAGGACGTCCACCCACAAGGTGGACGGACGACCTCATTAAGGCCGCGCGAACGCGCTGAATGCGAGCCGCTTCCAACCGGTTTTATTGGAGATCTATAGGGGAGGCCCTGTCCAGCAGTTGACTTACTATGGCTGAAACGATGATGTTGATGATTAGTTTTGACTGGAAACCAACCGCAACATATTTTTTGGGAAAAGGCCAGACACAAGACGTGATAATTTTACTAACACCAAAATCTTCTTGCTTCTTACCGTACACTCAATTTTAAAGTTTCATAAGTGCATCAGAAAGATCTCATCTTCGTTGTCTCATCACCTAAATCTTTTCATGTTATGAATAGACACGGATCTCAGTACCTCTTCACGTGCGTCCTTAATTAGTTGACATCAAGATCCTGTGAAGAGTAATCCTCCTTCAGAACTTATAATGGTACTCAGAGACTTGTAGGGGCATGAAAAGGTTCACACGGCGAAGGTAGGGTTTGAAGACAGATACAGGTGTTGTATTATAAGCCTTTTCGTGCATTTAACTTGATATTGAGTGTGGTGGTGTATAAAGACACTTGTGCATACTTTGAAGTTAATTCTAGGTTCGTTTAAAGAATGTGTATTAAGATTTGCGTGTATACCTCCAATTTGTGAAACAATTTTCTTGCAGTTTTTGTTGAAACTCTATTCACGAGTTTAACATAAAAAAGCGAACTTATTGCCTTAGGTGTTTCTACCAGTCTAAGCTCAGGGGTCAGTCTCTCTTTAAGTCGAAAATTTGAGATTAAATTATAATATTAAGCGAGTCTAAAGAAAGCATTAAATAACACTACTTATTAATGAGGTATCAGAATTTGTTGTTAAGTTCCGTTTATTTTAGTTGTTATTGGCAGACCCATATTAAAAAAAAACCAATCAACCAACCACCACCACGGATATAGATTCTATGCACCACCATAACCAAGTTATTACTATCATTATTATTTTATTAACACTAAATATTTTATAAGTAAATATCACACAGTGATTTTGTATGAAATGTTATAATGGATTGTACTGATGCGATGATGGTGAGCTCTCCTAAAGCCTTATAGGAAAGCTTCTGAGATTTCGGATAATACATTCAATTACTCGTAAAAGTCTATACATTGGTCGTGGTAAGCGTTACACCCAAACCTTGTAGATCGACCCATTACACCATCATTTTTAACCGACTTCAAAAAAAGGAGGAGGTTCTATGTTCGTGTGTATGTATTTTTTTTTTTTTTTATGTATGTTACCTGATTTCTCCGCCATTTGTGGACCGATTCTCGAAATTCTTTTTTTGTTTGAAAGAGTAGACTCTTGAGGTGGTCCCATTTTAATTTGATGAAGATCTGGTGCTGATCTTCGGAGATATACAAAGGAACTCTTCAAAAATAGACGGCAAATCTATCGTGATTGCTGGAATCGCTTGGATGTTTATTGTTTATACAACATCATGACGTATCATCAAGCCTGTATGCTCAGAGGGGTAGGTAGATGTGTTCAATATACCTAGATTTCGACAGTTAGGTATGTTAAATTTCATTTATTAGGGTTAGGTGGGTAACGCTATTATAATGACATGTATTGTTAACAATTAACAATATAAAATGAATTCATGGCAAATGTTTGTATAGGAACAACTAAAAATGGAAAAATAAAAAACTTTTTTACAAAAAATAAAACCGACTTCAAAAATAACACTGAACGGTGTAAAATAACTCTAAATTCGGAAGTCGGTGGCCCATCAAGAATAAGACAAAAGTACCAAAGCCACAGACTTCCTAATTTAGAGTTATTTTACACCGTTTAGTGTTATTTTTGAAGTCGGTTTTATTTTTTGTAAAAAAGTTTTATTAAGCCACATTATCCCCAAAACTAGCTCAATAAAAATTACCCATATTCTAAAACACACCACGTTCATTTAAGCCTACTGGCCCAACAAAGCCAGGTGACACAGTTCTACTAGCAGTCCTACTATTCAATTCGTGACGCGTTTGTCACGCTCCCCCCTGCCAATTGGTACAGGAGTCACGTTTCGTCACGACTTGGGGGCACATGTTCCACTGGCTGTTTGACGGGTGAAATAATTTGTTGTGTTAGCATCTGAGACTTGGTGGTTGAATTTGAATTTGTAATGGTAGAAAAGAAGGGAGAGATAGAAATTACGGGGTGTTTTCTTATGTTTTTGAGTCTTGGTAAGACTTACTTGGGTTTATGTATTGTTGTGTTTGTAATTCGGCGTGAATGGGTAACACACAAAAATAAACACCAACGCTGGGCGGACAAGGACTAAAAAACTGAACTCAAGGTATCTGGATGTCCATCGATGTTCTTCCCATCATATATAGACGGTGATTTTTTAATCGTCTGACAAATTTTCACAGGGTACAGAAAAAAAAATCGGCTGTTTCATCGTGTGGTCACTGTGCGCGGGCCATTCGATGTCTGATTGCGCGAAGAAAGCCATTAGCCCAAAATGTGCATCGTGCACAAGATTCAAAAAACCCAATGACCACAAAACGGGGGACGTTGAATGCCCCGCTAAGAAAATAGCAGTTTTTAGGAATATAAACTCTATCGATTATGAGGGCATCTAGTGACTCATACGTGGCCAGTCATTTGTATCGCTTGTTGCTGGCTCTTGAATATACATGGTCGCTGCGCTGTCCTACTTATTTTAGTGCTGTCTAAGCAAAATATTCAAGTGTTTCTAATCGAATGTAGTCTTGGAAGTGATTTATGCAATTTTTGTTTTTGAACCTTATTGATAACATTGCTGACTCAATCAAATTCGTGTAACTAAGTGTAAAATTATCTATTTTAGTAAATTATAGCATAACTCATTAACTATGTAACTATTATTAATTCTGTTAAATATTGCAACGAAACCAGGTGTCTTAATAGGTACTGTAAGATCTTATGTCGCCTGTGATACAGGTTTTTAACCTAGTACAGGCATTATACTTTGTTATACCTATATTATTTCTTAGATTTAATTTGTAATTACCAATTTAATATCTGATTAAAGATTATTGTTATTATTATTATTAATTATTTTGGTTGAGTAGGTATCGAACTTTTGTATGCAACAGCCGTTTTTTTTCGTGATTTCCGAGTTGGTCCCATTGTAAAAGTTGTTCATATTCACGGGTAGAACACCCTATGAAAATTTTCCAGACGATTAAAAAAGCACCTTGTATAGTTGATGTGTGGTATGGCGTAGTTGGTCGGGTTGGTGTTCATTGCTCCATGAACAATTATACGCACGTATTCTGCGTACCGATTAATGCGCACAAAATATAATGAGTGCTATTGGATTCCAATATATTAATAATTCTTTTAATTTTATTAAAAGAATCATACTGGAATCCAATAGCAGAAGACTGAGGACAAATGGGCTTCTTTTTAGAAAGCCTTTACCCAACCTGGGGTCCTAATAATAATAAAAAAAACAAAAAACTAACAGTTTATACGTAGAAATATCGTTTGGTTGATACTTTGAGGTCACCTTTAATAAAGGTTTGTTTTATATTTTATTTGATTTATATATAACATTTACCTTACTTTTTGCGAGGTGATTTCACAGAATAGGCTAACTATCAATAGTCAATTTGATGGCTTTTACTAGGCATTTAAAATTGAAACATATTTATGACACATTACATTTATATTAAAGAGTTATATCTTACAACACAAGGCATTTACTGCCTTGTGTTGTAAGATATAGTAAGGTCTCAAATCGTACAACAAAATGGAATAGCGTCACTTTATTGTCTGCATACAATGTAGTCTAATTCCCTGTGATTGTACCTACGTGGACGGACCTAGAGCTTCATCGGGGTTTCGTATTGTATAGAACAAGTTGAATTTTGGGACGAACAATGGTAACGTTTTAGACCTATGCAATGGTGACCCAGGGTGTTCCTATACAATAGCAATAAATTCATTATTGTAAGAGTTTTGTTTCTCCATCTTCGGAACTTTTATTCTTTGACTGTTTTTTTTTTTGGTCAAATTTCACAAAATGATCACAAATAATTAAACTTATAAAGCATATTATCTCAGGAAACTAGCTTGATGTCAACTTCATCATTTACAATTTGGTTGGGGCTTGTGGCTAGAAAATAACAACCACATGGATCAATCAAAGGTAGTCTAGCTTTCCTAGACCCCTCCCTGCTTCGGAAAGCCCGGTCCCGGCTGTGAATAGTCGATATCTGACAGTAGTTTCGAGTATTCAGCGCCTGAAAGTCTAACATACAGTTTAACCAACAGATATCGTGTTAACCCAGTCACTAGGTTGTAGAAGTCAGATAGGCAGTAGTTCCAAGTAATCACTAGTATTCAGCTGCATTAGGTTAGGGCGCCTTCAAATTTGCCGCCAGGAGCCGTGCGGCGGCAGCTTTGTTAATCCATATAAATAAAAAACGCGCGATTGCAGCGCTACACCCGCGCTGTGGCCGCGCATCGGTACATCAATCGACTAGTGATGATGCGTACGTGTTTTTATTCAAATATGAACGAAAATCAGCTTGAACAATTTATAGATGAGGTTGAAACTAAATGTACAGACGCCAGCACATCAAGTTACTCCAATGTGTCAAATTTTCCCAATTGAATATGAACCTTATTCTGTTTGACATAAAGTTGAAAAATGATCAAAGAAATTTGACACATTGGGTAACTTGACGTGCTGGCGTCTGTACAACACTGTGACGCTCGAACCTAGCGGTTGCAGCGCGGCGCGGCGGCTCTTTGTGGCTAATTTGAAGGTGCCCTTAGACTGTGTGTGTGTGGTGTTAACACGACGAAATTGGAAAAAGGCTAGGCATATGATGACAGATGGGGTTTGCCTGACAAACCGTCACTTCTGGGGTGATTGTTGAAAATGCGAACGTGTGCCCGCACCCTAGCCAGAAATGATGAGGACAAATACCGTCTGGTTTTAGTCAGTAGGAGTCTGACAGACCCCGCCACCCTTCCCAGGGTGTAGGACCTCCATAAAGAAAAAAAAAGCATATCATAACTCCTCTCTGCGAGTCCGCCTTGCATATCACTAGTTCATTTTTACAGTAATCATACGCTAGACAGACTTTCTAATATTAACAGTTATGTTATTATAAACAGACTCGTTGCCCGTTCCCTTGACGTATTAAACGCAACAAGGTTATTAAAATACATCGCATGAGTGCGTTAGTACATCCGCACTAATTGGGTGCCCCTCTATATAACCCTTGTGTGTATTACCTACGTGAATTCAATTAATTGATTATATAAGCTGGTATACGATGACCGTGAAGTAAGTGTGTGTTTATCTCTAGTTGTGTGATGCTACACGAATGGGTAGCATTTTGACATAATATATTATATTTATACATTTGTTGGATTACATTTCACTCCAAAAGGCAAAGTTTACCAAGTGCTTAGTAATTAACGAAAGAATTACCTTGTATTGTGCTCAGCTGTTAGCACACTTGCATGTATTTATTATCTGACTGTACATGTTTAAAATATAGAACTTTTTTGAAGATATACTTCTTTTGGCGCGTTAGGGGAAAATGCTGTCCATTACTTATAGAGTCCCTGCACTCATCGGTAAGCATGTTTGGCTAAATGCATCGGAAACTACGTTAAGCATTTGATACCAGCTGTTATTTGTAGATTTTTGCTAAAGACGGTCATAAACCCGAAGTCTGTCAAGCTGACCTATCGAATGGCATCGTTTTACACAGTAACTGGGTTGTAAAGGTCAGATGGGCAATCGCTCTCTGTGAAATACTGGTTTTTCAGCATTCGGTTAGACGCTGACTCCAAAATAGTAGGTAAAATGCAGGCGACAGATGACGACATAACTATTATAATATTACAAGTTTAGGAGGTAAGGTTTACTTTACATTGTATTATTGTATTGTACAGATTCGAGTTCTTCTAACTTATCGGACAGAATAGAATTGAATAATCCTTATAATCCACCATAAAAACGTACGAATAATAACTTAAAGAAAGAAAGAAAAATGGGTACATTTGGGACACGCACAAGAAATTATCAGTTTAAAAATAAAACGAAATTTAACAAGATATAAATAACAAAAAGACCTGTGCGAGTCCAAAAAGGCCCCTATCTCAGCACGATGCCACGATATTTAAGAAAAAACAATAAATACCGCAGCGCTGTTATTCTGATAGGGCCTACTGTAATGCCATGAATACATTGATGATACAAGAAGATGTAAGAAGATGTCATGTTGTAGAGTTGTCAGTGCCACATCTTCATCCCAGCATAATATAATAGGATGGGAAAATCACATGATTTTCGTTGTCAGATAGGTTTGAAGCTAAAGAGCGTAAGGAAGCCGGCAGAGATGTTTTTTGACGGCATGTGAAGCCGAGTTAGACGCACATGGTTGGCCTTAAAGCTTTGATACCAGCAGTGCTACTCTGTGAAAATTACTCCGTGAAAATGTAGGTGAAGTGAAAATGAATTGAACAGTCATTCTTTACTAATGCAAAGGATTGACAGTTCGCTTCACTCAACTTTTCGCGGGGTGACTAAACCGTGATTTTTATAGACAACAGCATAATTACACTTCCATCACCGAACACAATTAAAATCACCAAAAAATATCGCCACGTTTTTCATATATCAGGGATCGCATTCTGAAAGGGTGCGGCCCTTTCAGAATGCGATCCCTGATATAATCCCCACAGATATCATACCGTAACCCAAATGTTAAATTAACCGAGGTATCTAACAATTTCGACCATTTTTCACCCAATAACCATTTCACAGGATTTATAAGCAATTGAGGAGCGTCCCTATCAATGGGTGCCTCGGATTTATGGTGTTTTAAAAGGGATTTTATTCTATTAGGCTTAGATTTTGTAAGGGCCTTTGTGGTGAGTTTTTTGTTTAAGTTTTGGTGAAGTGAAATCCCATTGGTCGTTCCAAATGAATTCTTCAGCTTTAGCACCTTATACTCATAATTATGATAAAGAGGAAAGAATTGTTTGTTTTTTTTATAAAGATTATACACGGTGCAAAAAAAACGGCTGTTGCATACAAAAGTTCGATACCTACTCAACCAAAATGTATGAAACAGCCGATTTTTTTTCTTGATTTCCGAGTTGGTTCCATAGTAAAAGTTGTTCATATTCATGGCTAGAACACCCTGTAAAAATTTGTCAGACGATTAAAAAATCACCGTGTATAGATTATTATTTTTTTAATCACCATTAGAAAGCTGTATTATCACCGGCTAACATAAGCTTTATTTTATTTTCATGACTATGAGGGGTTCGGGAGAATGTCAAAATTAAAAGAAAATTCACGCGGACGAACTCTCGAGCCAAGTGTTATCTTATAATAATATGTTATTCTTCAGCAATAAGACAAGTGTATACACTAGACTTTCTTCTGTATCGGGAGTACGTTTACAGACATTTAATCTCATATACACAAACAGTCATATCCGGAATAATCTGCAGGCCATACAAATTTAGTTATGCACGTGAATTGAACTCGCAGCACGCAGCGCAGTCGCCAATCACTCAACTACTAAGCCAACCCTGCAGTTAACAGAGTCCAGTTAGATTTTCAGCCAGTAATTTGAAAATGGAAACACCGGGAGGGGATTCCTTAGAAGGATATACATAGATCTATTGGTGAAGTTCTTCAGAAAGGTCAGGTGCGTGGTATTCGCAACCGGCGTGTGTGTATGACAACATGTAAACAATTCAAAAAAAGTATGTCAAAATCGTAGTAAATGGTGCCTCAATAATACGTCCATATTTGTGATGTTTGGAACTTCTAATTACTGCATTCGTCTAGTCAAATATTCCGTCCCGTCAGGGAAAAACAAGTATGACGTGATTGAACGAGGGATGACGTCACAGCGAAGCGCACGCGTCGTGTGCTGTCGCAACTCAATTAACAATCCTTCCGCGTTATGTAATTGAAGTCTACATGAGCGTAGGGCTGGCGAAACAAGGGTTATTGGTATGAAAATATGTTCAAAGAGGATTCATAATACAACGTTTGTGATCTCCAAGATCACAGGGTCGCAGATATTCCTGCAATACTTGGTTTATTATAGGTTCACCTTTCATATTGTCAAAGTTCAATTAGCTAGCAGAAAATGACCATGGCATTAGGTTAAAGGTTCATAATTCCAGATTTTACATCCTATTTTCAGACCTGCTCAATGTACACACAAAATTTCACAAGACTCGGTCAAGCCGTTTCAGTGGAGTTTTGTTACAAACACTGTGCCGCGAGAATTTTATATATTAGATTTATATACTTTTAATAAAATGACAACAAATACATCCAAAACAATAATAACTACTAGATACTTTTATTTAGCGAGCCTCCAAAGTACTCTTATTAAAATTTTAACTTATATATATAACCTAACCTAACTTACCAAACCTATTCTATAGCTAACCTAACTACCTAACCTAACTACCTCACTGAAATGCATTGATATTGCAAGATACAAAATATATTAATATAAAGTTAACTACTGCTCTGCATGTCTCTATGTTACTAACATACAATTTACTTAGTTTTCCCGGTCTACTTTAAAGTCCCTACATTTATAATTGCGATTTGAAAAAAAATATTGAAGTTCGTCTCTGTAGTCATTATTAATTACGTAATCGATTTCTGAAATATAAGCCTTTTAATGCAGCATAAAACCTAACCTGTCTAAGTTTAGTAACAAAATAATCGATTTCTGAAATATAAGCCTTTTAATGCAGCATAAATCCTAACCTGTCTAAGTTTAGTAACAAAATAATCGATTTCTGAAATATAAGCCTTTTTATGCAGTATAAAACCTAACCTGTCTAAATTTAGTAACAAAATAAATTTCAGAACGTACGCATAAATTGACAACCAAAAAAATGTTGATCCGATTACATAGTGACACTTTTTAACTTTTCGTATTTTAAAACTCAAAAAACGCGTTAATCCCAATATTGTACATAATTATATGTTGTCGTTTCCAAATCATTAAATATGTTCTTTAATTTCAAAGGAGGATACCCTTACCTTTTACGACGAGACGAATGTCAAAAGTTTGACACATAGCAACAGATTGCATGGGTACATAAATTGTTATTCTTAGTACTTCTCTCGCTATTTTCCCCAATTTTTTTTACCGTTTAAACCTTCCTTAAACTTTTACAAATATTTCAAGACCAAAATTAGCCAAATCAGTCCAGCCGTTTTTGAGTTTTAGTGACCACTAACAAACGTCATTTCGTTTTTATATCAACAGATTACGACTAACAATATTATTAATAGTATGGTGTTTTTAAACCAAGTGACATTTCGTTTGCTGTGTTTGACTGTAAATTTAGTTTTTTTTAGGTCTCTTTTGCTTTGTTTAGTTATTTTCTCTTCAAGAGTTTGCATTTTCTATCTATTCAGTTTCTAACATGGTCACCGTTGCACCTGCTCTTAAGAATCGTGGCGCGATACTCAAGTTCCTCATCTTTTTCACAAATTTGGCAATCTTTTATTTCAATCTGAATCGTAGTTTCAAAATTAGCGTGTTTCTACAAACAAAATCAAAGTTTCAGTTTTATTTTACAGCCTGAATAAAACAAAGTTCTTCAAAAGTCGCATGTATAAATTCTTCAAGTTGTTGTTTAGAAATAATTAGTATAACAGTATTTTTTGGAAAATTTACTAATAGGCTTGCAAGCAGCACTGTTCGCACTCCTCACTACGACTACTTTATAATTTTTGTAATTATTTTTGTATAAGTAGCTATATTAACACACACGCACAGACATCCACATACATGCATACTTACCACTCAGCTTTACGTTCGTCATACCTCACAACCTCAGGTCCAGTTGGAAACCAGCGTCAGGCACTAGTTGTGGTAGCATTTTTACTGTTGTGGACCTCTTTGGCGCAGGCGCAAGGCACACAATTTTTTTTGGTTAAATACTTTAATACTTTTATTTTGTGCCCTTGTTCATTATTTATTATTGAGTACCTGTGTTGTGCCAAATAAGAGCTTTTCGTTCTTTCTTTCTTTCAGAATTTTACTGAAATAATTCTTGGATGTTCCTTTTCTTTGTGTTAACATACAGGGTGTAAAAAGACCCTTAACGTAAACGAAAACTACGTACTCTACCCATCACTGGGATATATTTTTTTCTTCTAGAACATACCTGGGAATTCACTGGTTTTGGAGATATTGAAAGTGCAATATTTTTTTTCGTTTTTTTTCAATATTGTATTGCAAGTATCATTAGTAGACTTTCTTTCGAACAAACACTATCAGAATTATCGATTTTTCAAAACAAATTACGCATTTGAAGTTACAAAAATGCAATGGATAATAAACAAGCGGGCCGGTCGGGTCAACGACCAAGCGCGAGTGGCCATACATACATTATTTTTTGGTTAAAGTTACGCAGAATGTGTGGTTATCGACTATGTGATCGGTCTTATTACACCCTGTATGGTCTATCGAAAGAACACTTCATATATTAAAATATCAACCTTAAATTATATCCTTTGCACAGTATGCACACGGGTATTCTCCACTTCTAGATGAAATTTGAATTTCTCATTCATAAATGTGACACCCCGGGATTTCATTCCTGCCGGTGTAATACTTCCGTAGCCAATTTTGTTAGCTATGCTGTTTGAAGGTATCGTATTATTTGAATATGCTCGATAAGCCACTTTTGCGTAATCCAATGAAGAGACAGAGAGAAATTTAATCTAGTGTATTTAAAAATGCATTATATCTGATTTGGGTAAAGTACATTTACGTGACATATACGTATTGTCTCCGTGGTAGACGAACTTGGTGCTCTTGAGGTCTTAAGTGCAGGATTTTGAGTGCAGGTATTAGAGAACACTAACAATGATAACTTAATTTTAGCAAATTATTTACTAAAATTATAAAAGGAAATTGCTATAAGTTTTTTTTCTTCGATTTAATGTCCTCTGGGGTAAATTTTCATATATTCTTCCTTACTTTCTTTTTGATGTAAAGTGTTGATACTTTGTATTAATTAACTCAAATAGTAATACAAATTGGTACTGACTGGTATCCGGGTAAGTACCTATGTATTTTTTTAAATTCATAATTACTATGTTCTAAGGTTATAATATCTTTCGCATTATTCACTTTGGTGAACTGTTACCTCAAGGGGAAAATTGGGTTTAAAATAAATTTTGTTCTTCTCAAATTGCCCACCCGCTTTGAGTAAGAGTGGTGATTAATGTTTATGTATTTATCTTTATCATAGGAGGATTTTCCCGTACACGGTAAGATTCCTACGGTAAAACTGTAACAGGCTGGTATGATAACAATTTTTTTTATAACTTGTTTGTAGGGCAGCCCTGTAACAATGTACACTCTACTTGAAATTGTAGTTGAAAGTTGTTGACAGTTTATTAAATTTGATCATGTTTTGAGCTGTATTTTGATGAAAATTTACTTTCTGCCAACTAGTTAGTAAATAAACGAGTCGGCGAGTTTTTAGATTTCGCTGCAACTCGTTATAGTGACTGGAAAGCTGAGAGCTTTTGTGTGTTAGTTTCGTACTAGATACGACTGAATGGAAACTCAGGATACAATATGTTTTTCCTAACTATCTGTATATTTTTAGTTTATATTTTTATTTTCTAGGATAACAACAGAATTACAAAGCAAATAACTGTAGAGATCGGTTAAGTGCATCGCATCTTTATTACTAGATAGGTACTATTGTTTTGGTGTGTTCTATTCATTTAGTAATGAAAACCTTTTGACTGCTTCGTTGGTCTAGTAGTGAGCATGATGTCCCGGGTTCGATCCCGGGTCGGACAAAGAGTGACTGAGACTGAGTTTTTTCATATGGAATTACTCAGTATTAGCCCGGAATCTGGATTTGTGTTCGATTGATGACAATAGGCTCGCCCCCTATTACATGGGGACTTAAAACATAACTGGCGAAATGTGGGTGTACTACTGGTACCTACACGTCTGCCTAATCCTCCGGGTATAACAGGCGTGATGTTATGTTTAATAAAAACCAATAGCAGTGTTGGAGAAACAGTTTCATTCATGCTCCTGCCGATGTTCCAAATGCTCCCAAAAGTTAACTCAAAAAGTGTATTGACAATTTCTCATATGTCAGTTCTATATTTAGACTAGCTGCCCCGGCAAACTTCGTTGCGCCTTAGAGTCAATTTATTACTCTTATCATTTTTTTGTATTAGATATACAATATACATACGTTGAATAAGACGACAACAAATAAATCCAAACCAATAATAACTACTACTACTTTTAAATTACAACATGTATATATACCCTAACCTAACTGACCATACCTATCCTATAGCTAACCCAACTATCTAACCTAACTACCTTACTAAAAAATACTAAATTCATAATTTTAATCTGAACTATTGCCTCTATGTTACATACAATAATTTATGCCTATAGTTTTCCCGGTCTACTTTAATTAAAGTCCTAACAGTAAAATAAGTTCTATTTGCAAAGAATTATTAAAGTTCGTCTCTGTCATCATTGCTAGTTACGTAAATTGATTTCTGAAATATAAGACTTTTTTATGCTACATAAAACCTCTAAGTTTAGTAACAAAATAAATTTCAGAACGTAGGTGCGTATTATAAATTGACAACCTTACCTTCTTGGGTTTAGCTTAAAACTTGTCAATTTCAAATTGTCACCTGATAATGAACTGGGAAGTTTGACTCCTGTCATGTCATCCAAGATGGCGCTGCGTTTGAAAAATGTTTGAGACAACCGATATTCTTGATATTTATTTTTATGATGTCGAACGGGATAAAAAGTATCCTATGTCCTTCTCCTGGCTCTAAACTACCTCCCTGCCAATTTTCAGCTAAATCGGTTCAGCCGTTCTTGAGTTATAAGCGAAGTAACTAACACGACTTTCTTTTATATATATAGATTCTGATTGCACAGTCACGATGGACTTTCGACAGCATACCTAGGTAACGTCTGTTTCCTGCCGTAAATGACATTCAGCGAATGGGTGTGAAAAACGAAAACTATTTTAGTATGGAGCAATTTGATCGATTTTGTGATCAATTGCTCATATAACGTGAAAGGGACAACGTCATATGTATATGTAATAGATACTGATTCCATGAGTTAAACGGGGAACGGGGGTTAACGGGGGATAAACGGGGCATACACAGACTGGTTTAACATCTCTAGGGGAGTTAGACAGGGCTGTGTAGCGTCACCTTGGCTGTTCAACTTATACATGGATAGTTGTCTGACCGATTTAAAAGAGAGTGATGGTAGGCAGTGATAGCCTAGTGGTGTGAGCGGCGGATTGCCAAATCACAGGTCTCGTGTTCGAACCCAAGGCACGCACCTCTGACTTTTCGGATTTATGTGCGTATTGTTAAAATTATCACTTGCTTTAAAAACGGTGAAGGAAAACATCGTGAGGAAACCGGCATGCCTGAGAGACTATTCTCAAGGGCATGTGATGCCAAGTCAGAGGCCCATGGGCGGCATTAAAACTCTGACACCAGGTTAGTTACTAACCACACGATAAGAAGAATGGTGTGCTGGTGCCTACACTAACGTATGGAAGTGAATGTTGGGTGTGGCAAAAGAGACATGAAAGTAGAATAAATGCTGTAGAAATGCGTTCCTTGCGAAGTATGTGTGGTGTAACAATTAATGACAGATTGAGGAATGATGATATAAAGCAACGTTGTGGTTTAAAAGAAGATGTAGTAACAAAAATTGAAAAGAGTATGCTTAGATGGTTTGGTCACGTTGAAAGGATGGATGAAAGGCGACTAACGAAAGGTATTTACAAGGCAGATGTAAGTGGGAACGCCAGGAGGGGACGCCCTAGAAGGACATACATAGACCTTATTGGTGAGGTTCTTCAGAAAGGTCAGGTGCGTAGTACTCGCAACCGGCGTGTGTGTATGACAACATGTATGAATGTAAACGAAGCAAAAGAAGTATGTAAGAATCGTAGCATATGGCGCTCTGTAGTTTCTGCCTACCCCCATGGGAAAAAGGCGTGAGTTTATGTATGTATGTATGTCCATGAGTTATTATGTATAGTATTTTGGACCCGTCTACGTTGAAATGATGCGTCAAAGAAGAAAGGAGGAAAAAAATCATAATACCTACGTATCTAACCCTATGAGATTTTTTTGTTATGAAGTAAAAAGATCCCTTCTCATTTCTATAAAAACCTCATTAGTTTGGACAGAAATCATAATTTCTGTTAAAAGTAAAAAAAAAGTAAGTTCTAACTTGAAATTAGAAAAAGCTGGCGAAAAATTAAACGACTGGGCAATGATGTAGATAATTTATGGCCTTCGAATGTGCTTCCACCTTGTTTAACCAAAAAGTGTAGGATGTGTGTTTTTCATATTTACTTATCCCTAGTCAAGCATCAAAACAACCTTTAACATTTAACTAATTAATGTACTTCTAGAAATCAAAAATTGCTGCTACAACATTTTTCAGTAAATAGTAAATCATTGGACGGTTAATTAATTTACATGAAGATAGAAAAAAAACACACTTTAGATCTACGTTTATCAAAAAAAAGGTTTTAACATTAATAGGTCACAATGCATCTCATTCCCTCGTACACTCGGAAACAGAACTCAAGTTAATTCACTTAACTTCTAACGAGTTTGAATCAAAGCGAAGTCGCTCACAATTTCTACAATCGTGGGGAGGGAAAGTGCATCTTGAGAAAAGTCCTTATTTATAAAGTTTTCAGCCATTCTGTAGACATGTTACCTTCAACGTGCTAAGCTAATTTTCTTACTCGACTCAGCTTTTCAACGTGCAGTTTACTCAAGGGAAACTTGACGTTCGACTATTAGGAAACAAGGGACCGTGCTTTTATTAAATACGTACTGATTTTTCTCCTTTATTTTTAAATAATAAATATATCTATGATATCTATGATTAGAGGACCATTAAGAAACAATTAGTGGATTCTGTGGACAATGATATGGCTAAAAAGGAGGTGACGATTAGAATGACATGGCGGAGAAAAGAAGTAGACATACTGCGTCAACCCTTAGGATAAAAGTAATAGAAAGAAAGGAAAACCTTTTATTGGCAACAGATTGAAACAGGCACGGTAAAAACATGATAATATACAAATTGAAAGAAAAAGCACAAAAATGGCATGACATAAAAGGGTTCATTAAAAGCAGTTTAGATTTGACGACAATAGAGTAACATTGATGTTTTTCCTTAACGGTAACTTTTTTAGTTAAATCATTGTTCCTAGCCGTCATTTGTAGATCTTGGACAGTTGTTACTGTAATTAGCTTTCAACGATTCGTTTTTACTTACGTTATAACTAACTTTTGTAGGCGCCTTCCCTTGAAATGAAATGAAATTATATTTATTTCTGTAAATAGATTTTCCCAGATACTTTTACATGACATTTTTTTTTTAAACTAAATGGCATTTCCAAATTTATCCCTGAGAAGAAATGCCGAAAAAAACTCAGGGGTCATGGTCTCTTTTAAAGTCAACACATAAGATTGTTTTAATAAATTATGGGAGTCCAACGATGCAGGGTAAAGTCTGAAAAAGTCTTTTGAAGAAAGAATCAATTCAGCTTTGAGTTGACCTGTCCCGACAGATGGCATGCATTCTTCAGTCATCGTGTAGCTCAAAACTATTTCAGGAAGCTAGACTCATTCATCTTCTCAACGTGACCAAACCAACCCAACATTTTATATGGTGCGTAAACCGATTTTCAATCACAAAGACAGGCATTCACTTTACTCTCAGGTTATGTTGAAGCTTCTTCACTACGAGTATATAAGTACAATCGTTTAAGTTAAGATAGAGGTACCAAATTTCAAGCGCTATGGTTTGGACTCCAACTGAAACTTTCTGTTCAGTTGAAAAGGTTAACAGTAAAATTAGTAATATGCCTGACACGTTGGGCAACAGTTTCAAGTCTTCTTAAGAGATAAAAGTTTCGTAAAGTAGCTTTGGAATTACATGTCTTTAGGGAAGTTTCTTTGGAGGAAACTAGTGTTCTAGGTGGGTAGTTTTAAAGAAAGTTTATACCTGTTAGTTTTTACCACTACAGGCTGTAAGCAGGAAATGTAAAAAAGTTGAGTTTAAATGAGGTGTTTACAAGTAACTTTAACTTTAAGTAGCTGGGATTTAAATAGAACTGGCCCGAATTTTTGGGGCTTGGAAAAACATTGTTATGTTATTTATTTCCATTGAAGGTAAAGAAGTTTGATGAATCTGATGTGTAGGGGTTTTGTTAATTTATTTATAAGCACAATTAAGTTAGATAACTGCCCTATCTATCTAGGTATATATATCCTTATAATATGAAGAGGAAAGATTTGCATATTTGGGTATGTAACGTACAAACTGCTGAACTGATTTGAAAAATTCTTTCACTGTTGGGAAATTGCACTATCTTCGAGTGACATAGTGTTTTTTATACCTGTATTCCCATGGAAACGGGAACTAAACGGGCGAAAACGCGTGAAATCGGCTAGTTACTACGACGCGTAAAGAGATAATTACACGCTTAAAATAGTGTTAATAAATTGATTAAACTCATTTCTGTCAAGACAACAAAGGAGGACCTTTTGAAAGCGTACGAGGGGCCTAAGCCAACTCGCAGAGGCCTTTTGTCGTTTTTAATGCAGTGAGGCACCAATTGCAGATTTTCCCTGTATGCATTATGCAAATATACCTAAGGAAAACCAACGACTAGTGCAAGACTATTGCAGACTAAAGCAACAAATGTATTGGGCTATAGGTTAGGTTAGGGGTGGATAAGGTGAACTGGTTACCTAGTACTATTTGTGTCAACACATCACACGAACTTGAAATTCGAAAACCAACAATCGGGATTATTCGGCAACAATCGGCTTTTGTACGGAAGATTCGGCGAATACCCGGTTGAGGAGTGGCCATCCACCTTCCACCTTTGATGTGGAGTGTCCTCGGAAAACTCTTTTATTTACCACATCGATTTATTTAAGAAGCTTTTCGAAGGTGTTAAGTCGAATTTCCGAGGCGTTAAACTATTTTTGAGGAAACGTTTTGAACCGTTTTTCACATTATTTTTGCGATATATTTATCTAAATTGGAAATTTTACACTGTACTTTCATTTTATTTATTTTTATTCGATATTTACTAAGAAGTTTTTTAATAGCTCAGTGGTTAAGGCGCCTACCTCTCTTGCTCGCGGCTGTGGTTCAGTACCAATGTGACTTTTTCAATTATCTATGTACTTTCTAAGTTTATCTTAGACATCATTTACATCAATGAAGGTTTAAAAACCCCCTGTCGGTCTAGTAGTTAGTGGCTCTGACTGCTAAGCCGAAGGTTGTGGGTTCGATTTCCACCCAGAACAAATGTTTGTGTGATGAGCACGATCATTTGTTCTGTGACTCGGTGTAATTTATCTATAATATTATTATAGATAAATACAAGAAGTTAGAAGTATATAAGTATGTTATCAGCTGTTTAGTACCCATAAAATAAGCTCTGCTTAGCTTGGGACTAGATGGAGTTGTGTGAAAGTAGTGGAATATTTATTTAAATATTTTAATAAAAAAAATGACTTGTAGTTAATATAAATCCGAAATTGCCAATCCAGCTTGAGCTAGCGTGGTGATCAGTGCTCGTGCCTTCTCTGTATAAGAAGAGGCCTTTGTCCTGCAGTAGGATAGTAGTAGGCCGGTATTATTAGTATTTTATTTATTTTTTACTAGATATACAGAGAGCTCCTGGTTTATCTTTTCAAGCCGAAATGCAAAATTATATGACTAAGTAGTAGTATTGTACAACTAGTACATTAGCTCAAAAGAACTGCCCCACTATACGATATATGACTCCCTCCTATAGAGAAAACAAATACTTAAAAAAAAACAAACAAATACCTATGGGTATTGAAAATAATGTTTATTTAATACTAGCTTCTGCCCGCGACTTCGTACGCGGATCCTGTTGCTTATGCCAGCGACAACGGGGTCGTCAAAATCGAAGATCTGAAACATCTGATGTCGAATTCTATAAGCCCGGGTACGGGAAATCAATGGGATGCGCGAGACGATTCAAGATGTTCCACATTTTTTATTTTTGTTGGTCAACAGGAAATGCCATCAAACTTACCAACTTTTGCTAAGACGCCATTTCTATTATGTATATGTTATATTGTCTCTGGGCTTTGGAGTTCCCCTACAGGTGCTCCAGATCTTCAAATTTAGTCTCACAGCAGAAAACACTCTTCACGTGGAATAGTTTTTGCAATGGCACCATTTTTATATCTCTTTCACTTTAGGTGTTCCATTTTCCAAAATAAATTATAGCCTATAATATGTTGCGTGACGTTCACGATCAGCGGTCAGTCGCGCATCTCCTTCCCCCACTTATCTCTAGAGTCGATGCGTATATACGCTGAAAACTCAAGCGTCATGCTTTTTCCGTGAACGTTTCCAACTCGCGAGACAGTGCATGATGTTCACGAACAGCGGTCAGTCGCGCACATATTCTTCACTGGTCTCTAGAGACCTGGATGTAGATGCGTAAATACGCTGAGAATGCAGGCATGCTTCGCGATCCCAAGAAGTTTCCACGGAGCGAGTTGCAGCCTCCTGTTCTCGAACAGCATCAAGTCTCTCCTAACGCTCTTCGGTAGATTGTTGGGATCTTATGGTCTTTAATCATTTAGCACCTTTGGAACATTGGGAAAAATTTGACCTCTTTCTAGGCATGGTTATAGTTTTATTGTGATGATACCTGATCAATTAAAATCTAAGTGGCTGCTCCCCTGCGTTACCGGGTAAGCTACCGTGTAACGAAGATAAACGGAAAAGGAAATTAAACACTCAAATAACATAAGCCCGAAGGCATACGATAAAAAAAATGGGAGTTTTAGCCAGTAGACTCTAATTTTCAACGATATACCATCGTCATCTAAAATCAGTCCTGAACTGTTCCCGCCTTCACCGCGTAGTACCTCCCACTTATGTTATTTTATAATTATGCAATGAAATTAGTGATAGTTTTAATTTCTATATCAAATGTTTCTGATCTTCGATTTTTATAAGTCAACAGGAAATGCCTATCAGACCGAACAACTTTTGCTAAGACGTCATTCCTATTTGAGTTATGGTGTAGCTGGGCTCTTGGAGTTCCACAACAGGTGTTCCAGATCTTCAAATTTATTCTCTCAGCAGAAAATGCTCATAACGTGGAACAATTTTTGCTATGGTACCATTTTTGTATCTCCTATAGTTTAGATGGTCTGTTGCGGTTCTGCATCAGGTGTTCCGGATCTTCAAATTTATTCTCTCAGCAGAAAATGCTCATAACGTGGAACAATTTTTGCTATGGTACCATTTTTGTATCTCCTATAGTTTAGATGGTCTGTTGCGGTTCTGCATCAGGTGTTCCGGATCTTCAAATTTATTCTCTCAGCAGAAAATGCTCATCACGTGGAACAATTTTTGCTATGGGACCATTTTTGTATCTCCTATAGTTTAGCTGGTCTGTTGCGGTTCTGCATCAGGTGTTCCGGATCTTCAAATTTATTCTCTCAGCAGAAAATGCTCATCACGTGGAACAATTTTTTCTATGGGACCATTTTTGTATCGCCTATAGTTTAGCTGGTCTGTTGCGGTTCTGCATCAGGTGTTCCAGTTTCCAAGATAAATTATAGCCTGTGTGTTGCCCAGACTTAATATCTATACAACAAAAAAAAAAACATTCAAATCCGTCCAGTAGTTCCGAAGATTAGCGTGTGCAAACAAACATACAAACAGACAAACAGACAAACAGACAAACAGACAAACAGACAGACTTTTTTTTTTGGATTCGTGCTCTATTACTGTTTCTAAACCCCCCTCAATTATTATTTTTTAAATTTATTCAATGTACAGACACAGTTTTTTTACAGTCTTATTATATGTATAGATTATATGTATAGATTTTAATATCTATAGACAATTGTGTTTACTTAAACCTAGATCCTACAGTAAAATTGTATTTTCAATTTCAAAATCGTTAGAATTGGCGCTACGATGTCGTCAAGAATTCGTGCTATACACAGTGTATCCGAACCAAACTAATAGGTGCTCGTCGACAAAGATTCCGGGAACTAGACAGCATATTTGCTTTGTAGTGAAACAGTATGAGTTTCGGGACGCATTAGCATTTCAACCGGGGTTCATTTGGCGCTCTAATTGTGAACAATTTTGTTTGCTTCTCATTTGTATGCGTTGCGTGTACGCCCCGGTGCTGGTTTAGTTTTTAATTAAAGTGGGTAATTAATGTACGTACTAATAATAATGTTTTCATGTCATACCTACTCATCATCTGCCAAGCCTTTACCCAACTATGAGCGACTGCCTGTCAGACCTCCACAACCCAGTAATTGGGTAACATGATACCCCTTGGTTAAACTGGTTGTTAGACTTCCGGGCTTCTGACTACAAGTAAAGGTTGTCAAAGATCTACAAATGACAGCCGGGACCAATGGATTAACGTGCTTTCTGAGGCACGGAGGAGTCTTGGTATGTAATAAATGGTCACCCATCCACGGACCGACCTCGTCAAGCGTAGCTTAGCCTTCGATCGACCCATCGAATAATAAATATTCCACAACTTTTTACACAACGCCATTTAGTCCCAAGTTATGCTTAAGAGCTTGTGTTATGGGTACTAAACAGCTGATAAATATACTTATATATTTCTAAATATATAAATATTATAGATAAATTACACCCAGACACAAAACAAATGATCGTGCTCATCACACAAACATTTGTCCTGGGTAGGAATCGACCCACGACCTCCGGCATAGCAGTCAGGGTCACTTACTACTAGACCAACAGGTCAGTCAGTGTTATAATTTAGCCACAAGATCCTCCTCGTGTCATACGTACTAAGTTAGTTTTTTTGACTCTTCTTCTTTTTATGTGGTAATTGACCTACCTAATGTCAGAGTTTTTTTCCGCCCTCAGGTTTCTTGGCATCACATACCCTCGAGAAATACTTCTCAGGCATACCGGTTTCCTTACGATGATTTCCTTCACCGTTTTTGAACCAAGTTATATTTGTTTAATACGCTAAGCCAGAAGTTCGTGCTTTAGGAGATGACAGGTCACGTCCCTTTCAGATAATAATATGTTGGTCATCGCGATATCGATCGAATTTGAGGAAGGCAGGGTATACTAAACTAAATGAAAACCATCGATCACGTGGCCACAGTACGGAAGCGTGTAGAATTTCATTTAGCAAAAAAAAAACAAAACTAAGCTAGTGTTCACGGGATGGATGCTCCAGCTTCTATTCGAAGGGTTGAATGATACTCAGAGGTACGTCAACGAAAAGTTTTTAAGCTATTGCATAGCTTCTATCGCGAGCCTTGAGCGCGGGGACCGAATCCAGAAATTCCGTAACGAAAAAACCTCACGCTCTCCACTCCGACGGGCAAGGAGGTGTGGCTTGAAGGCCGTGCATCGTCTAACGTCGTTTCAGTTCGGCAGTAATCGACACGGCGTTGTGTGCGATTAGACGTATTGTATAGACGTATTGGATAGTGGGGAGGGGGAAGGAGGAGGTGAGAGGGGAGGGGATAGGGGGACGGGTAAAGGCAAGGGTCGGGAGGGGTTAGGGAGGGGAAACAGAGGGAGGGGTGAGGGAAGGGGAGGGAGGGGAGGAGAGGAATGGGGAAGGGGAGAGGAGGAGGAGAGGAATGGGGTGAGGGGGAGGAGAGGAATGGGGAGGGGGGGAGGAGAGGAATGGGGAGGGGGAGAGGAGAGGAGTTGATTGTTGAAAAATGCTATGCAATAGCTTTACCGCTGCAGTCTCCGAGTGCCACACGTCATTTTTATTCATAATTTATTATAAGTCATCCAGAGGGTCATTAGACGACGGAGAATCTTAACACCGAGTTATAATAAAACGCGTCAACAGCACAGCGCCATCTATTGGTCGAAATGTAAACAAATATATTTGACGTTTTATCTAACCTAAACAGCTAGTCATATGAGGTACCTAATGGAAATGGATTTTACTAACATTGGGGTCTCATTTTTTAGAAAACATTCAAAGCTTAGGCCTTATTAGCTTATTTTGTTAATTTTTCCAACTAAGCTGAAAATGTTCGTACCTGGAGTGGGTTACAGTACTTGTAGTACTTGCAACCGCCGTGCGTGTATAAACGTAAAAGTAGCAAAAGAAGTATGTAAGAATCGTGGCAGAGGGCTCTCTATTGTTTCTGCCTACCCCCGAGGGATAAAGGCGTGAATTTATGTATGTATGTATTACCTAACTTTTTTTGAAAGAAAACAAAATCGAAACTTGTATTTTTGCTAGTACACCTTCCTTACTTAACCCACCCGATGCTTACGATATTTGCATATTATTCTTTCGAAAACTTTGCAACGAAAGTTCAGGTCTGATAGAAAACTGAAAACTCAACGTTTCATCTTAATAGATTCGCCCATAACCGATTGAAAAGTTTTCCGCTTTGCTGGGACATAAGTTGGATCTTTTGAAAGTTTTTTTCACATCACACTTATCGAGATTAATGTGGTGGGTGAAGTGTTTTTTTTTTCGAAAGGATTTTTGTAAAGAGTTGGAGCTTAATTTTTGATATTCAACTTAAGTGCTCGGTAAGTTGGTCGAGAAATATGATTGCGGGGTAAATTGAAATAAATGCTCTTGAATTAAAAGTAAAATGTCGTTGTCAGTAAATAATTGAACTATCACTGCAAATGCTTTTTAATAGCCAATTTTAGGTACACCAATAAAAACCGATGTAAAATTAATGGTTTGCACTGATTCGGGGGTCTAACACGGCAGCGCGGATCATTTCGATCGATTTCAAAATGAAAAATACTTGTCTAGCAATTAAATTTTAACTTAGTATTCCCGATATTACATTGTGCAACAAGCACAACATTAAAACAATATTCTACAGTTATATTTGTACAAAATTAATTCTAAGGTGTAAAAATGGTTAGTTTTTTAATTACAACAGTCATCGTTCGAAGAGAAGTTTACGGTGTGCGCTTGTACCTACTTATTTGAAGAAATTTTACTAAAAAATAAATTGAACTTTTAATAAAAATTACCCAACTTTACAGCTTGGTCAAAATTTTAATTACCAGTGTGATGAGGTTCTCAAGGGCGTTTGTGAGAGTTTATGAATGATTCGACGCATGATTTACTAATAAAAGTATATATTTGAACGTCACAACAGTATGGGAATCGCAGACGGGCCCAAAGCGATTGATAGGCAAAATTATTTTAATATAATTGTCAAGCGTATCGCAAGGTACGAAGTTTTCTTTGACGATCTTGAACGACGAGCTAGTTCGTAACTAGCATTTCGTTCAAGATTCTTGATACATAGACCTCAAGTGACCGAGTCGAGAATACTCGGACATGAAACCGAAGATTTTTATCTATACCAAAGACATTCAATACTTATAGACATCACAAACAAAATTTTCGTCCGAAAAAGTGTGCCCAGCCGGACACAAGTCTATGAGTTTTTTTTAGTACCTACGCTCCGCTGCCGCTCCAATATTCATATATTATTCTAGATGGCGTTACTGAGACATGGGATCAAAGTTTTTCTATGACATTTTCTTGACATGCCCGCTCTATAGTCTATAAAATTGATCTATCTCTTTGATCTATACTCTATACTAATAATAAAGAGGAAAGGTTTGATTGTTTGTTTGCATTGAATAGGCTCCGAAACTCCTGGACCGATTTAAAAAATTCTTTCACCGTTGTAAAGCTACACTATCCGCGGGTGACAAAGGCTACTTTTTATCTCTGTATTCAAACGGGACCGAGAACAACGCGGGTGAAACCGCGTGACGTCTGCTAGTGGTTAATAAACGTGTGAGAAAAACAGGTCCTGAGGGTTCGTTTCAGTACAAGACGCGCGTTTATTTAAGAACGCGTTAACCGGAGCCAAAATTGACTAAAAACCTAAAACATACAAAGCTGTATAAATTTCCCTTAACAATACAAAACTTTTTAAGATTCAAAGCAATAACCGCCGAGTATATAGTAGGAAGGGATCAGATTTCTTCGCAACAGACAATTGTATGGGATTTACCTGGATAACCAAACACTCAAGTTTGTTTTTGAACTTGGGTTCCTTATTAAGTAAGGATATTTTATTTATTATTATTATGTAAGTAATAAAAGTTGTTATGTTATACCATCGTTGGGACTTCCACGATTCGGACGAGGCGTTTCGCTTTGTCGTTTATACCGCGTACATCGAAGGACTGGAGCAACTTGCCTGCTGCGGTCTTCCCGTCCGATTATAATTTAGGTGTCTTCAAGGCTAGAGTGAATAGGCTCTTAATAAACTAGTGCGCTTCACCATCATTAATTGCATCACTGCTTATCATCAGGTGGGATTGCAGTCAAGCACTGATTTATTAATTAATAAAAAAAAAACCTTTAACCTTTTTTTAAACCTTAACCTTTTTTTTTGTTCTGTTAGGCAGGCGCTTTAAGTAAAACAAAATTGTTTTGAGTTGCATCAGAATGGTATTCAGTCTTATAAATTGTAGTTGCTAAAAGGCTTAACAGATGATGATGATGACGAATTTTTTTTATTTGTGAACTATGAAAGCAGGTGAAATAAGTATTATGTCAGTTAAAATGCTATTTGTGTACTTATGTTGAACACAGATAAAATTTCTATTGCAAATCTTTAAACAAGAGTTAATAAAAAAAAATCCACAACTCTCACACAACGCCATATAGTCCCAAGCTAAGCAGAACTTGAATAATAAGGGTACTAAACAGCTGATAAACATACTTATATATTTCTTAATACATACATATTATTAAAGATAAATTACACCCAGACACGGAAAAATTATCGTGCTCATCACACAAACATTTTTCTAGGGTGTGAATCGAACCCACAACAGTCAGGGTCCCTAACTACTAGACCAACAGGCCAGAGTGGAGAAATTCCGGTTCCTAAATTCTGTACCTTCAGTGAAAAGTGATATAAGTGAAAAATCATAGTTTTGAGTAATTTCTGTGGCCCTAGTGAAAAGGGGTATAAGTCCAATTTTGTCGAAAATGAGTTAAGTGTACCAAAGTGGTCAGAAAAAAATGCTCTATCGTTTGGTGAAGACAGATCTAAGCTATCTCTAAAAATAAGAAAGTTACTTTGTGTAAAAGGGTCCAACTGACACCAAAAAAAACTGTAAAAGTCGGTTTCAAGTACTTTTGTATTATTTTAAACGGAAAAATAAAAATAATTGTTCGTGTTTTTTAATCTAAATTAACATACATTACACACGTTTTCATTTGGTTGGTGTTTATCAATACAACAACACTTGGTCCTTAAAAATGGTTTAGTGAGTAATGATATTACTAGACATAAATCCGCTTTCACCAAAATAAAGGGAAAAAATAAAAAAAATAACTCGGTTGAGATCACTATTCATATAAGATATTGTGAAATTGATAAATATAATTTGATACAATTATAATTATATCCTACGAATTGCTTTCATTTTACGTGAGTACGGATATAACTAGTCGATGCGGGGAATGGTGCGGGTGGGTGGAGAGTTCATACGCGCCCGCGTCTCTTCAATCGCTCGCGCACTGGTCTGAGCGGAACCTGTGTCGACGCGCTGCAGAAACATCGAAAATTACGCGAGTAAGTTAGATCCTATTACACCTATTTTTGTAACTTATTTCGAAGTTGATTGTATGCTATAATAGGTTTTAGTCTAATCGTACCTTTTTACACCTAATAACTACAAACAATAATGTGTTATGGAACATAACTCAATGATGTTTGTTTTAGCTATACAATACGTATCTATTACTTAAAAACGAATAAGACACTAATTAAATTCCAACTACATTGATTTTAGTCGAGTTGTAATACTTTTTAATTATTGTCTAAAACTTAACATTTAATCATAACAAAAACTTAAAATAAATAAATAACTAAAACTGACAATAAATAACTACAAAGCGTCAAAAAATTCTTCTGCATCGCTGCCAGCTGGTAAAGTGCCCAAAAGACTGGCGGCATTGCCACGTTGAATGGCAATGCTTAGCCTCTGGCCAAAGTAGAGGCCAGCCCTTGGGTCACGGGAAGCGTCAACTAAACGTTTGCAGATGTCTTTGTACAGAAGACGAGCACTCGGACCCCACGGCCCAAGAGTTTCAACCCCAAACGGCTCGAAAGTATAACTACCAACAAGGTTGCTATATTTCCGCCGCTTGAGGTTCTCAGCAGCCGCAGCAGCAGCGCCAGCACAGCATGTTGACCCAGGAAGATGGGATGGCGCAAGAGTGTCGACACAAGTAGCGTTCCATACTAAAGGCCTACCCATCTTCCAAGGGAATAAAAACATACCGTCCGGTCTTTTGCCATCGTCGCGTGCCAAGCCATTGGGTTCTAAAACAGCTGGAACGCCGACGGAAACAAGAGCACGTCGGATGATGTCATTAATGTGTGCATGCCGTGCTATGCGACCCGCACTACGGCTGCATGATAAACCGTGATGTCCGAGGCTGTTGACAACTTCCCCTCAGTGACAGCGATGAGGAGAAACACATGTAGCTCCTAGACGAAGGGAAACAGCGAGGCGGAAAGTAGTGTCATCGAAAAGAGTGCCTATGTTCGACGACAGTAGTGCAAGAAGCCATAGTCCCGACTCCCATTCACCCACAGCGAGTAGGCGCGCACGCTCAGTAGCAGTGGTAGAAGAGTCAATTAGGTACTTCTGCACCGCTCTGCAGAGTGGCTTATCCCACCGACTCTGGGAAAATTGGTTTTCGGGAAGTTCTGAATTCGGGCAAGCGAGTTTCCAGGCATCCATAGCCTCGGTGAAGTAGGTACGGCACATCAAAATCAACCAGTATGGTAGCTAAACTATCCCTGATTAATTTTAATTTTAATTAATCTTTGTAATACATAATTCTGCCTTTTATTTTTTCTTATAGGTATATTATGTACTCTTATGACATAAAAACCATGCAATCTGAAGATTTAAAGAACATACCTATCTAATCTTCAGATTGCTTGGTTTTTATTTGGCTTTAGTTTTAATTTTTGAAATAAAGTTATTATTGTTCGTAACGTATACATAGTTTAGTAACATAACATGCATTTTTTTTCTGTTTCGTTTACCTGGAAGCCTACACATTTAAGATGCCTGTTTTATTTACCGTAACTTCCTACTAAGTTTCCCTGTGGAAATCTCTACAGTATTAATTGTAATTATTAGTTTCTGTTCAAAATTACTTAAATGAATTATTTCCTTTTTAGAATGGCTGGTAGAGGGCGAATTAACCGCATGATTGGTTTTGTTTATAGAGAGCTGGAAATGATGGATGAAGTGGATTGTCTTATTGAAGAAAATTGTGTGAAAGATCCTTTTTATTTCTTTACTAAAAGTTACTTAAATATTTTCAGGAAAATAATTTTGTTTTTTTTTTGTACTCAATTTGTGATTTTTGTGCAGATTAAGATGTGAGTTTCTCTTAAAATTGTAATTGTATTTTCAAAATATGCAAGAAACTATATAACATTTTTTTTTAGTAAAAATTGTGTTATAAACATTTTTTGTTCTATTTTTATTTAAATAATGGATATAAGTTGCATAAAATAGCTCGTACAAGTCATAATTTACCCTACACCACGTATAACATCTTTGTGAAAAAGGCGATAAGATATTTTTTTTTGAGAATTTTCACATTTTGTTAACGTTGAATTACAGATCATAGTAAAACGCATGTTTTTCATATAGTAAAGTATTAAGTTTTCTTTGCAGTTCTTGGTCATCATAAAAAACATTCCAAATGCGTATCCCTTTTCACTTGTTTGAATTATCATTTAATTTAAGGGAGAAGGGGTATAACTTACTTTATACCCTCAAGGAATTCATTTTGCGGTTAGTATAAGTCACTATCTTAAAAACTATTAACTTTACATAAAAAAATAACTCAATAATAATGAATAGCATAAATCGTTTACCTATAAAAAATATCACATGCATTTCATTTAGAAGCGGTTTAAATGTCACACGAGGTCGAACACGCAATTTGAAGCGCGCGGAGTGTTTTTTGGCTCTCCTGTAAAGTTGCATTTTTGGACTTAGATCCTTTTTCACTAGGGCCACAGATTTAAGGTTAAAGATTTAAAAAAATCTCGTTATTTTTCTAACGTTCTAAAATAAAAAACGATATGTGGTACGTGTAGATAATATTATAAAGATTATAAAGAGCTTGGTTTGAATATATTATTTTGCACGGAATTTAAGTTATTAGTAAAAATAGCCAGTTATATCTCCGTACACTATAGTTTTCTATGCTTATTTTTGTGTATTATAATCTATAATGAAATGAATTATTTTACACATTTAGTTACCGTTTTGTGTGAAATGTTATAAGGCTTGTGTTTTGGCATGTTTTGCCTGCAAATAGTTGTTGTGAGAAAAAGTCGTAAAACTAATATGATCATTTTGATTATCAGCAACCTTTTTTCATTGTTTTATTTCAAATTCCTACGTAAATATTCAATTGTACCCCTAAACACCAATGTATTTTTCAAACTAGTAAGTGATTAATGCTACAAGCTAGAATTTATTGTGATACATTTTGTTTACATCGAAGTGTTTATTGATACAAGTAATAAGTATTTTCAAACGTTTTTGTCACAGAAAGGGTAAAACTATGTTAATAATATCATAATAAAATAATAACTAAATTAAAAAAGCGTTTCTTTAATAAAGAATTCTTGAATAAACACTTTTTTATGAATTACAAGTACCTACCTAGTAGCAAAACAATAAAACATCTTTATAAATCAAACTTAAAACATAACTTTTAGACCTAAGGTAGGTACCTATTTATCGTTAATCTGATTATCAGAGTACTTAGGTATCGTTAGTCTTTAAACATATTAAAACAGGCTCAATAAATCAAACGACAGATTTTTGTTGTAGCACTTCAACTATTCGCTATATAAAACAATATAATTAACATCCTTATAAAAAAATATAACTTTTAAACCTCTTTATTATTAATCTTGAACAGTCTTAAGAACCTTGTAGGGGATGATAGTAATGAAGATTTTAGACAACTTCTTAAAAGAAACTAAGCCTGAAATATTAATAAAAATATTAGGAGATTCATCATCATCTGCGACCACTACTATACATATATTATGTGGCAGTAAAAATCAAGAGCCATTTATTAAAATAAGGCTGAAAATCACCACTTTTTGAACGTCAGAACTACATAATACAGTCCCCCAAAAGCCCACTCTTAGCCACAGTGTTTTTGCTGGAAAGAAGAAGTAGCAGAACAAACTCCCGAGCAACATATGCACGTAATTAAAAGACCTGACTGGCGAATGCCATCGCTAAAGAGTAACATAGAATTACTTTTGTTAATAGCATATTAACCTATTCTCAAAATTCAAGATGCACATCCACAGACCGTACATCCTTCTCAATGATATATTTGGTCTCTATGCTTCAGAGAAAGCTTCCGCTACCGGCTCTATAAAAGGCCGTAAAGGACGATCGTTCAAAATGCCAGGCGGTTGAAGTTTTTCTGGCAACTGGCAAGCTGGAACACCTACTTTCTTTCGTTATTGAGGAATGTTGTTATAAAGCAACGTTGTGGTTTCTAAGAAGACATTATGACAAATAGGTATCGAAAAGATAAGGTATGTTTCGATGGTTTGGTCACGTTTAAAGAATGAATGAAAGGCGACTTACAAAGTTATTTTCAAGGCAGATTAGAGACAGAGAAGTATTATGCCCTAGAAGGACATGCACAGGCCTTATTGTAGGTGATGTGCTTCAGAAAGGTCAGGTGCGCTTTCTATTCTTTTAAATAGTTGAATGTCACTGCATTTCGGGGAATATTGGATTTTAAGACACAGGCTTTTTGCCTAGTAGTGTGTCACTTTGTACAACTTATATATATATATAAGTCTCTGTCCGTACTGTTTTATTTTTGGTGTACAAATAAAATATCTTTATTAAAAAAAAAGACAAATGTTCGTGTGTGACCAGACGGACAACGAAACTGCTATACTGATTTTTTATAAAACCTCGCAAATATAGTATACATGCAATTATTAATGTAATTCATTACATACCTTTACCGTAAATACTTTTCGTTAGTCGCCATTCATTCATCCTTTCAACGTGAACAAACCATCTAAGCATACTCTTTTCAATTTCTGTTACTACATCTTCTTTTAAACCACAACGTTGCTTTATCACATCATTCCTCAATCTGTCATTCATTGTTACTCCATACGTAAGTGTAGGCACCAGCACACCATTGTGAACAGCCAGTCGTGCCTTTTCGGACATCGACTGGCTAGTCACAAATTCACAATGCCATGTATGGCGCCATTCACTTTATTTCCTGCATTCACTCTCCTTTCCACATCCGCATCAATCTTTCCATCCCTTGTAAACAGACTTCCCAGATATACAAAGTCATTCACTTGTTCTACACTCATATCGTTTATTTTCACATAGCATAACGACACGTTTTCGTCTCTTTCAAACACCATTACTTTCTTCTTATTCACATTTATATTCATCCCCTTCATCTTATAAGTTTCATTCATCTTGGTCACCATGTCTTGCAACTGTTCCGCTGACGATGCAAGAAGAACTTGATCGTCTGCGTAGAGGAGGCATTTGACAGGCAACTCATTCATCCTCAATCCACACTCACTCTCTTTCAAATCTGTCAGACAACTATCCATGTATAAGTTGAACAGCCAAGGCGACGCTACACAGCCCTGTCTAACTCCCCTAGAGATGTTAAACCAGTCTGCGTATGCCCCGTTCATCCTGACACAGGCACTGGAATCCCTATATAAAGATTTCAGTGCCCGTACCAAGCACCAGTCCACACCATACATGGATAGTGTCATCCACAGTTCATCCCTCCACACACTATCATAGGCCTTCTCCAAGTCAACGAAAGCACAGTAAACTTTCTTGTGCTTAGCCAGATATTTTTCGCCTATGCACCTCAAGGAGAAGATCTGATCCATACATCCCATTCCCTCTCTAAACCCTGCCTGCACGTCCCATAATTTCTCGTCTGTCAGTCTGATCACTCTTTTAATCAAAACCTTTGCATACAGTTTACCAACCGCGGTAGTTTTTACACTCCTGCTTTGAGCCTTTTTTTTATACAGTGGCACGATTACAGCCTTGCACCAGTCATCTGTGTACTGTGTACTACGTATTTTTTTGCTAATTTAGTTCTAAAACGTAATGCAGTTCTGATTCTACTATATTAGTATCATTATTCGCGTAATCATATGCCCTATTTCCCTTATGTTCTTACTAATAGAATTAATATTAAATTTGTAATCACATCAAAATTGGCTACATAAATTATGTGTAAATATTGTTTGATTAGTAGTTGTATCATTAGTCACATATTTTTATGAAAATAAATTTGTGTTTGTATGGTTCATGTACAAATGTAACACTTTTCACTAGAATGTATTGTTTCATTTTTTTAAAGTTTTGTGATAGGATTTCATTTGTATCACTTTGGATTAATTGAAGTAAAAGCTTTCGGTTCGCGTAAGATGTGTTAACTCGAGTCGTATTAAAATACATTTTAGAAATATAAAGATCGGTTCGGAGCACTTTGGTATGAATCAAAAAGTATTATTTTACACAATAATTTCAATAAAAAATTGCTTACTTATATCAATGTACACAAAAAAATCTCATTCATTTTTGATCTTATAACAACGGGGATAAGATAGAAATTAAGCTATTTTTTTTTTAATAAGTTTAATCAGAGAATATAAAAACCGATCTAGGTCGACATGTATCACTTTTCACTGAAGGTACAGAATTGTTCTAATAACCTTTGGTAGAAAAACAAAATATCTTACTGTTATTTGGCTTGTGATAAAAACGGTACGACGCTGACTTGTAAATAAGCTCAATCGAAAAATCTTTGTTGTACCCCTATTGCCAAGAACATAACACATCAAAACAAACCATCCGAGTTTCCCAACAAAACTGTACAGACGCAACTGATGTATAATAACGAAATAACAATTTCCATCTACAAACAGGAAGACATTTGCTAAAGAAAATTGCCAAGAATGAGATCAAAATATTCGTCAACAAGGTCCCCCAAAAGATGACGTTATAAGATGGCCGGAAATTGGAAATGTTCCTCCATGTATGTATGTCGAACCTTCGGTCTTCATGACAGTTCTGTGGGGTTCTCACTCACCTCACAAGCTGATATGTTTGGTCATGCAAACCCTCGGACTTGGGTTATAACCACTACCCCATAATGTGTCCCTATTTAGGTAGTCTAGGGCGTTGAATCAGCCATCGCTGACTAACGAGCGACGGTCATGACATACAATTTGTACTCTTAGTAAAGCAAGTTAGAGTTGATTTTGAAAATATTTATTTTAAGAACCTAAGCCTAAATAATAAGTACGAAAGGAAAATTATCTAAGTATAACCATCAATAAAACGGTTTCCTATACCTATATTGATTCAAATTGTTCTAATATAACATTATATCAGGTCACATGCCTTTACACGGAGAATTTTCGCCGACTGGTTGACACTTCGCGTGACCTGAGGGCTGGCTTATACTTTGGCCAAAGAATTAACATTCTCATCCAACGTGGCCATGCTGCCAGTCTTCTAGGCACGTTACCAGATGCCAACTTTTTATATTATAAATATTAATATAACAAGCAATAGCCTTATTTAAACAGAAAACATGTAAAGTACTAAATATACAGTGAATAATTAGTTAAACAATGTCAACAATTAAAATAAAAAAAGACAAATGACAAACATATTTTTTCTGCAGTCAACTCATTTCGTATTACAATGAAATGAAATAAACATTAAATTGACATAATTTTTAATGCTCTTCTCCACCCAAAAATCCGTCATACAAAAATATATACATACTTTTAATAAAATGACTACAAGTAGTCAATACAATCTACCAATATCTACTGACTACTTCAGCTACAACTTTATATTATGCGGGTCTCTAATGTGCTCCTATTTAAGCCTTTTGTATGTGTGTCAGATAGAATTAGAATAATCATATATAGGTATATAACCTAACCTAACTCATCATACGTATCCTATAGCGAACCTAACTACCTAACCTAACTACCTTACTGAAGTGCATTGATTTTTAAAGATACTTATTACATTGCTTTTAAGTGCTGCGTGTCTCTATGGTGCTCACAATACTAAACTAGGTAGTAGTATTCGAAATAGTAGCAGTAGGAGGTAATAAATTAACCCAATTGTATATCAATTCTAGATAAAAAAAAAAAAACAATGAAAAAGCGTTAATTCGTTGTTACATCCATTTATTATTATTTTTTTTTATGAGCCTGTGGTGTCCCACTGCAGGGCAAAGGCCTCCCTTCCATTCTTCCACTCCTTCCTGTCTTCAGCCACTTTTGGCCAATCCTTCAGAAAGGAGTCCAACTCGTCACGCCATCTCCTTCTGGGCCTACCGCGTCGCCGGCTCCTGCTACATAAAATGCCTAAATCCCTACTACTACTACTACTGTTTAAAAATACTACTTAGATTTTATTATAGATTGGTTGTGACATGACTGTATCGACTTAAATCTGAGTATTGGGATGCAGGTTTGGCGGGGGTATAAGGTTACGTTTTATATGACGTCTGATCTAAACAAAGAAACATTTAATAAAATAATCAGATACAAATGTGGCCCTCAAAAGAGCCTTTTTTGTGAACACACAGTGAAAAACGACACACAGGACGGTGTGTATTGTGTGTGACTGACGTATGGGAATTCAGACGTGATGTCATATTATGTAACAAGAAAAAAACTTTGCCCTTACTCCTGCTCCGAAAATATAACAGGTTCATATTGTAAATTATAATATACCGGCAGATATTATATTCCATACAGGTAAGATTCTACGCACTCTGCATCGGAAAGCGTAAATGTATGAACAAATTAACTACGCTGACATTTTTATTACGCGCCTCGCTCGGGCTGCGAACCTAAAGTCATTTGCAAGATTCCTCCCCTACCCGAAACTTCGCGATCAGGTCTTAACAAGTGAAATTCACGACCTCCAACACTTAGGAAGTACTTTCATATAAAGATTATGACTGTGACGTAGACTGGCGCTTTTGAAAATGTGTAAGAAAGTCTTAAGACTATATTAGTAAAGGAAAATAATGCATCTGGGTGAAAAAATAACGTTGGACACACCAATGCTATTTATTTATTTACTAGCAGACAATACGCGGTTTCACAAGTGTAGTTACATAGAGAGGAATATAGAGATAAAAAGAAGCCTATGTTATCCGGGGATAGTGTAGCTACACTATCCCCGGATAACATAGGCTTCTTTGGGCCCCGACTGCTACAATATCTCTGGCGATTCTTATGTTAAGTGCAATCGGGTACAACGATTTTCTTGTTTTAGGGCTTTTTTATGAATACTCAGAAAAGCAGTTGGGTTTTTTAGTTTTTTAATTTACCGTTTTTTTTATTTTTTAGTGTTTTTTTTTTCATTATGATATCACTTTCACAGTAATTACAAATCTAACGACACCTATCAAGCTAAAATCCATCAAGCGGTTCAGGCTGCAGAGCGTACCAAACAATTATACATACATACTCTCGAAAAACATAACCCTACTTACGGCGCAGTCGGGTAAAAAAAAATGTAATGAAAATTTAATTCAACGATATCGGCATTTGCTTTAATACTATGATTACCAATACAATATCACACTATTCGCGAACACAATAATACGATTAGACAATCAAATAATATTGAATTAATTAACTGTTAATTCGTACTCGTTTGTACAAATTACGTACCTAATATGTAAAGGATTTTCCAACACATCCAAATAATGGCACTTATTGCATCGGTATTAGGTTTATAATGTACTGTTTTTTACACGCGTGCGTTTTAATAGCGTGGTAACAAACGTCACAGATATTCAATGTAATCAGAGATGACTTTAAATTGACTTTAATTTTTTATGAAAATGTTAATTTTAAATTGGAACCAAAAGAGGGAATGGGAACCAAATTATGCTATTTACTCCAATAGCATAATTAATTTAATTCATTAAATACCAAGAGGACACTAGTGTCCGCACTGTCATTGTCTTTCTATTGTGTCTCTAATTGACACGATTGAAAGGCGTCTCTTATCAGTAAATTCATAGTTATTTAAGTTTTAACAATTCAATTTTAACTAACCTTGCAAGAAGATAATAAAATGTAACATGTCTGAATATTTTGTATTCTGTTAATATAAACGATTGGATTAATCAGAAAAAAGTAAACCTAGCAACAATGGAAGATATAAATAATATATTCAACAATAACTTAACTAAACATTTACGTACGCAGAAATTCGCGCTCACACAGACACACACACGCACGTATCTATAATAAAACGCGACTCCACACGCACGCACCTAACAAAATATGATAATAACTTCGAGTAAGTAAATGAAGTCGCTACCAACAAATAGCGTAGTCACGTAAAATATGATTCTGCCCATCCCTAGAGACATAACCTTTATAGTCGAGTCCAGTGCACCTGCGAATGAGTTATGCGCGGAGATTTATTATAACAGATAAGGTTTTGTATCTGGTGGGTGTAACGCAAACGTTAGCAATATATCTGGGTTTTTCTTTCGCGTTTGTTGAGAAGTGTTTGTTGGTCTTTTTGTACGGGAAATGCGAGAAAGGACCAAAAAACTTTCGGGACATTATCGTTAAGGAACGAAGATCATGTTTATATCCGTGCTTTCTGACGGACACGGTACTTTGTGGGTACCCATACGTATTTATTTTTTTGGGAACACCTTCTTTGTGCGTACTGCTAAGAAGTGAAATTCCCTTCCGAAGTCGGTGCTTCCTCATAGCTACAACCTATCTAACCTGTAGGGTATTTCAGTTAAGAGTGAATAAGATACTTGGAGGAAAACGTGCTTTATCATCGACCACATCACCGCTTACCATCTGGTGGACAGTGATCAAACGCGCAAATAACAAAAAAACAAGCATATTTTACACAAAGGACACTTAGGTAAGCGAAGATGGGGCTTGTAATTGTATAAGTATTATCCAGGCCCCAAATTATGTTACCGGTTGG
Organism: Euplexia lucipara; assembly: GCA_921972225.1. Taxonomy (NCBI): domain Eukaryota; kingdom Metazoa; phylum Arthropoda; class Insecta; order Lepidoptera; family Noctuidae; genus Euplexia; species Euplexia lucipara. The sequence continues at coordinate 3,382,995 of OV179143.1, forward strand.
AAACGTAATCGGTAGCAGTTCAATAGCATCCGCGGAATAAAACAAATAAAAAGTTTGATGAAATTTACAGAAGTTAAAAAAGAGTATTTTTAATGCATACTTATAACGAAAGTACAATAAACATGTTACAATTACGGAATTTATCATAATCTATTTTCACTGCAGCTGTCACACTTAGTTGTGACCATTATTTTTTTTTTTTAAATGTAATGATGTGGATTTTCTCTAGTTATACTATTTCATTTCAGTTGAAAATTACAATTACAATGTCAATGATAAAACCTAAAGAAGCTGGGATGAACAATACATGTAACGCGGATATTCGTTTCACTTTTATTCTTCTAAATTTGAAATAAATAATAATAATGAAATAATAATATCCATTAAAAAAAATAAAAAATAATAATAATTTAAATTAAAATTGTTTTAACTTATCTTTAAAATAAAATAAAATGTGCAGCCAGGAATGCAGCACATTTTATTCTTAGCTTCTACGACCTCTTTTTTCTAATAAATGGAGTACCTTTAGGTTAATCTTAAACCATTCTTTAGAACCACAATTTGTAGCCTACCAGTATTGGATAAAAAAAAGCAAAAACTACAATAGTTTGCGGTGTATATTATTCTATATAATATGGGGTAGAATAACATAGGTTACTTGCAGTTATCTTTCAAAGTTTCATGAGACGATCCTACCGACTTAACTTTAGACGTAATCAAGATTTGGGTCAAAACAAAGGGTTCTATAGAAGTGGCCCTAATGAACGAGCCTTCATGAATCAGCACATTCTTACTGCATTACTGAATGACTCAGTGGATGACTCAGTAGTTACTTAACTTCAAAAATATCGTAATAACAACAAAAAATGCAAATCTAAGTTGTCTAAAAAAAAGAATTGGTTTTGGATTTTACTAAAAGAACCAGATATATTTTCAAACATCAATACTGTTAGAAACTTTATTTTAATGTTGCAAAATGAGGTGACTAATCAAAATATATTTTGTTTATTAATTTTGTTTCAAAACACAATATGTAGTATAGAATTTTTATTTACCAGCCAATATTAGGCGATGAGATAGGTACATAATTGGCAGATGCAGTTTTAAAAATAAAAGGATATATTATTATACTTTAATTAAAATGTAAAAACGACGTTAATAATACAAGCATAAATAAATAAATAAATAAACTTGAATTCACGACAGTTCCTATCATGTATATTGAGTTTTTTCCATCTGGAATGGGCTATTGGACATAATTTCAGTTTTCCCTTATCTAGATTACAAGAAAATATTCGACACATGTTTTTGTTTCAAATTGATGGAAAACTGCTTTGATTATGCGCATTAAAGTTGAGGAAAGGGGTCTTGTAACGTCATAAGCTAGCATAAACTGTACTGGCTAGTGAGGTCATGCGACATTTTAACTCGATGTATCGCCGTTATTTTTTGATTACGTGAAAAAAGAAAAAATACGTGTCGAATATTTTCTTGTAATCTAGATAAGGGAAAACTAAAATTTTGACAAATAGCCCATTAGTATCAGCTCGGAGCTTGAATTTGTGATAGATTAGATTAATGCCAATATGCTCGCCCCCTATTACATGGACCTTTAACATAACTGGTGAAATGTGGGTTTACCTACTACCTACTGGTATACCTCTGCCTTACCCTCCGGGGATAACGGGCGTGATGTTATGTGTTTGAGTGTGTAGAAATGTCTCTTGTGTTGCAGGTGCGTTTACAAACATAAAAACTCAAATATCCAAACAGCCTAACCCGAAACATCAACAAAAGCATTAACATTTATATCGATTGAAATCACAATATTCTTATGTTAACCTAATATTGTACTTACTTTGTAACAATTCACTTTGAAATCAAAAGTAAATCACTCAATCATACCCAAGGAACGTGCCAACGACATATCATTAAATCATAATAAAAATCAAGTTACAACAAAGTGGAGAAAAAATTCCAAATTATGTCACCATTTCCCCCGACGTGGCTCGTTAGCATCGTTTTATCAAATACCCACAATTTGTTTGTAAATCACACGGTAACAGTTCCCTTATTTTGAACAACGACATAACGGATATTGTTAGTTTACTTTTTATTTCGTGTTTTCGAATCGGATTCGGCTTCTAGATTTTAAGTGATGAATAACACAATCACGAGAAACAAATGTCACTCAAATACTATTTTTTAATTGAAATACACGTTTTGCACCCAATAGATTTTTTAAGTTTATTACACTTATATATTTCCATATGTAATAACTAATTAATAACTCACGATTAGCTATAATTTACATAATAAGAACAAAAAGATAAGTTAAAGAATTATAAAAAATATTGATTAATTTTGAAGCTTGACTGGCTTGTTAGTTTATTGGTCGTAAGCGCTTCTGCTGAGCATTTATTTATTTATTTATATGTTTATTCATTTACCTTCGCATCAGAATGCCGTACTGCAATTACACTAATGGAGCAATTAATAAAAAATTGAATAATATCATCTGTTTCTTAACATCATTTTGTCCTGTCCATCGAATGGGTGCTGGATCTTCACGGTCACGACATGCGGTCTCGGATTTTATCCTCGAGTCAGGCAAAGCGATACTCAGTCTTCCCAACTGGAATTACTCTCAGTATCATCCCGTACTTTCAATTTGTGCCCGATAGATGGCAACGTAGGTCTACTACCTCTACCTAATCCTTCGGGAATAACAGGCGAAAATAAATTTTTGAAATGTTTTTGAAGCATAGTCTGTAAGCTACGAGTCCTAAGAAAGAAAATTATTCATTTACTCACAACAAACGGTTCAATTAGTCGGATATTTTTTTTCCATGGAAATACGTGCTAGAATTAATTTGTGCCAGGCTTAAAGCTAGCTGCTAATCTACAGACTACCTACAGAGTCCGAGGTGCTTTAAAAATATAAGTAAACCTGTGTTGGACCCTATAAGTGGTGATATTGCTTTTTTTGACAAAATAGAATATGGTTTATCTGTCTTGCTATCACAGTTCATGAGATACAGCCTAGTAACAGACAGACAGACAGACAGACAGACAGACGGACATTGGAGTCTTAGTCTGAGTGTATATGTATGTATTTAGAAATATATAAGTATGTTTATTAGTTGTTTAGTGTCCATAACACAAGCTCTGCTTAGCTTAGGACTAGATGGCGTTGTGTGAAAGTTGTGGAGTATTTATTTATCTATACTTCTATACTAATATTATAAAGAGGAAATGTTTGGTTGTTTGTTTGTTTGCATCGAATAGGCTCCGAACCTACTGGACCGATTAGTAAAATTCTTTCACCGTTGGGAAGCTACCCTATTCCCGGGTCACATAGGCTACTTTTTATTCCTGTATTCCCACGGGAACGGGAACTACTCGGGTGAAACTGCGTGACGTCTGCTAGTTTATTAATGTAGTAATAGGTTCTCGTTTTGGAACGGAATCCTAAAAACAAAAATCTCCTATTTACTTCTGTGTAAATGTCTTCTAAAAACCTCCAGTCTTTACTTGAATTCTCTTGCGTAATTGTGTTACAAGACAACACTTAAACCAATTGACCATTATTAAGGTGTAACGAAGGTTGCCAACCCGAAATACAAGCTCGACGTAACAGCTTTGTTTGACACCTCTGCTAATTGTACTCCTGTGTGCATCTTCTATGTAGATAGGGTGGAAGCGACATTTTCGCATATCTGGACACCATACTGCGTTCTCCACATCATTTTGGACAACCCAACGTTGAATCGATTTGTCGTCTATATTTTTGTAGACTATTGTCTGTTGTTGTAGTGTACTGAACTATCTACACATTTCTTCTCATCTTGACATTGTCGTGCTTCAAACATGTTTCTACAATTTATCACTTTGTCGATTTTTCTGGAGGCAAAATCCGTTTCTTCGGTGATAATGCTACGCGTGCTGATATTGTTTTTACTTTAATGTGTATAAAATCGTGATTTCTGTCTAACTTATTTACTTTTTAAGGATAAATCTCATTAAGTCGATAGGAATACTTAGTATTTTTTTTTACGGTTATTAACAGTTTTAAGCAAAAATAACATCAGATTAAATCAGAAAAAAAAACAATGCTGAAGGCTTAGAATAAAAACCCATAAAAACCTACTAGTGCAAAAAATGAAATAATAATTTAAAAATTAAAAAAACACGACTGCCATGTCAAAAATAAAAAAAAACTAAAAAGCAAAAAAATATTTACTGTAGGTACCCACCGCATTGCATTCCTTTACTTTTTCAATAGCCTATGTTACTCGGGGCAAGATAAGGATTCTAACGATACTCTATACACATGCAAATCAGTTCAGTAATTTAGAAGTTATTGTGGAATAAAGAAACTCACATACATACGTGAACCCTGAAAACATAACACTCCTTTTTTGGGGCGGTCGTGTAAAAATCGGTAAATGTGCACCAACATTATTTGAGGAGTTTCCTCAGTTCCTCAAAGATCCCATCATCAGATCGGGGTTTCGATACCAATGGAACCAAGCTGGTAGTATACCCTATCAATTTTTTTTTATCGGTCCATAAATGGCAAAGTAATTGCGTAACAAACAAACAAAAGATCGAATTGAGAACCTTACGATTTCGCCCGTGTGTGCTAGATGCGGCTTCTATGCAATATAATTATCCTAAAGCTGAAGAGATCAGAATCATGTACAGAGGCCAGCACATAGATTTCAACTTTATTTCAAACCAAATAAAGTTCATGTTCAATTGGGTTATTTTTACAGTTTGGGGTAGCTTGATGAGCTGACGTCTGTACATAGCTCATGTTATGGTCAGTATGTGCGACGATGTCCTGCCCACCCTGTATAACTTTACCTCTAGTGTAAGCTGGTCGCGATGGATAGTGTAGTAGTCAGGTATCGAGTTAGTCACACGACTAGGACACAAGGTACACAGGTACGTTTGCAGAAACAACAGGGTTCAGAATTCTGCATATAGTTGGCGCCGATTACAGTCCAGTCCAGGCAAATGAAATATGTAAAGTAACTTACTGTTTATTGTTAAAATTTCATTTTTATTTCTGTATCTCAGAAAGACTTTCAGGGACGATTGTAAGACTACCTTGCACAACACTCGTGCAAGGTTGGTCTCATACAGTTTTGGTCTAGTTTTTTTTCCATGAGATACTTTCTCCAACTAAAAATGTAAAACAAAAACTTTAAAAAAATTGAGAGGTGTCAAAGAACACCCGAATGGAACGAAGGTGTCTTCGTTACAACTTTAGAGAGAACTCTAGAGAGAGAGAATTACAAAAAATCACGGGCACGCCGCACGGCTTACAACTATAGCAAAAAGTGTCGTTACAACTTTTGGACTTAATTTTTTTTCCGTCTAGCCTCCTGTCGCAACGCGCGATAAGGAACTTCGTTCCAAAAACCCAAAAAACACTTAAAGCTGTTAAAATAAACGTAGTTTTGGTATCTAGTGGCCCAATATGAATCAAACAGTCGCCAAAGCCGACAGACATTAAAACAACTTACTTTAAACCTTTTAGTGTTAATTACGAAGTTGGTTGTATATTTTTGTAAAAGGTTTCAAGTGTACTGTGTCTAATTGAACCTTTAACATGTCATTGTAAGGCAAAAGGTTTTATATATGGTAGCAAAAACCTATACCCAGACATTATCAAGCATCCAAGAATTGTCCCCGGCCATTCAGAGAAAGTCTTTCTTCATAAAATACGTCCATAACTTCTGCTCCGATGATCCTGTACAACAAATTATTTATACTCCGCTTCTCATTTATAATAGCCAGTAGCGATCAGATTGAATGTGATGGAAGGGAAAAATTAATGCTCCAATGAATAAGTTTCCGATTTAATAGAAGACCAATTGGTTTATCTTCGAGCTGGTTAACTAATATATTATGATATAGTTTAAACAATATAGTAGACGAAATTTCGTCTCTCTTTATGCCGGTTTTTCTAGTATCATAATGTATTATGAAACAACTATTCCGCGGTCTTAAAAGCGTTTCGAATTCACCCACCATGAGTCTCATACAGCATCACCTAATTATTTATAATTATTATAGTGTGTTTTAATGACTGATGTCAATTAAATATTTTTCTTTCTTTCATTCTTTTCCTTTAGGTTAAGGTCCTTTAGGTTCCTACTTTTAAAATACCAACCCATTTGTTGAGGAACTTTAGCCAAGTCTTCTTCTTATCGTGTGGTTAGTAACTAACCTGGTGTCAGAGTTTTTAATGCCGCCCATGGGCCTCTGACTTGGCATCACATGCCGTCGAGAAATATCTCTCAGGCATGCCGGTTTCCTCACGATGTTTTCCTTCACCGTTTTTGAAGCAAGTGATAATTATACAATCCGCACATGAATCCGAAAAGTCAGAGGTGCGTGCCTTGGGTTCGAACTCGAGACCTATGATTTGGCAATCCGCCGGTCACACCACTAGGCTATCGCCAAGCCAAGTGATTCACATAGAAGACACAAAAATGAAAGGCATTAGGACCGAAATCACAATTAATGATATATTGGCTGGTTTTCACACAGAACTTGGTGGGACTTTTTTTTATTAAGAATGGCAATCCCTACTTTGATGGTACTGACCACCTTTGTTTAAGCGAAATAATAGAACGCGATAAACAATTGAGTCTAATATGAGAATCGGTTTTTCATACCTTTGTATTCATTACAAGTTGGGAATTGTAATATTTAAGTTAATATATTAACATATTTTTAGTATTAATTACATAGATGCGAAAAACGTGGCCAGAAATGGGCTTATCCATTTCATCTTTCTCTTTGCCGATTTTCTAGTATCAATATGTATAATGAAACTACAAACATAAATTTTAATTAATCAAGTTTCTAAAACTATACAATAAAACTATTCTAAATTAACTGGTTACATACATACCTAAAAATAAACAAACAAAAGAACAGTAAACCAATTATAGGGCATCAAAAAACTCATCCGCATCGCTATCAACGGGAAAAGTGCCCAGAAGAGTAGCCGCATTGCCACGTTGTATGGCAATGCTGATTCTCTGACCGAAATAAAGGCCAGCCTTCTGGTCACGTGAAGAGTCGACCAAACGCTTGGCGATGTCCCTGAAAACTAGATGGGCATTTGGACCTTATGGCCCGATTGTTTCAACTACAAACTCACAATTTCAAAAGTGTTTCAAATTCTGAGCACCTTGTTGTATGGATTTAAATTATTCAAAAATCAGAAAGATGTAGACCAGGCAGTATGTTGCGTCATTTCTGCTACCCAGCCAAATAACTAAGAGGCCCAAAAGGCCTACACTTTTGGGCCACTATTATTGTCTTAACCTAGTTTTAGTAAAAAATGTTGCTTTTGATTTGGAAACATTAAAAGAAAACCTATGATCTGTATTGCGTGGTAGACGTATAAACTAACATTGCTTTTTCAAATATGATGCCAAGATTGGTCAAGGAGAGGATTACAAATACACTGTTTCGAATGTCAGTATTGTATTTGTTGTAAGTAACAGATCAATGAACAATATTGAACAATGCATTAATGGGTAATTATAGAAATACGTTGGAAAGGTGCCAACCTGTGTTGATAGCAAAGCGCATTTTCAGCTGCACCGTCGCCAACGTCCATACCATGTTGAGAACACCGGTTCTCGTTCCGATCACCGAAGTTAAGCAACATCGGGCGTGGTTAGTACTTGGATGGGTGACCGCCTGGGAATACCGCGTGACGTTGGCTTTTTTGATACAAAAATAAGTTTTGTTTTGTTTCTAAATGGCTAACATCTGAGTCAATGCGACTTGTTAGAATCATTGTTTTAGAAACTCAGTATAATATTTTTCGATTTTTCAAAATGTGTCCGTTAAAAATACGGCCCTATTATGTTAATATTTCCGATCTACTTATGTTCCTTATAGTTAAACTGGTTATCAGATGTTCGGGCTTCTGACTATTATTAATATTAATACAGTAGGACGACGTCTTTGATCTCTGGAAAAATGCCGACAATGACTACACGCGTTAGCCCTGAATAATACCTCCCGAACTACAAACATCGTTTTGTTCGCAGTTCGGGAGCGGCTTTACCGCGTCTCGCCCCTCACACCCCACACGATTGCCCTGTCTAGACGGCTTCGTCGGATGACTGAGTAGGTTTTTAGACTGTGCTATCTGTCACATTATATGTGACTGTCATAGATCGACAAATGACAGCCGGGACCAACGGCTTTACGTGCTTAACAAGGCTGAATATTGTCAGAATGTTCACACACCCACGGACCAACATCGTAAAGCGTAGCCTTTGATCAAAAGGCTGTTATAATTTAGCCACAAGCTCCAAATTAACTCTTTAAATTGCTCTTTTAGTCGTGACTCGTGGCGTGTGAAGTAATAATAATAATAATAATAATTATGGACGAAGTTATCTTGACGAATAACTATCGGAGATAAGTATATTATGAAGGACGGGACAGTTGACGTGTGTCGGGCATGTCACTGTCCGGGCGAGTCTATCAGACATAATTATCATCTCCGGTTGTTCTCGTCTGGCTAACAGTGAGTACTTGCACAGACATAACCAAGTGGCCAGGATTATCCATCAGCAACTTGCTTTGAAATTCTTGCTTGTGGATTCTGAAGTACCGTATTACAGGTATGTGCCCGACCCAGTTCTCGAGAATGACCATGTTACACTGTACTGGGATCGATCTATCATCACTGACAGGACTGTTGTTGCCAATAAGCCTGATATAGTGGTGATAGATCGGTTAGCGCGCCGCACAATGATAATCGACGTTACCATCCCTCATGACGAGAACCTTGTGAAAGCTGAGAAAGAGAAAAAAATCAAATATCTCGACTTAGCACGCGAGGTTGTCGACATGTGGGATGTGGACTCGGCTGTCATTGTGCCGATAGTCGTTACAGCGAATGGCCTTATAGCTAAAAGCCTCGATGACCATCTTTCGAGGCTTTCGTTGCACGGTTGGGTCAAGAACCTGATCCAGAAGGCAGTACTTCTTGATACGACCCGTATCGTGAGGAGGTTCCTGTCTCTGGAGCCCTAACCACCGGTAGCTTGGACCCTGCTCCCGCCATCGGTGGTTCACTATTTTTTATATTTTTAAATGTTTTTATATTTTTATGTCAATATTTAAAAATGTAATTTATATGTATGTTAAAATAATAAATGGAAATAATAATAATAATAAAACATTGGTAAGGCAGGGGCCATAGTCCTTCATAGTTTTAGATATCCAGTCCATTTTAGACACCCTAACCTATAGTCCAGTACTTTTGTTTTCATAGTCTGCAATAGTCTTACACCAGTCGTAGGTTTTCCTTAGGTGCGCTTGTGTAGTGCATACAGGGAAAATCTGCGGTTGGTGCCTCATTTCATTAAAGACGACAATAGGCCTCTGCGAGTTGGCTGTGGCCCCTCGTACGCCTTCCAAAGGTCCGGAACCCAAGGGTTCCGAGAAATAAAAGATAATAATAATAATAATACTTTATTTCGAGCATAAAACTCATAGAGGGTTAGTAACAATAATACTCAATAAAAACTAAAAACTAAGTGTTAGTAGGAAACACGATACGGTGACACATGTAACTGACAGCAGTGAACCACATACGGACAGTCCACTCTGTCAGCAATCATTTTCAGAACCCTGTTGGGGCTGACCATGACTCGCGCCACCATTGCAGCTGCACGCAGCGCATTATTGTGTAAAAACAATCAACACGGGCCGCCGTAAACATCCCAGACGCACTGCAACGCCAGGGCAACCCCATCAGTTTCCTAAACGCGTTATTGAATTGGACACGAAGGGCCCCGTACGATGCTTGCGAATACCTCTCCCACAGGCTGCATGTGTAGAAGGAAGTACAGAAAGCTCTAAAAAGCGTGACCTTTACGTCTGCAGTACACCGTGCAAACCTGCGGGCTATCATATTAGCGCGGACGGACAGAGCCCTCCGCTCCCTTTCAATATCAGCATCGTCCCTGAGGTCAGTGGTGACCAAGTGACTCAGGTATTTGAGTTGAAGTACATTATGGTTTTTCATGTATACATGACTGTGGTGGCTAAAGGACTAAATAGGCTCCCGATGACGATCCATACACAGAGTCACGGACTCAACTAGTTGCATGACATTTCAATCAATCTAATTACAGAAATAAATCTCAACTGGAAAGCTGCCAGCACTCACTCAAAAGTCCCCTATAAGGCCTATAATAATTGAAATAAATGGTTTGACTTTGACTTTGACTTTGACACTGATAATAAAGCTCAATTTCAGTCGCACCGTCACCAACGTTCATACCATGTTGAGACCACCGGTTCTCGTTCCGATCACCGAAGTTAAGCAACATCGGGCGTGGTCAGTACTTGGATGGGTGACCGCCTGGGAATACCGCGTGACGTTGACTTTTTGATCAAATATCCTTTTTTTTGGTCCGGTTTGCAATAATTTGAGTCAATGCAACTTGTATGAGTAATAATGAGCATACTCGATGTATTTATCGTTTCCACAGACTTAGGCAGTAGATAGATAGATAAAACATTAATTTAGTACACACAACAGACATAGACTAACATACAATACAAAAGAGATAAAACAATGATAAATAAATACACAGTGTGCGGTGTGTGTCTCAAGGCAGTAAATTGTACATAAATGATTATTATAGTTCCTGTGGAGCACAGTAAAAGCACATAAAAGAAAAAGAAAGGAAAAAGAAGAAGAAGGCTTTTATTTGACTTCAAAGAGTGTCTATAGTCCATACAAATATAATAAATTTGAATGATTCGTTTGTATAAAGGCTTTTTGCAATTAATAGCTTAGATCATAATATTATGGAAGGTTTAAAAGCGTGCTATTGCCCTCAGGAGCTGGTAAAGTCACGAATTACAGCTAGTACTCATAATTTTTTGTTTTTAATAAAGGTGTTTATGTACTGTTAATCATAGCAGTACATTAATGAGCAGATTTTTGCATGTGCGTACTACGATGGGTATCATAAGCATTTACAACGTGAAAATCTCATAAACAAAATTTTGTTTGGCGAATGGTTTTATCGTTTTATTCATCACAATAAAAAGGATTGACTTAACTGGGCTTGAAGTTCTGGATTAGAATAGTCAATTTTAGGTTATATGTTTCTAAAAACATATAACCAAAGTATATTTTATTTCCAGCAAGCCTTTTACAAAGGAGATCGATACAAACTGTCTCCCAAACAATAAATAAGCCGCTTATTATTGCAATATTTTATTTAGCTACTTTTACTACGGTTAGTACAGTCTCGAACTTAAAAAGGGCTTTTTTTCGAAATAAGAATTGCAAGTTTATTATAATACCTAGGTATTTTGTCTTAGCATGTCGATTAAAAAATATGTATAATTGTATACACAACAGCAAAATGCAGGCTGCATGCTTTTTATTTTGTAGTTACTATTATTGTTGATTGTATTCAATACCTGGTTTTATAGTTATTATTTTCACGACAAATTATATCTAAAAGGGGATTATTAAATTCTGCATTTCCCTTCTCATTTAATGCTACGGGTACATAAGATTCCAGGAAGTTAATAATTGCAGTATGGCGGATCTAATTAATTCTGTGAACCCCTGAAAACCGATACGCAGACCGATACTGATATTCGGTTTGCTTTTGAAAATAAACCGTACGAATTTCTGCGTCAACCGCGTTGAATACGTATGTTTTTGTTTGTTCAGTATTTCGAATTTTCGAAGAATATTCGAATAAAATCTATACGAATCTGCGTGTAATTTTATTTCGTAGTTTTGTATAGTGTAAGTAGACATAGGTAGTATGAAGCTACCTACCAATCTTCTCTTCTTTTCGCGTGGTAAGCGACTAACTTTTGACTGTTCTGTTGGTCTAGTAGTTAGTGACCCTGACTGCTATGCCGGAGGTCGTGGGTTCGATTCCCACCCAGGACTAATGTTTGTGTGATGAGCACGATCATTTGTTCTGTGTCTGGGTGTAATTTATCTACATATAATAAGTATGTATTTAGAAATTTAAAAGTATGTTTATCAGCTGTTTAGTAACCATAAGCTCTTAGCTTAGCTTGGGACTAGATGTCGTTGTGTGAAAAAGTGGTGAAAAATTTATTTTGATTTATTAACCTGGTGTAAGAGTTTTCATGCCGCCCATGGGCTTCTAACTTGGCTTCACATGCCATCACAAAACATTTCTCAGGCATGCCGGTTTCCTCACGATGTTTCGTCCACCGTTTTCGAACCAAGTAATAAATACAATACGCGTTTGAATTTAAAATGTCAGAGGTTACCTTGCGTTTGATTTCGAGACCTATGATTTGGAAGTCGGCCGGTCCCACCACTAGGCTATCATAGCCGACGAAAACCCAAAAAGCAGCATGGAGTCTTTTGAATAAGGAGCGTAAAAGTATTTCTAGGGTAGGCGCGAGCCTCACCTCTAGTATTGCAGACATCTATGAGCTACAGTAACTGCTTACCATCAGGCATACCGTAAGCTTGTTTAATACCTCAATGGTATAAAAGAATAGGAAGCCAAGTGGTCCCAAGCGATAGTCGATTCTGTAAAAATCAACCCGTGAAAACTTGACTAAAACGAACTGTCAATGCCAAACATTAGAATGGAATGACAGCTTGCAATTTTCCTTCATTTAACCCACATTTTCACGAAGTGTATTTTACAGGATATCACTGCTGATCAGCGTGAGGTCCTGGTTTGATCCTCGGGGTAAAAAGTCATTTTCCATGAAAACTTTTTACGTAACAGCCCGGAGTCTAGATTTGGGCCCAGTTAAAAATAATACTAAAACTTCTAGAATAGATGGTCCAAAAATACATAGTTTCGGAGATATCATCAATCATAATTAAATTATCAGTTGTTTAGTACCCGTAACACAAGCTCTGCTTAGCTTGGGACTAGATGGCGTTGTGTTCACACAATATTCCACGACTATTTATAGTCGTGGAATATTATTATTAAGTATTATTATTATTAATATTATTTTGATTACCTAATTCGTTCAAAAATTGTCACGTACCACGAATCTTCTTTCTAACGTCACTTTTCTTTCACGTAAGGGTGTTTTACATTAATCATCGTGACTTTGTCGAATTATTTTGTAGGATAGTAAAAAAATTACAGAAAGCTTGGTCATAACTAGCGAAATATTGATGCACCTTTTCAGAATACAAGCAAGATGTTATGTTATAATTTTCCAATCAAAAACATAACAACAATCTTTTTACCAGCACGCAGATTATCGGAAAACAAAACGACGAGCGAAAAATTGAAAACCGCACAACTGACGTTGACAATAATGACACGACGTGACGACACGGCCAACACGACAGCAACAAGTCGACTTGACGTCAACGGGTTTTTATTTTTTCCTTTTTTTACGACGTCCCCTTTTGTAGTGACGTGACAACTTTATGTGAGGTCAGTTAAATATGAAGTTACCAAATGAAGAGTTCACGGATTCTCTATGGACCTTTGTGTCAAAAACTTGTCAAACATGTAGGAAATTATTCTTATTAAGTATTTTTGACAGAATGAAACTGACATTAGTCCCGCAGATTTCATTGATGGTATGATGTTGTGTATTAAATACATAGACTGAAATGTTTTTGCAGGTTATAATGGAGTTTTGTTTTTATATTTATGGCGATCGAAGAGATTTAAAATACTATAGAGCGGGCATGTCAAAGAAATGTCATAGAAAAATCTTTGATCCCATGTCTCAGTAACGCCATCTAGAATAATATATGAATATTGGAGCGGCAGCGGAGCATACTAAAAAAAACTCATAGACTTGTGTCAAAGCAGGACACAAGTTTCGGACGAAAATTTTGATCGTGATGTCCGGTCTATAGGTATTGAATGTCTTTGATGGCGATGATTAACGCGCCTTATTATACCAGCCTTTTGCTGTCCCACTAAAAGGTGAAGGTCTCTTCTCTTACAAATAGGCACGTGCAATGATGCATTAACGCTGGCCAAAGCTAATTGGCGATTTGCGCCTTATTATACCAGCCTTTTGCTGTCCCACTAAAAGGTGAAGGTCTCTTCTCTTACAAATAGGCACGTGCAATGATGCATTAACGCTGGCCAAAGCTAATTGGCGATTTGGGACTACTAATTATTATGAGCCCAGGTTTCGTCGCCATGGTTAACTTTGAGAGTACATATTATAGAAGAGAAGTTTCTTTGGTACTTGGTCGTCTGCCAGCGAGATGGGCGGACGACATCGTTCCCATTGCGAGAGTAGCATGGATGAGGCTAGCACAGGGGCGAGGAGCTTGGCACCAGCAAAGTTAGGCCTATACCTAGCAGTGGGTGAATTTGGGCTGAGGGTGATGATGATAATGGTACTTGTCTAGATTTTAACTTGAAAGAAAAAAAGAAAGAAAGAACTTGCTACCTGGAGCAAGAAGCAAACAAAATTATCACTGGTCAATAACAAGAAGAACTGCCTTCCAAAATTGGAAATCTATTTTAAAATTTGGTCCTTATTTCCTCATCAAACTCGGTCTTTAAAATAAATCTTCAGCGACCATCTAAAATCACTTTGATACATACATCGAGACTATAGATTGGTTTGAATTGCAAGCTAAGCTAATAGCGTTTCAAAGAAAAAGAGTGTTAAGTTCAAGTAAGTAAGTTCGATCTTTTCCCGAGAGTCTGCAGGATGTAATAAAACTTTTAAAACAAACTACTCACGCCTCTGCTGCCATTGATTGGAAGTGTTTTCCTAAGTGCACTAAGAAATATTTGTAGCCTACTTGAGATACGATAGTTAGATCTATCGGTAAGATACTTTGATTTTATTTAAACCTGTCCGATAGGTTGTGAAGGAGTGTAAAAATATTTCTAGGGTCGGTGACGCGCGAGCTTCACCTCTAGTATTGCAGACATCTATGGGCTACAGTAACTGCTTACCATCAAGGTTACCAAGGCCGCGGGAATGCGCTGGATGCAAGCCGCTTCCAACCGGTCTTATTGGAGATGTATAGGAGAGGCCAATGACCAGCAGTGGACTTCCTATGGCTGAAATGATGATGCTGATGATAGGTTGTGAACTTTAACTAGTCAATTACCGCAATCCAGACACAATTAAATTACTATTGTTTGCGGACACCGGTGTCCACGCGGAGCCTAATGAGTTAACTGCCAAACCCTTTTCCGGCTATGTAGGGATCAGCTATCAGAAGAGTTGAAGTTGAAGTTAGTTGGGATCAGCTTTCAGTCTAGCTAGATGTAGCTTAATAATGTTAGAATCATTTACATAGTTTATTAACATCCTTCACGGTTCCTGCCCAGCTAAAATATTGTAAAGTTCAAAATTCCGCCCACTGTCCTTCAAAAATCACATATTCAAATTTCGCACCTAGCATTTATATTTTCTACTCAGCCGTCGTTTTTGAAGTTTCCTGTGATTGGTTAGGTTATAACCAATCAGTGAACCTTAAATCTATTCGGGTAATAGACAGCAGATTAACGTCGGAAGCCATTTTAGTGTTAAAAATGGAGTCACGTCGGAGAAGAGGTATGTTTAATCTTTTACTATCATTTAGATCGGTGGCTTTTCTTAATTAAGAATAAACAAGATTAAAGTTAAATAATCAATACTTTGAATTTAGTAACTATTTTTGATTTTTGTTAATAATTGCATTTTTAGTAAACATAAATAATATTATGTGATCTAAAAATCACATTGGGCAGAACATCTTGGTAAATTGTGTTTTTGTTTGCAGAATTGGACGCTTAATCCTTCGGCAATTTGTTAGAAGGTTCTGATACTGGGGACTTCAAACGAGTTATACTTGTTACCAGTAGTTATTCTTTCAAAAATGAGCCGTCGTACTTCTGAGGCTAAACATATGCCTATATTGGAAGAGAAACAGTCCAAGTGCAGGTCCTGCCATTACAGCAAAACCCACTTCAAATGTGGTTCTTGTCGTATAAACTTGTGCTTAACTAAGCAAAGAAATTGCTTTGCTGATTTGCATGCCTAACTATTTTTTTGAAAGGATTTTATTTTTTAAAGTTTTTAAAAATTAAGAGAAGGTTTCGTTTTATTTTTATTTTTTGTCTCAATTGCTTAATTATTTTTAAGTCCAAAGAATCTATAATAAAAGTAGATACATTTTTTACTAAATACAGAGAAGAAAGTTGAAGATTGATTAACATTACATAATAAATAACATAAAAAGTAACTTTTGTTTTATTTACCCAGTTGTACCCAGTGTCTTTTATGAAGGACAAATAAAGTACAGCTGATTTTGGTAATACTGCCCAATGTTCTGTAAAAAGAACAAAATGTATGATTTTAAAAATAGCGTGAATCGGTTCATTATGATCTATTTACTGCCATAAAAAAATATAAAAAATAAATATCTTATACATGACCTTTTTTTTTGTTCTACTTATTCTGGGCAGGAAGCACTTGTAAGATTTTGTACTTTGTAGAGAACAGTGGGCAGAATTACCAAACAGGTTCTAATTTGCTTGGGCAGGACGAGGATATGCTATTTACGGAGCAATGTATTGTATAGATTTATGTTCTTCAAACGAATCAAAGAAACGTGTTGCTAGGGAGTTTGTTTCACCAGTTTTTCCTCTTCTTTCCAGAAAAAAAAGACTAGAAAAAGGAGAACAATGGATGTTTTGGGGGACTGTTTTATGTAGTTATTGGCTTTCAAAAAGTGCTGATTCTCAGCTTAATTTCACTTAATGAGTTTTGAATTGATTACGAGTTTTTACCAGTCGCTTCATGCAGAGCGACTGCTTATCTATCTTACACAAAAGATTTACGATTAATAGCCGGGCCCAATGACTTGACATGCTTACCGAGGCACAGAGTTCATGTAGCAATTCGTATAGTCACTCACATTCGAACCGACGAACCTTATCCACATCTAAATGTTAAGAGCGGCGACGGCTACTCGCCATACTCGCTTTTATAAAATTAAAGAAGTTGAGGGTATTCTTTCCAGTTTTTTTTTGCAACATTTCGTTAGTTGATCTATTAAGTTGACATTATTCTTCTGCGATCTTATATAAGTCACACAATCCGGAGAATTTCGCCCAAAAATTGGTCCTTCCACCCTTACTTTCATAAATCTACATAACGACTTCACAACTTCAAATCTCGCGTATTAAATTTAAACCTTACAAGAAAGGGCTTCAGAATTCCGGACATAATCAGTAATGAGGAAATCCGGACAAGAAATGGCAGTAAGTGTCCGGGCTGGAGTTAGGATTGTCACGTCCAACCGTGCGGGACTATCTGGAGTTGACAAGCCCTTGAACAGCGGGCGTCCAACCGGCATTACTTGAATTAATTTAAGCACCTACCCTTCTTAGACTACACTATTGCTGACATTAATTGGTACTATATCTTAGTAATGTTAAGTTATACTTGGGATAGATAATTTTGTTGAGAATGTAAACTAAATGAGGTCTAGGTTTAGTGTGTAAGTTTTTTTGTCGCATAATGCATTCGTTTATAAATACTTCTAAACAAAACAGACTTAATGTGTCAAGTGCAGCGTAGAAGTACTATGTCTCCAATGCGCTATTTGAAAAAAAAACATAGTTTTTAGTCTCTCATCTAGATTACAAGAAAATATTCGACACGTATTTTTTCTGTTTTCACGTAATCTAAAAATGACGGCAATACATCGAGTTAAAATGTCGCATGACGTCACTAGTCAGTACAGTTTATGCTAGCTATCGACGTTACAAGCCCCCACTCTTCAACTTTAATGCCCTTGATCTAAGCAGTTTTCCATCAATTTGAAAAAGAAAAAAAAATATGTGTCGAATATTTTCTTGTTATCTAGATGAGGGACTAAAAACTAAAATTTTGTCAAATAGATTATTGCAAATTTTCTTTTTCAGTGAATTAGTAAGTACTAACAACTAGATAATATATATTTTTTATATTAGTTTACTAACACTTATAAGTCTTTTGTGTTTGTAATAAAACAAATGTTAGTTTTATTTAATAATTTGCAAACTCATTTAATTTATTTTTGTATTAGGTTCACTTAACCATGTTTATGAACGGTTTGGATCTGCGTTAGATACTGTAACTAAATATTGTTTAATAATAAATACACACATGTTCGTGAATCATGTCTTTTCCACATAGGGGTAGGCAGAAACTACAGAGCACCATTTGCTACGATTCTTATATACTTCTTTACCTTCGTTTACGTTCATACATGCAGGCATACACACACGTAATTATTTAAAGTCAATATTATCACTGCCCTGAGTGCAAAACTTGTTTTTGACACAATCCGAATTGGAATAACACGTTATTGGGTAAAGAACTGGCAATAAAACTTTTTATATTTAATTTCGATTCATTGAGCTGACAACGCGACCATATTAATGGCCCAACCACAAATAATATACCAGCAAATATTCAGTGCGACCACATATCCAGAATTCTGCCGGACTACCATGAAAATGTCCAGCGAAATTCCGAAATGTCTCGAATTCCGAATGTCATCTAGTCTAAAAGTATTTCGCGTGCGCTGTACTTTCACCGAATGTTTTTGTGTAATAAAAAACTTCAAAAAGTATTTTTATTTAATTCAGTTCTGTGTGGTATGATTGTAAATATTTATGTTTTGGAATATTATTTTTACGTAGGCATAACAGTTAGGGGTTGAATGTCGCATTTATTGTTTGATTCTTTTAGCGATATTTCGAGTTTTACGGTGGGTTTTTATTCTGTAATTTTACATGTTGCGTTTGATATAATTGTTTTTGTACATGAACGCGTTTTGCTAAAGGGTTGTAGAATTTATTTAACTTCAATTGTTATCTAGAATCTAGTAATAATGTTGTAATCTAGAAATCTTCAGTATGTCTACGAGTTCTTCGGCCCCAACTGAAATAGTTCTTTTTGTAAAACTTCTTTTGAAAGTACTTACTTACTATAGAATGGGAAAGAAACGATATGTAGAAACTATCGGTGTCATACTTACTCTTTTCAAAATATTTTTTTTACAACGAGTTTCGGATAAACGGGAATTCCCGGTAAGTATTTTTTCTTGGTTCCCCTAATCTTGGTGAAATATCGAAGACGCGGTGTAGAATATTAATGTTTTATCGCTCACTGGGTTTACGTGTTATTTACTTGTGCTGTTCGTAGCTTTAGAAATACACACATCAAAAGTGTCTAGGGATCAACATTATATTTTTGCAATAACTTTTCTCCTGATTGATATTAATTAAAATTTTCTTGAAGGATTCATCAAATAAAGTGTTTTCGTTTGTCACAGTAACGATAAACCAAGTCACCTTTGCATTAATAAAGAAATTTGCCATTTTCCTAATAAAGGCATTTTTGACATTTGAACCACTAACATTAAAGTTCGAAAAAAAGACTGAAATAACAGTTTTCTTTAAAATTTTATTGGGTAACTTAAACAATTAATAATCCGTGTTTCTACCGCGAACACTAACAACACAAGACCATCGGTTTGGCATACTCAAAATGAGTTCATCCAAATCACGCTGTGGAATGGCCGCCCATGTTCGTTGCAACAACAAAAAAAGGTCTTCTTGCGACTGGATACCCTCCATATTCGGCAGAGCTCTTCTCTGTAGCATATCCTATGCATGCTCAATCGGGTTCAAGTCTGGCGACTGAGCAGGCCAGGGCAGGACATTGATGTTAGCTGCGGCGAGAGTCTGTCTTACAACTCGTGAGGCTTCATCACTCTTCAGGGAACTTAATTAGCGACCAAACAGTCAGAAACCGCTTGCATGAAGTGAACCTTCATTCCCGAAGACCGCAACGGGTACCACCTATAGCAATGCACAATCGTAGGATTCGATATCAATGGGCTCTTGAACACAGAAATTGGGCAGAAGAACAATGGCGTTTCGTGTGCTTTTCTGATGAGTCTCGTTTTGGTATGAGACCGGATACAAGACGTATACGACACTGGAGAACCCCTGGACGCTAACAGCGAAAATCCTGCCAGGTAGTCCATCCTTATAGTGGTGGAACCATCATGGTATGGGCGGGTATTTGGATCGGCGGAAGAACTGAGTTGATTTGGATCAGAGGCAACCTCAACGCTCAAATTTATGCTGAGACGATTGTATCAGACGTCATCATTCCTCTACAAGTGCAAATCGGTCCCTTATTTCAATTAATGCACGACCGCACACCGCAAGAGTTGTAAGACAGACTCTCGCCGCAGCTAACATCAATGTCCTGCCCTGGCCTGCTCAGTTGCCAGACTTGAACCCGATTGAGCATGCATGGGATATGCTACAGAGAAGAGCTCTGCCGAATATGGAGGGTATCCAGTCGCAAGAAGACCTTTTTTTGTTGTTGCAACGAACATGGGCGGCCATTCCACAGCGTGATTTGGATGAACTCATTTTGAGTATGCCAAACCGATGGTCTTGTGTTGTTAGTGTTCGCGGTAGAAACACGGATTATTAATTGTTTAAGTTACCCAATAAAATTTTAAAGAAAACTGTTATTTCAGTCTTTTTTTCGAACTTTAATGTTAGTGGTTCAAATGTCAAAAATCCCTTTATTAGGAAAATGGCAAATTTCTTTATTAATGCAAAGGTGACTTGGTTTATCGTTACTGTGACAAACGAAAACACTTTATTTGATGAATCCTTAAAGAAAATTTTAATTAATATCAATCAGGAGAAAAGTTATTGCAAAAATATATGTTGATCCCTAGACACTTTTGATGTGTGTATCTAGATATTGACAACATCTACGCATGGTAGTGTAGAGAAAATAAAATAAAGTAATAAATAAAATATAAAGAAATATAAATATTCGACATGTTTCAAACTAAGAGAGCAGAGCTTGTGCTATGGAGTACTAGACAACCTTAATTATTCCTTTCTTCTTTATTAAAAAAGAAAAGGCATTATTTTTTTATATTTTTTTTTCTAGTAGAAATAAATCAAAATTTCACTAACCAGAAACCAACTTCAGTCACAGCTAGAAGTTTGGTTACCACGATATCAATCTCTTCTTTACGATATAATTGCCTCGGATCTTTAGTGCAGTGCCATAACTTTCTTGCAGTTTTTACTACATCGCATTCTGTGGTAATTCAAGGTGAGTTAAAAAAAAATGATTGCACGTCGAATATTGGATTAGTAATTAAAGAAACTAACTGCGTCTTGGGTTTAAATCGCAAGCACTACTGTTAAACGAGAGATGGTTGGATTCCTGGGTCGGGCATGGGATTTTCCAGCATGAATATCTCTCTCAGTAGGACACCGGAGATAGTACTGTGCCTGGTTGATGGCAATAAGCTCACCCATTCTACACAAGACTAATGCATAACTGATGAAATGTGGTTGTACTGAAATGAAAGGAAATTATTAAGTATGTTAGTAAGATATCACTATCACACGTGATCGTAGCATTTATAGTGTGATATATAAGTCCTATGATCAGAAACAAAAAAAAACAATCACACTCACTCAACCTCCCCAGACACACGACCCCCACACACACAGCCATTGCAAACACTTCTCTAACTACACAAACTACACACACACGCAGTACACACTCAACTGTACTCCCATCCTGATACTAACAATACTAACTAATTTATTATCCCTATTAAATACTAATAGAATCCTAAAGCCTAAATGTTAACATTTCCTTATTGCATACCGTTTGTACGAGTACATAACATAATTTGTTAAATTTAAATGGAGGAGTTCTGGTGACCTGAATTACAGGCCTTGAGGCTAGTTTAAGCACCAGTCTCCTACAATATAATGCCTTACCTATTGGTCACTGTAGAAATAAAGCTAGCAATTAAGAGTAATAAACAATTTATTACTTTTACTCGTGAACTTTTTCTTCTACACTAGCCAAAGTCAACGTTTTCTAATTAATTTTGAGAAGAAAAGCCGTAACAAACTCAGGGGTCTCTTTTTAAGTCCAAACATTAAGTATAAATATTATCAAAACTGTCGTGTAACAAACCATGCAGATCAGTGTCCGGTCTAGCCTACTGGGGAAAGTGCCAGAAACTATTTGGGTAAGCAGTATATATAATGTTCAACTACTAAAGGTACACCTTCGTGGAAAACAGGCATTTGCTTTCCACCTGTATCCTGAAAAATGTGATATGCTTTTTACCTACCGTTACCTATATGAGAGAGTGTAATATTACGGTGCTACGCTATTAGGAAAGGTGCTATCAGCCTGTCACTTATCATTACCAGTAATTGTGAAATATGCATCTAGCCTGTTACCGCAGGCAATTTCGGACAACTAGTAGTGTTGGCATGAGTTACAGCTCCGCGTTTTTTACTTATCAAAATCAAAAGTCATTTATTCAAATTAGGCTGAGGATCAGCACTTTGTGAACGTCGAAATTACATAAGACAGTCCCCCAAAAAGCCTACCCTTCGCCACTTCCTAGTGCTTTCGCTGGGAAGAAGAAGTGGTGAAACAAACTCCCCAGCAACACATCTGTCTGATAAGTGAGACGGAAATAGTACTTTTATTTATTAAAATCTTACTATATTATACAAAAACATAAAATGAATAAATAACTAAACCTAACAATTAATAACTACAAAGCGTCAAAAAAATCTTCTACATCGGTAACCAGCTGGTAAAGTGCCTAAAAGACTGGCGGCATTGCCACGTTGAATGGCAATGCTTAGCCTCTGGCTACAGTAGAGGCCAGCTCTTGGGTCGCGGGAAGCGTCAATTAAACGTTTGCAGATGTCTTTGCAAAGAAGACGAGCACTCGGCCCCCACGGCCCAAGAGTTTCAACCCCAAACGGCTCGAAAAGTTAGAAGAACTTGAATTTACATAGTACAATTAATTTTAAATATAAAATAATTAAAATAAGTTATTCACCACATGTTAGCTAGCACACTCAATATACAGAAAACTAGTAATACATAGCTACCGACATTAATACTAACTTCTCAAGCAAAAGCAACTGACTAATAAGAAGCCTCCAGGTATAAAGGGTATGCTGGCTTACACGTGCAGAGTTGGATTAAATCCATAGATCTGCAGGACAATGTAACGAAATGACAAAGTAACAAAATTATAAACTAGGACAATCGAAGTTAAATAAAGCAAATGTTAAAGCAACAGCAAAACCAAGGCCTTATCTACTTGGAGACATCTTGTGTAAGTCTTGACGTTCAAAAAGTGCTGAACTTTTGAGTTTTGCAATGAAAATGGTATAGAACTATATCAGCTTACTTTATCGCAGGCCACTACTGGCGCTATAATACCCTGTCTTCCATTTTCCACATCCAGCCTGACCCAGCCACCTTCTTCAGGTCATCAATTCATCTAGCTGTGGGCGTACCATAATACGCTTGCTAATACTCTGTTTCCACTGTACCATCGGTGTTTTATCAGACATGGTCAGCCCAATACCATTTCAGTTTGCCTACTCTCGAGCTATATATAAATAAAATTATCCAGAAAATCGGATCATCTTGTTGTAACAAAAATCATTGAAATAGTGAAATATAATAATCAGTAACTGGACATTGACAATTAGTATTATTTTAGGTAAGGTCGCAAGTGTTATTGCGGAAGTGTTGTGTCGGATTCCCGAGTCGGGCGAAAAGCAATTGGATTTGACCATCTATGGATATAATCGTAAACGATTCATGGCAATAAGCGCGGCCCAATTGAATCGGTCTTAAATGTAACAGGCAAAATGTTGTACTATTGGTGCAATTCTGCTCAACCCTTTATGAAATATAGGACGTGATGTCAAGGTAAGTTTACAATTTATGTTAAATTTCAAAACAAAACTGTTAATGTACCTACATCCAATTATATAGCCCATGAAACACCAGCAACAAAACTACAAGAATTCAATACGTGCCAAACGAAATGGAGTTGTGTATTAGTGAATAAAAGATTTCGCCGTACTTGTTGATAGCACAAGAATCGGGTACTAGTCTTAAGAAAAGAGGGTCCCTGGTCGAACCTTTTGTATTGTGTAATCAGATTGAAATGTTGCTTATCTGTTTCAAATACCAAAGAGAATTGTTTGGACGGATTTTTTTCCTTTCCATGTGTGGGTGCAAAGTATGTCGGTATGGAGCGAGCTGGAAATTTTCAGGACTAGTCCCGAAGCAAACTGCTTATACAACGTGTTTTTTTAGATATCCCATAACTCTAGGGTATGATTGAGACCATATCAAAGAATCAACTGGCATATGAATTATGTTTCAATCATCCTTTTTTTTTTAACCATTATCTATACTTCTATACTTCTATACTAATATTATAAAGAGGTAAAATTTGTAAGTTTGTAAGTTTGTAAATTTGTATGTAGGGGGTAATCTCTGGAACTCATAATCCAATTCTAAATTTTTTTTAACTGGCAAAAAGCTACATTATTCCTGAGTGCTATAGGCTATAAATTGTTTCTATAACATGTTTATTAACCGAGCTATCACAACTTTTGTCTAGCAAGTCGGAAAAAAATACCTCATAAAACAGAATTATTTGCGTGCGCTGCCTAAACAGTTGTTCAAAATTAAAAACAATGTACGGCTACCTGGTTCGTCTTAATTATTTCTACAAAAAAGTTCGCAATATCATATCTCTATCTTTTATATTTTATCTTTTATACTTCTTTTAATGCAATAAAAAATTTTTTTTTCGGCATACTCACGTTTGGTTGATTATTTGAGCAACAAAATATTATTTCTTAAGACAATAAATTATTTCAGTATCGCAAGAACATCATACAGATAATATTTGCCATTTACAGTATATCAATTGGTCATACAGTTTCGGAGATAATATAAAATTACTAAAACGCAAATGCCCCTAGCATAACTTTCATTGTGCAGACGTTTTACCCTTCTAATCTATATACATCTATCTATACTTATAATAAATCTGTAGAAGTCAAATTTCTGTACATTGAAAATATCAAAAAAATAAATAGCAGGGGGTGTTACTAGACCGACACCGAACCCAAAAATATGATTAAAAAAATTTTTGTCTGTCTGTCTGTCTGTCTGTATGTTCAGGTATCACGCAAAAACTACCGGTTCGATTACGATGACACTTGGATACTTATTCTTTAATATCCTGGGCACCACCTGGGTACTTTTTATCGGGATAAAAAGTACCCAGTGTGGTGCCCAGGATACGGTACGGGGTAAAAGTATATACAATAAAAAACAAACTTAATTTAGCGGTTCGATCTCCCAAACAACCGCAAATAAAAAGTTTGTCGTAGGGTACGTCACCCGCATTTTTGGAAATTCAACCCTTAATGGGAAAACATAGGGGACGGAAGTTCGAAATCCTCGCGGGCGAAGCCGCGGGCAAAAGCTAGTACCACATAATACCAGGTCTAGGTTGGCCATTTCTGTAATATATTGAGAACATCTGGACGTGAAACTTAAAAGATGTAGGTAGTCTAGATAATACCTGTAAGGTTAAATTAATATTTGCATGTTGATAAAGTACCTACATTTAAGAAAAGTGTAAGTATCCAAAACTCTCTTACATATTCTAAAGAGGTAAACAAATAATTAATTAATATTTTACAACTTTCACACAACACTGTCTAGTCCCTAAGAAGAGCTTGTGTTATGGGTAACAGAACAGCTGATAAACATACTTTTATAAATTTCTAAATACATATACGTACATAAATAACGTCACGCCTGTAATCCCCGAAGGGCTAGGCAGAGGTATACTTGGTAGTACACCCACATTTCGCCAGTTATGTTTAAGTCCCATGTAATAGGGGGCGAGCCTATTGCCATCAATCGGGCACAAATCCAGACTCCAGACTGCTACTGAAAAATCTCAGATGGAAAAACTCAATAACAATTGCCCGACCCGAGGATCGAACCCGGGACCTCATGATCAGCAGTAGCGCTAAATAAATAAATAATAAAATACATATATACTAGTAATATAGATAAATTACACCCAAACACAGAATAAGTGTTCGTGCTCATCACATTTGTCCTGGGTTGGACTTGAACTCACGACCTCCGGCATAGCAGTCAGGGCCACAAACTACTAGACCAACAGGCCAGTCAAGGTATTTTAATAATAATAACCCTGTTCCCGATACCGGTGGGCTACTATTTTTTTATATTGTGAAATGTTTTTTTTAACTTTTGTATTTAATTATTTAAAAATATATTTTTATATGTATACAATGGAAATAAATATAATAATAATAATTCTTTATTTGCATAAAACGTGGTTACTACCATTAAACCTAAAAGCAAAATAGAAACAAAAATCTCGTAAATCTCGCATTCAAAGACCGACAAAAACTTAAAACATAACAAAGAATATTATAGTCAGTATCCTTGTTCCACAACTTTCGTCCTTTACTCCGAAACCCCTGAAAAATGAGACCCTAAAAAAACCCAAACACCCTTACGTAATCTTTTTTTAACCCATACTTTGTTTACGGGCTGAAAAATCTCTTATAAAAGTTTTCTTTGAGGGCATTAATTCACCACTTTATAGCAAGTTGGGTACCCTTAACACGTACAGTGTCGCGGAGATTTTTGTTCAGATTTTAGGGCTTAAAAGACCAATACTAAGCTTGAGATTAAAACTATGATTTACAGGCAAAAGTTGTGTGAAGATTTGGAGCTATAAACACACAAAAGAGTGTAAATACGCGGTTACGGACGGTTACTACCGTCCATGATTGATGGTGATAGAAGATATCATACTATGTGATATAAGAAAGAAAGAAAGACGTGTGACTATCATAAGGGTTAGTTATGTTATACATCCTCATTATTTTTATACCCCTTAATAACTACCTCGACCGTCTTGTGGTTCTAGGCTTGAGTTCTGTGGTTCGATTACTAGGTCGGTCATTATAGATAGCGTTATTCTGTTTTTCCAACAGGTATATTCAACTCTCATAAATCAGTATTCAACGAAATATAACTAAAACTATAAAAAAATACATCTGCTCAGGAGAATTTTATGACAGAAAAGCGTAATAAATTTTCCAACAAAATCCAAAACTTTACAATCTAATGCGGTAGTTTAAATTATTGTAAAAACGAAACAAACCGAAATTCGGTGAACCAATCAAAGTCAAGGACAAAGTATTTATTAGTGAGTATTTTGGTGATTTTCTTATAGTTAATGGACAGTAATTCAAAGAGCTCTACAGATACACATTATAAAACTTTTGAATTGATTTAAATACAAAACAAAATCTCACACATTGAATCGCATATTATCTAAACATCGTGTCCTGTGTGTTCATCGTGATCTAAAATAAGATAGCATTATTTCTTAGTCCTAATGTCCTTGAGCGACTCATTAAAAATTGCATTTCTGGTCCTTCCGCCCATGTGCCGCATTGCTCGTGTTAATATATTCACGCGACATTGGACCTTAGCGCGGTACAGCCATAACTAATTCAGGTCGACTTGATGAACCGCGGTCGCGTTTTGAGAATTTATGAATTATGTCGTCAGCCTTCACTGGCAATTTCTGTTGCTTGAGCTAAAACGTGCATACAATTTAAACACGGGTTGAGTTTGATTAATCTTGAGCACTTTATTCACGTTGATTAGAGCTAAAAGCGCTGCTGAAGCTAAAAGTACAGTTTTCTTTTTGCTGCTTTTAAAATTACAGGCTGCAGTGTTATCAAATCGAAAGTTAATTTATGTGCAAGTTCACAGCTTATTAATAATAATACCAACCTGTTAATGTCTACTGCAAGGTAAAGTCGCAGCATTGATCTCCACGCTTGCTCAAGACGGATTGGCGATTTTAAACTTATATTAACTATAAGCCCAGTTTTCCTTACGATGTTTTCCTTCACCGATGTCAATGATGTCTAAAATAAACTTTAAGTAGGTACATAACAATCGAAAAAGCCACATTGGTATTTTCCCGGATTTAAACCAAAAACCTCGTGCATGAGAGGTAGGCGCCTTACTTAGCCTCTGGGCTATTTGGGTCTTTGGTCAAATTAATAGGTGTATACTATTTTTTCTCATTTTTTTTTTTTTTTTCTATTATTTTAATCATTCTCATTTTTTTTTTTTATTATTTTTTTTTTTACTATTTTTTTTTTTTTTTACTATTTTTTCTATTTTTTCTGGTATTCAGCTGCATCCGGTTAAACTGGAAGCCGACCCCAACATAGTTGGGAAAAGGCTAGGCAGATGATGATGACTATTTTTTCTCATTGATACAGTCAAAAGCAGATGTTTAGTAACAATTGACATTAAAGCACCCTTGTATCGTACTTGTAAAAGTGGTCTTTGCAAGTGTAAGTGTACAATTAAAGTGCGGTTCGCTGTCTAAAAGTACAAAGTACAGAGGCCAGCAATCAAGCTCCCCAATGTGTCAAATTTCAATTTTATTGCTAACAGAATAAGGTTCATGTTCTATTGGGAAAATATGACAGTTTGGTGTTGCTTGATGTGCTGTCGTTTGTTTATGTACAGAACTCATAGTATCTGTATGTGCAACAATGTTCTTTCCACTCCATATACGTATATCTCAAATAACTTTACTGTTGACAACAATATCTCTTCAGGGCTAGTGTGAGATTGCGAATCTAAATAACTTATATCCTTACATTTGTAGCGTACATTCGCGACACGTATCTACTTATTGAGAGTGTGGTGACAAGGAGACTGTACAGTGTACAGTCACCAACATAAATACGTTACAACAACATGCCTGTGATCCTGAAAGTTCGACAGAGGTATACATATAGATACTCGTAGTACACCTATATTTCGTCAGTTATGTTTAAGTCCCATGTAATTGGGGGTGAGCCTACTTCGAATTTCCCAAATTTTGACTTCAGTCTGTTATTTAGATATACATACATAGGTACATGAACTCACGCCTTTTTCCCATGGGGGTAGGCAGAATCTACAGAGCGCCATATGCTACGATTCTTACATACTTCTTTTGCTTCGTTTACATTCATACATGTTGTCATACACACACGCCGGTTGCGAGTATTACGCACCTGACCTTTCTGAAGAACCTCACCAATAAGGTCTATAAATGTCCTTCTAGGACGTCCCCTATCGGCATTCCCACTTACTCATTTAGATATTACAGATAAAATTCCAATAAAACTTAGACCCAGTCGGACACAGGGTCTCATGTTTAGCAGTAGCATTATGACGAGTAAAAAATATGTTTAGGTACCTCACTCACTTGAAACTTTTTTGTGTTGTGTTTTAAAAACTGAGAACCGAAACCATCCAATTATAAATGAAGAAAATTACTCTGTTTGTTGTAACTTTTCACAACTAAATGGTTGAACAAGTCATATTGAAATTTGGCAAGGCGGCATATCATAACCTGGAGACGGATATAGGCTATGTTATGTCTATAAAAAAATATAAAATGTACAAAAAAAATTGACGATATTCGGTTTGGATGAAATTACAAGTGACAAATGTCCTTCCATTATCAGGTCTTTCATAATAAAATTATCACCTGGAGATCATTTGACTAAGAAAGTAATACAACATAAATTGATTCAAAGGCGGAACCGGGGCAGCAAAATAGGCATTTCACTGTGTTCAAGAAAGTTGCTTTTGATTTTTTTTTGCGTAGTTATGAGGCATTTTTGTTCGTGACTGTACCTACCACTATGTTACGTACACAGCATGGCTGATGTAAAGCAGCTAATATTTATGACTTCTTACTGGTAGAAGGCTATGTGGGGCTCATGGCGAAATAATAACTGCCACACAATTCGATCTAAAGTTAACTACGTGTCAAGAAAGCAGTTGGCCCCGATTACTATTCATAAATCTTTGTCAGACATTACAGTAATAACATGTTTTCTTTTAAATAGTAATAGATATAATAGACTGGCTGAATTCGTAGGCCTAGCCATATTACAAATATTTCTATTATCGTAAGTGACAATAGAAAGAAAATGGCGTATATGGAATCAGCTGTTTGTCAACTGTCAAGTGTTAACAAGTAGAATTTGTAATATGGCTGAAAATGAAATACACTTGACAGTTGACAAACATATTAAGCGCTTTTTATTTTTATAATAGAAATAGAGTTTGTAATATGCCTGCTGATATCAGTTTGAGCGATATCTTTTTTACTCATACATCGCTAAATCTTTTTCTTGACTAACTTGGTTGGTGCCTGAGCTTATGCAGCCCATGGGGCTATGACTTGGATTTACATGCCGTTGAGAAAGATCACTCAATCATGCCGGTTTCCTTACGATGTTTTCCTTCGCCGTTTTAAATACAAAATGCTAATTAAAAAAAAATATAGACTTTTGACTAAGCAGTCGGCTCGTCACATCAGTAAGCTATCGTTGCATATCGCTAAAACTGATACTGACACATGTGAGAAGACTTTTTACTTTATAAAAGAGGTTTTATCGGAATGGACTCAGAATTATTCTCAATATCCCCTGGGTGTTACCCGTTTGAACCGTTTGCGTGTGTTGAATGGTAAAGCTTCCAAAATACATGGAGACCCATATCCTGGGTTAGAACTTAGGAAACCCATGAACAGGGTAATGAGTTTCTCTGGAATAGCTTACATGATGGAAAATCTGCGATCATTATAGCTAATTGTTAAAAATTTTCAATAGTTCATATTTGTCAATTGTTTAAAGTTGTCAATTGATTCCTAATCAGTCCATAATGATCCCACTGCTAGGTCACGGGCCTCCTTTATGTAAAAAAGTGAGCTTCCACGCAGGCCCAGTGCGGGTTCGTAGATGTCACATGTCTTCTAATTAATGTAATTTTTGATTCCGGGATATGCCGGTTTCCTCAAGATGATGATGATGTTTTCAACGACCATTTTTACCAGTGATGATGAAATAATTTAGCACAAAGTAAAATGTCTGTCAACTCTACTAAATGTCTCTCTGTCATTACTGCTGTGCCACCACTGTTCTTACCATTGGGCAACCACAATTGTTTATAATTTTGAATTGCCCATTATTGTCAATTGTGTAAACAATTGACAACTGACAACTGTTAAATTAAAAGTATTTAATAGTGCTATTTTTGGTGACAGAACTGGTATTACCTTTTTTTCAATTGTTGATAATTGTCAATTGTTCATAATTTACAGTTTTCTGCATCTCATTAATAATTCTGTCACAGTTTACAGCATAGTTTGCGATTAAGGAATACCTTTCTCCCGGGATCAATTGATGTGAATAGAGAATGTAATTACATGTCATCACAGCGCGGTCCCTGAGCAGCCATTATTAAAATGTGCTTCAAGACACTATGGATGAGTGGTTTTAGTATCTTTTCGATCTTTTACATTACTGGTGTCTAAAGTTCTACTGTCAAAAGAAAATAATGATACGTACGTGTTGTATAATTTAGATATTATATTTGACACCAACTCTTACTCAGTTAGTTGATCAAGTATGTATGATTTAAATGTGGTCGCTAAAAATATTTTAATTACCTTACAACTGAATTAGAGTTTTGCAGACAGCTCTTGTTTACTTAATTATTTTCTGTTGTTTTGGTACGAGTGCTACGCCGTAGCCTTCAGCTGCTACGCCGTAACCTACAACTGCTTCGCCGTAGCCTACGACTGCTACTCCGTAGTAAATTCTAATCTTTTCATAAAAATAATATAATTTCCAGCCGATTTTCATAAAGAACAGTCTCACTAGAATAAAACCTTCAGTTTTCTTCCTTCTAGCATTTTTACAACCTCAAACACATCCATATTTACATTCACCGTACTTTTTTTCATCTTCGCTTTTACGACTGTACGTACTCTACCGTTACATAATCGTATTTGCACATTCCCGTTCCCGGGATAGCCGTTTGTTCTAAACGCACCTCTAAACGCGAATAAAACAATAATTCTACGTCATACCAAGGTCCAATTTTCCGCGGTTTTGTCATTGCAATATCTATTCATGAGTTTTCGTGTCAAGCATGGTACGACAAACTTTTTTATGCAGCTCACGTAAGTCTTAAATCAATGGAATAAGGTTCAGATTGTAATATACACGTGTGTTGTATAAGGTGGTGTATGCTATGAGAGTAGGGTTACCACACCGAATTATAAGTTTAAATTGTTTTGATTTTGGAGGACCCTGATAGTGTATGGCGGATATTGTAGGTAGACAGCTATGTACAATTTATTGTTATGATTCAGGTCCGTAATTTAAACTTTAGGCAATCAAGAAGGTAGAAGCTTATTAGCTTTAAGCTTTGGCTTTAATTTGCTATCTTTGCATAAATTGAATATGCAGGCTTTAAATGTTGACCCCGTAAACAAAATTGTTAGTGACATAACATTAACACACATAACATCACGACTGTAATCCCCGAAGGCAGTTAGGCAGAGGTGTACCTCACCTGTGTGGGTGATAGCACACCCACATTTTGCCAGTTATAATTAAGTCCCATGTAATAGGCAGCGAGCCTATTGCCAACAATCAGGCACAAATCCAGCTTCCGGGCTGCTACTGAGTAATTTCAGATGGAAAAAATCAATAATGTTCGACCCGGGGATCGAACACGAGACCTATAAGTAAACATTGGCACATTATGAAAAAAACTCAAAAACAATGAAACAAAAACTTTTATCAGGCGGAAATGTTAAGCTAAGGTGACTATCTGACTTGCACGAGGTTAGTATTCAAATCCAGTACCAATGTGACTCTTTTGATTCATAACATGTACTTTCTAAGTCTAACTCAGAAGTTATTTACATCGGTGTAAAGAGAACCGCGTGAGGAAACCTGGACTAATAATTAAATAAAATATATTTGAAATCGCCAATCCACCTTGAGGAAGCATACCGTACCTTCGCTGTATGAGAAGAAGCCTTTGCTTTGCAGTAGGACAGTAACAGGCTTATTTTATAATCTATCTATATATATAAAAATGTTGTGTTGGTTTGTGTAGGTACGCTTCAAAAACTCAAAAAGTTCTGCACTGATCGAGCTGAAATTTTAGCATGATAAATAATCCGCATCAAGGATTGTAATTATCTATTTTTTTTTCTTTTTTTGAACCATTCAATCACTATGTACCACAGCGAAGCGTGCCAGGGTACAGCTAGTTCATAATAAAATTATACTATGGGACTAATGGTTATTACATCATTTACATAAACTTGTCAAAATTTTTATATAATTTTCGGATTGGTCAATAAAATCATCTAGTACTTTAAGCCTATAATTAGTTTTTTCTCACACACCTAGGAGTATAAAAAAAACAAATATTTGCATTAATTAATATCTTTGTTTATTTCCTCAGAAGACTAACATTTCGCGTTATATTGAGGCTCAGATGTTCAAAGTTAACAGCTGTGCCGTTATTAATACTCGTCAAGAAAATTCTCATATTTTAGCATTCTTATTGAATAATTTCCAAATTGGTTTAGAAGTGCCTTTTCAAATAAAAATGGCAGCTGTGTTTATTGAAGCAAACAAATTTGAAATGAACGAGAGGCTTTGAACATATTTATAGAGAAATAAATATTTTATAACATAAAAAGTTAATAACACGACTCTATTTCTTAAAGTTTTTATAATTATACGTATAGTATTTCAGAAAGCAGCGGTGGCCCAGTGGTGGCGGCCCCGACTTACGAACAGTAGGTTGTGGGTTCAAACCCAGGCAGGCGCATTACTTTGTGTAATTTATTTCATCACCACTGCTCTCAAAAACGGTGAAGGAAAACATCGTGAGGAAACCGGCATGTCCTAGAACCAAAAAAATCGAAGACATGTGACATCTACCAATTCGCACTGGGCCCGCGTGGTAGATTATGGCCCATACGCAAAATAAGCGCTTTGACGTGGAGTTGCGGATACTAGTCCAGTATCTTTATCTTTTTTTAGTTTCAAAATAATTTTGCCATCAACCGAACCAGACTACAAAATCAAATCATCATCCGACTATCCTTTTCCCAACTATGTTATGTTGGGGTCGGCATCTAGCTTTAACCGTATACAGCTGAATACCAATGTTTTACATGGAGAGACTGCCTGCCAGACCTCCACAACCCAGTAACTGGGTAACACAATACCCCTTGGTTAAACTAGTGGTCAGACTTTCGCGCTTCTAACTTCCAGTAACGACTGTCAAAGATCTACAATTGACAGCCGGGGCCTTGCTTTCCGAGGCACGGAGGAGTCTTGGTATGTAATCAATGGTCACCCATCCACGGATTAACATCGTTAAGCCTAGCTTAACCTTCTATTGAGCCGTGAGGCTGTTATTATTTAGCCACAAGCTCCAGGAAATACCCAACAACATTATACATAATATTCTTCTCTGAAACTTAATGTAAACACATGACACAACAACATTGTTCCAAAGACATTAACGTTTTAACATAGGTACCAGTACAAACCATTGTAGGTTCAACAGTGGTATGTCAGTAGCAACAACTCGGCGCTAAAACAGATTTGAACAATTAAACATAGTTCATTTTTCAAAAGACACTTATATGATCATTATACAAGGTGTTTTTTATAATATCCCATAACTCTAGGGTTAAATTCTGTAGGTAAAAATAATACTAAAACTCCTAGAATAGATGGTCCAAAAATGCATAGTTTTGGAGATATCATCAATCATAATTAAATTATCAGTTGTTTAGTACCCGTAACACAAAATCTGCTTGGGACTAGATGGCGTTGTGTGAATAGTCGTGGAATATTATTATTAAGTATTATTAATATTATTTTTACTACCTAATTAGTTCAAAAATTGTCACCAGTACGACGAATCTTCTTTCTAACGTCACTTTTCTTTCACGTAAGGGTGTTTTACATTAATCATCGTGACTTTGTCGAATTATTTTGTACGACAGTAAAAAAAAAAATATGCCAGTTGATTCTTTGATATGGTCTCAATCATATCCCAGGATTATGGGATATAAAAAAAAAACACGTTGTGTAATATAGAAAGTATTCGTTCAGCACCCTGGAGCAATTTTTACCTTTTCTTCTTCACTGATATCCAGAGACAAATCGTTGGCATGCATCCATATGTTTAATAAATAATTAAATAAATACTTTGACCGTCCCGGGCATTAAGCCTTTAACCATGAGGTTCTAGGTTGGTCTAGATTAAGCATGGCCCCCTCTTAGATGTCGCGAGGGGAGTCTAACACCTCACTCCCCTCGCTGACTTGGTGAGGCCCGCGGGGCCGGCACTAGTCGGGGGTCGCGGAAGTATCTTCTGTTCCCGTGTCCCCCAGCGTAGGTGTGAGAAGGAACACGGGGTGGTTTTTAGTCAGTAAGAGTCTGAGACACCCCTCCGCCTCCCCAGGCGGGCGACATCCATGAGGATTTTCCACCCCTCAAGAAAAAAACAGATAAAGTATGGCAAGGATAGTTGGAGTATGAGCCCAGCAGTATCGCTTGCTACCGCTAGCTGGACTAAGGCATTTTATAATACACCAAATTAATCAATTCATAATTTTATGTTCGCCTAAAAACCAATGTCTTGCACCATCTTCTATTCACACACACACACACACACACACACACCCACATTTATTACCCGTCATCTCACATATTTTAGCACCTAATCAGTTCGGTTTCAGACGCGGTAAATCCACAGATGATGCAGTTTTAGAACTTTCCGACACAATTGTAGAAAATTTTGAAAACAAGCATAAAACTATTGGTATCTTTTTAGACCTTTCAAAAGCTTTTGACACTGTCTCTGTCCCCATACTTCTTTCGAAGCTGAATGATGTAGGAATTCGCGGTATAGCTTATGACTTGTTTAGCAGCTATCTAACAGGCCGTAAACAGTCCCTTAAGATAGGAAAATATGTAAGTAGAGAAGAATCTCTTACTTTTGGGGTTCCACAGGGCAGTGTACTGGGGCCAACCCTATTTCTCATATATGTGAATGAGCTGTGTCAGTTACAGTTACCGAACTGCAAAATTATTACTTATGCAGATGACACAGCTCTAATAATTCACGGTAAGGATTGGAATGAGGTTCAAATTAACTCGGAACTAGCCCTATCTTCTGTTATGAAATTTCTAACCAAAAATCTATTAACCCTAAATATTAGCAAGACGCACTTCATTGCTTTTTCTACCAATTGGTCTAGTCAGCCTGCAACTCCGGTTGTGATTCGTGCTCACACATGCGCTACCGCTACACCAAACTCAACTTGTAACTGTCCTATACTTAATAGTACTCAGACTATAAAATATCTGGGGATTTTAGTGGATAGTCACCTTAAATGGAAACAGCAAACTGATGCCACTATTACACGACTAAGAAAGCTTATTTATGTGTTTAGGAAACTTAGATCCGTTGTTGATTTTGATAGCTTAATTTCTATATACTTCTCGCTAGCTCAGTCGGTGTTAGGTTATTGCCTTGTTGTATGGGGAGGAGCTCATAAAACGACTATGCTACGAGTTGAACGCGCACAGCGTGCTATTCTTAAGGTTCTGGCTAAGAAACCGACACGATATTCAACAGAGGCCCTGTATTCTCTGTGTCAGGTGCTCTCTGTTAGACGGTTATTTGTACTGCAGACCATACTCCGCAAACATTGCCAGCTTGCCTATGATCCGAGGATCTGCAGTACAAAACGCCGATCTGATCGGATATGTGCTATAGAAGTTCGTAGAACTGATGCGGCTCGTCGTCACTTTAAACACATCAGTTCCAAATTGTATAATAAAATTAATAAGAAAATAAATATTTACTCGTTAACTAGGAAAAAACTCAAAATTAAATTAAATATCTGGCTAAAACAGTTAAATTATGACGATACAGAAGAACTTGTGGAAGTGTAACTCACACAATCCCCCACACACACACCCCAACACACACAGACACATATACAGAACATACCTAAATTACGCAAGCAAAAATACATGCAACCACTCGTCCTTCCAAACACATTTTACCTTACTTATCATACATTACTTTTTAATTGTCTAAATCTTTAATAATAAGTTGTATTTTTGTACTGGAACTAATTTACTTCCGTCCTGGAGAGGGGCGCTGATAACCGCGACACAGTTTTATACTACTGCTGTTATCATCGTTTCAATTTGATTATATTTGTATGTGTTTCTTGTTCCAAATAAATAAATTTATTATTATTATTTTATTATTATTATTATATACTCGTATGTTCATTGTTCAGTGTCAACAGTGCTTATTGAAGATTTGTTGACAACGCTTACTGAGCGCTTACATTAATGAAAATTGAACGTAGCTTGAGATATGCATGAATGACTAATACGATAATGTTGCTATGACTTTGCATGCTACAGACAAAGATATATTTTAGATAATTTCCAACTAAATTTAGGCTATTTCTATTTTGGTTTCTTATCAATAACTTAGTAGTATTTGACGTTTTTTCATGTTTAACTTCAACTGTTCATTAATGGTGGAAGAGTCACCGCCAATTTGCCAACATCTTGTACTTAATAATAGACCATACACAACGCCAAACATAAAATCACATACTCATTTGTCAATTTAGTTTAGTTTTAATCGGAGAAGACAATTGTCTAATTTTTGTTGAGTTTTTAGGGAAATTGACAACTTTTTGTATACTATTCGGAGTCTAACTAAAGATCTGAGAGTCTCTTAATTGTTTATCATATGTTTTAAAATATTATTTAATTTAATACATAGGCATACATACACTCACGCCTTTTTCCTTTAGGGATAGACAAAAAATACAGAGCGCCATATGCTACGATTCTCACATACCTACTTCTTTTGCTTTGTTCACATTCATACATGTTGTCATACACACACGCCGGTTGCGAGTACTACGCACCTGACCTTTCTGAAGAACGTCACCAATAAGGTCTATGTATGTCTTTCTAGGGCTTCCCCTCCCGGCGCTTTCATTTACATCTGCCTTATAAATAGCTATCGTTAGTCGCCTTTCATTCGTCCTTTTAACTTTCAATATTATTTAATTTTAATATCATTATTTATCTTTTTACCATCAAACCGAATCAAAAGTAAAATAACCTTGAATCCTACACCCTATCCCGATGTTTTCTACCACACATACTCACCCTACCGTCGACCACTTTTTGTTTTGACAAATCCTGTCAGCCAGTGTTATAACTCACTGCAGTCATAGACTAACACATTCAGTGTCTATGACTATGTAATAGTTTTATATCAACACTGACAGACTGACAGGTCATCGGCCGTTTGTTTCAACGCCGGTGACATGGGAATTAGGGACGCGTTGCAATCACAATGGGGTGTGAGGTGTGTATACATATTTATGTGTGGGTGGAAGACGATGAGATCGATAAAGCAATTATGTGATGAGGTTTGTGGTGGTGTGAAATGAAATCGGGAAATTGCACCACTGTGATTGTGACCTACCCATGATGTAATTATTGGCCACAGTTATAAGGGTAAGTAATTTATTATAGTAACATTTAGAGTAATACAAGAAAATAATTTTATCTGCTATATAAATATATTTACATGTCCCGTTTAGTCACTGATCGAGCATAACTTAATTAAATTTATTAATAGAAATTAAAATTGACTAAATTCCAGTTGGATTCGCTTATCATGGGTTTCGTAACATTGTACAAGATTAAAGATATAGCAATTGTAAAACTCAAGCAAAAAATGACTCTTCTTGTATGAAACACCCATACTTTTTAATTTACCTAACTAACTTTAGATACGCAATAGAAATATACTAACATACACCTACGTTTTTATTTACCTTTTTGACTGTATGAACATAGTGTCAATACACTTAACTAGCCCTTCAGTCGAGGCTTCGTCAGCGCAAATTTTCCTTATTTCTCAAATTTTTCCTTATTTTCAATTTGAACTTAAACTTCCGCTCCGCCCCCTAGTAATTCTTGAAATTAAATGTGGCTTGGTAACTAATGGTAAAATAATTTTTCAAATTGGTTGAGGAGTTTATAAGTTTAACCCCAGAAAAAACAATATGTTTTAATGAGCACCTAAAAAATGGACTGTATCCGTACCTATTACTGAACATATTTGCGTTATCAAAAGTAAAAAAAAAACGAAATTAAATGATTAAATATTGTCATTTTTTAGTTAAACTTAAATAACGAAAACAGCTGTTAGAGGCGGGGCATGCTTGAGCAAGATCACGCGAACGTAAGCGAGAGATGACGATGAATGAATACTACTATGTCATGAATAGCCTCAGGCACAATATTTCCATAAATTTGGTGAGTTTTTGGGATATTAACAAACGCTAATAACTTTGCTGTTTATGAAAATTATTTATCTAGTCTAGAATAAGCCCTTTAAGTATT
Source organism: Euplexia lucipara (assembly GCA_921972225.1). Taxonomy (NCBI): domain Eukaryota; kingdom Metazoa; phylum Arthropoda; class Insecta; order Lepidoptera; family Noctuidae; genus Euplexia; species Euplexia lucipara. Next base: position 3,422,345 of record OV179143.1, read on the forward strand.
TGTACTAATTAAAAATTAGTGGTGCATAATAATTTATTATGATGCTAAATGAAAAAAGAAAATGAAAACAAAGGGCGTATGTTATTATGCTGAGTACCTACTGATTGAAACCTCTTTTGTCTGGCAGTCAAAGTTAATTAAACCACACAATGTAATGCTCGGTTTCGTCATAATGTTACTTTATAAGCAACGAAATCCCCTTTTATGACGTTTTTCATGACTTAATGAATTCCTCAGGTAAAACTATTAAGTACTTCAACTAAGTAACAAAAATATGTTGACAGATAGGGGCACAAAGAATATTTGTTTTATATATTTCTCAATGATCACAACAAGATGAAGGAGGCCTTTATCCTTACAGGGATCCATATTTCCTTTTCCAGACTTTGTCCTGCATCCTGAGACTCGCATAACAAATTAATTCAATCTTATGTCTGGACTTTAGAAGAGACCATGACCCCTGAGTTTCTTTCGGCATTTCTTCTCAGGGATCAGTCACTTTGGAAATAACATTTAATTAAAAAAAAAAATACATGTAAAAGTATCTGGGAAGATTTACTTTCAGAAATAAATATCATTTCATTTCATTTCAATATTACTAACATTGATTAGCTAATTTAATAACAAACAACACCTGAAAATAAGAATTTTAAATGTGGAATACATGAGTTACATACATACATACATAAACTCACGCCTTTTTCCCATGGGGGTAGGCAGAAACTACAGAGCGCCATATGCTACGATTCTTACATAATTCTTTTGCTTCGTTTACATTCATACATGTTGTCATACATACACGCCGGTTGCAAGTACTACGCACCTGACCTTTTTGAAGAACCTCACCAATAAGGTCTATGTATGTCCTTCTAGGGCGTCTTCTCCCGGCGTTCCCACTTACATCTGCCTTGTAAATACTTTTCGTTAGTCGCCTTTCATCCATCCTTTCAACGTGACCAAACCATCTAAGCATACTCTTTTCAATTTTTGTTACTACATGAGTTATTTATTCTTATTTACTAAATGATCACTACGAGCATGTATATAAAACTCCAGCTTCCAGAAATATTGTTATTAATGTACTCCATAGTATTTAGTAAGAGTTTCTTGACCATTCTTCTCCAAACGAAACTACCTTTTGAAATGGGCAACTACTTTTATTTAACTTGATAGTTTGACGTATAGTAGTACCACAGTATAAATAATTATAAAGTAGGACGACGCCTTTGATCTCTGGAAAAATACCGACAACTTCTACACGCTATAGACTTGAATAATACCTCCCGCACTACAAACATAGGTTTGTTCGCAGTGCGGGAGCGGCTTTCCCGCGTCTCGCCCCTCACACCCCGCACGATTGCCCTGTCTAGACAGCTTCGTCGGACGACTGTATGTTTTTAGACTGTGGTAGTACCTTATCGTCAATTAAAGGGAATGATTTACCATTAACTTATCTTTAAAATTAATCAATTAAATTAAAACTAAACGTCTCGGTCAGTTAAACGTAGCAATGGCCCAAAAGTCTTATCAAGACGTATCACGTAACATATTGGGGTGGTCTGGAGTTCAAATCGGCGGTCGCTTCATGTAAATACTGGTAATTTAGCTGCATTTAGTAAGACTGAAAGCCGATTCTAGCATACTGGGGTTAAGCCTAGGTAGATGGTGACGATGATGATGCCAGGCAAGAATCGTTTAAATATACAAACAATATATTTAAATAAAAACCATATTTCTGTGTTAAGAGCCGAAATGAATCATGATACAGATATTCATATCATAAAGGATTACATTTTAATTATACAGAACCGAACGATTGTGTGAATAACTCCCATTCGTTCCCGTTTACTCATTCGTTCAATGTATACGAGGGGAGTTTATTGTCTGCGGTGAATGATATCCCGATATATGGCCATTTCTCGTGTGTTTTTCAACTATGTGTTTTCGGTAAGTCAGTGTTTTAATAACTGATACCATAGATAAGCCTAGTTGTGTGAGCGGTATGCCAAATCATAGGCTCATGCCCATTACTTGGGACTTTAACATGACTGGCAAAATGTGGATGCACTCCCGGTACAGGTAGGTACACCTCTGCCCAACTCTTCGGGGATTACAGGCGTGACATTATGTTGTAATTTAGACTATTTCCAGTACAAGTTTGATTACACTAATTAAAAAAAAAAATCCATTATTATAACTCACAGCATGGAGCTCGGGGGCACACCTCGTAAATTTGTGGTTCGTTTATGATGCTACTTCGACGGGCCTATTGGTCAAGTAGTTAGTAACCCTGACTGCTATGCTGGAGGTTGTGGGTTCGATTCCCACCCAGGAAAAAATGTTTAAAAACGGCTTTATATTCCACCACAGTCAAAACATATTTAAGTACAAAATCAGCCCCCTAAGTCCCTAGACAGCAAATTCCTAAACAAACGTATTTTCCACTTAAACCTTGAGTATTTTCAAGCACATCGCTGCAATTTTAGACGTATAAACAATTGAAAAACATTTCAATTAGATTAACCAACCTTGGTTTGGCTCCAAGGTCACACGTGGGCCGTCGACCGGGCAACGAGCCCCGCCGGTTGCCATGGCAACTCCCAGGGAGAGCGTGTCACCCTCTCTTGTCTACAACCTTCGACAATATTCGCAAAAGTGATAAGATTTGGGTTTTTTTCGGAATAAGCGCTTTAGATGTGTTTTGAGGGTTACAAATATATTTTGGTGTGTTATTTTTTAATGCGATCTTGTGTTTATTTTTGTGTTTCGTTTACATTTAACGTGTGAACTTACTTACAGCCAGATTAATGGTGTTATTTGTAGAGATATAGCTATTTTTAAGATGCTGCATCTTTCATAGGAACTTTATATACTACATTACTATTGAACTATTTTTTATAAACCAATCGTGTCAATTAGAAGCACAATCGAAAGAACACAAAACCGAAAATGATAGCGCGAACGCCGGCGTTCGCTTGGGGTTTAATTAACTAAACGGTAAATAATTCGCTTAACTGAACATCACGCCTGTAAACCTCAATAGGTAGAGGCAGTGGTGTAAGTATAATAATAGTACACCAACATTTCTCCCGTTTACTCAGTTATTTCATAAAAATGTCATTGAGTTGGAAAGTCACTGAGTATAGGTTAGACCCCGGGTAGCCCCTGCATTGCTTGATGCAACAGTGATTGCAAAAAAAAGCCGCGTAAGTTGCTTTGTGCAATTGTTGCAGAGCGATTGCGCAAGCGACTGAGTGGGTAGGGCAATGCGATTTCGATTTTGTTTTTACCTGGAATTGCTCAGTAGCAGCCCAGAGGTTTGAAACCTAGAGATTGGTGGCATTCAGATTGCTCTGTAACGTCATGTTTCATGTATAGAAATTAAGATTTTTGTAACTTATAAAAGAACATCTTTAATATAAAATACTAGGGAATAGTTTTCAACAAAGGAGATTCAGAATCATGTTTTTAACCATCAGGTTGTGTGTTGCTATCCACTCTTTATTAGATGGTTTGGTCATGTTGAAAGGATGAATGAAAGGCGACTAAAGAAAGGTACAAGGCAGATATAAGTGGAAACGCGGGGAGGGGACGCCCTAGAAGGACATACATAGACCTTGTTGGTGAATGGTGAGGTTCTCCAGAAAGGTCAGGTGCATAGTACTCGCAACCTGCGTGTGTTTATGACAACATGTATGAATGTAAACGTAGAAAATTAAATATGTAAGAATCTTAGCATATAGCACTCGGTAGTTTCTGCTCAACACATGGGAAAAAGGCGAGAGTTTATTCATGCATGTATGTATCTAAATATAACATTAAAGCTTTTACTAAGAAAAGGTGTATCTTTATTTAAGCCTATAAGTATGTTTTTGTTACATTACGTGGTTAATATGTAGCTAACTTGCTTTGGGAATTATTAGCTCTATTTCCCCCAAAACATTTTATTTGCTTTACATTTAATTACTAACAAGAATAACTTCATCCTTCAATAAAAAGTAATTCTTGTTAGTAATTAACCCAATAAATTCTGTTAGATGAAAGGAGTAAATATGTAAACCTCGTTGCATTTGGTATTTTATAATGATCCATTCTGCCTTTTATATTACCCGAATGTCAACTCCATTGAACATTAAAAAGCTTATGACGTTAACGATTAGAATTAAAATATTGACGTGTTTAAATATTTCTATAGTTTAGTGTTTTTCTAGTGTTTATATAGTTTCTGCCTACCCGCTTGGGTAAAAGGCGTGAGTCTATGTATGTATGTATGTTATATTGTTTGATTTTGTGTTGATGATGAATTATCATCAATAATCTGTGCTCAATAATCTTAGAATACCTATTAAGGTATTCTCAATAATCTTAGAATACCTATTAATGTATTCTAAGATTATTGAGCACAGCGAAAAGAGTAAGCCGAACCCAAAACAGGAAAGGCCTAAGAATAGTAAAGAATAGAAAACTTTTTATTTTTGACTCGCTTGTTGATCTAGTGGTTAGTGGCGCTGACTGTTATACCGAAGGTCATGGGATCGATTTCCATTCCACAGTCATTAATTTGTTCTGTGTATAGGTGTAAATTATCTATACTAATACACACATCAAAAGTGTCTAGGGATCAAGCATTTTTATGCGGATTTCTTGAGATTGAGATGTGGCTTTGTAATAAATTTATGATTTTATAAATTTATATGGATCCTTTTTGGTGCATTTCATAATTTGAATCAGGAACTGTGAATCAAATTCGAGTAAAAGATGAAAATTCTCTGTCAATATTTTCCCTATAAAAACATACAACGCATTGAAGACATTATTAGTGCTACTGTTTCCCTACTACTGATTAAAACCAACGTTATTATGGAGCGGCGACGTCATTTAAGCAGGGAAGAAATGCTCAGAGCCGTGGGAATGATAGAAGCTGGTTCCCGGCAACGTACTGTGGCTTTAGCTCTGAATACAAGTCAGAGTGTTATCAGTCGACTTTGGACACGTTACCGAAGCACTGGTACCGTGGCTAAGCGCCATGGAGGACGGTATCGCTGCACCACACGGAGACAAGACCGATACATTCAAATCTTAACTCGAAGAGCTCCAACAATAACCGCCATGATGTTAGCCGTGAGGCTTCATCACTCTTCAGGGAACTTAATTAGCGACCAAACAGTCAGAAACCGCTTGCATGAAGTGAACCTTCATTCCCGAAGACCGCTACGGGTACCACCTATAGCAATGCACAATCGTAGGATTCGATATCAATGGGCTCTTGAACACAGTAATTGGGCAGAAGAACAATGGCGTTTCGTGTGCTTTTCTGATGAGTCTCGTTTTGGTATGAGACCGGATACAAGACGTATACGACACTGGAGAACCCCTGGACGCCAACAGCTATTAAAATCCTGCCAGGAAGTCCATCCTTATAGTGGTGGAACCATCATGGTATGGGCGGGTATTTGGATCGGCGGAAGAACTGAGTTGATTTGGATCAGAGGCAACCTCAACGCTCAAATTTATGCTGAGACGATTGTATCAGACGTCATCGTTCCTCTACAAGTGCAAATCGGTCCCTTATTTCAGTTAATGCATGATAATGCACGACCGCACACCGCAAGAGTTGTAAGACAGACTCTCGCCGCAGCTAACATCAATGTCCTGCCCTGGCCTGCTCAGTCGCCAGACTTGAACCCGATTAAGCATGCATGGGATATGCTACAGAGAAGAGCTCTGCCGAATATGGAGGGTATCCAGTCGCAAGAAGACCTTTTTTTGTTGTTGCAACGAACATGGGCGGCCATTCCACAGCGTGATTTGGATGAACTCATTTTGAGTATGCCAAACCGATGTTCTTGTGTTGTTAGTGTTCGCAGTAGAAACACGGATTATTAATTGTTTAAGTTACCCAATAAAATTTTAAAGAAAACTGTTATTTCAGTCTTTTTTTCGAACTTTAATGTTAGTGGTTCAAATGTCAAAAATCCCTTTATTAGGAAAATGGCAAATTTCTTTATTAATGCAAAGGTGACTTGGTTTATCGTTACTGTGACAAACGAAAACACTTTATTTGATGAATCCTTAAAGAAAATTTTAATTAATATCAATCAGGAGAAAAGTTATTGCAAAAATATATGTTGATCCCTAGACACTTTTGATGTGTGTATTATAAAGAGGAAAAGTTTGAGTGTTTGTTTGTTTGCATCGAATAGGCTCCGAACCTACTGGACCGATTTGTAAAATTCTTTTACCGTTGGGGAGCTACACTATCCCCGGGTTATATAGACTACTTTTTTCCCTGTATTCCCACGGGAACGGGAACTACGCGGGTGAAACCGCGTGACGTCTGCTAGTCTATAATATGTATGTTTTTATAAATATATAAGCATGTTTATCAGTTGTCTGGTACTGGTAGCACAAGCTCTGCTTAGTTTTGAATTTGAGCGCGGTGTGTGAGATTGTATTTAAACTCATCAGATGCAAAACAAAGCACATGCTTACTCGGCAGTGTAGAACAAAGTAGAGTTCTAGACGTAATCCTTCAAAATATTGAAGTGAAAAATCTCAAAGCTAACAATAGCAGACATTTTCGACTGTTAGCCGTTATGTGTGAACATGAAAAGGGAGCTGTCTTGCCCATTTCATGATCACTGCGGCTGATAACATAAGACATGTTTACAGACAGCCAGTACCTACTGTTTATCTAATACATATGTACAAACTTGTACACACTTGTAGGTTTATAGGTCAAACTGTTGGTTAAAATCTGGCATACGGTAAGCGTTCTTCATGTCTTTAACACATGCGTGCTTTTCGTGATGGCTCCGGTTCAATAAAATCGTTGACACATACACTGACAAACGTCAGCAAGCGCAGCTAACTTTAGGTCAGTCCTTGTGGCTGGTATTATTTAACCACAAGACCAATACTCATCTACTCCCGTTCACTATCAAGTCCATCCAAAGGTTGTAAATTTGTACGTAAGTGATCGCTTTTCGCCCATTGAAACATCCTACGTGGCCCTTAAAGAAAACCACCCACAAAAAAAAACAAACAAATTTTAATTACATAGGATAGGATTAAATAGGATGTAACAATGGGCGGCCTTATCGCAAAAAAGCGATCTCTAGGATAACGAGTATTCTATTTTATTCCTTCCATTTTATTCTTAAATAAAAAAAAACAATTTGCTCACCCCCTATTACAAGGGACTTAAACATAACTGGCGAAATATGGGTGTACTACCAGTTACATCTATTACTTTTTTGGCCACTCCCATCACCCATGTTTGCAACTTAGCTTTAGAATCTGGTACCTTTCCGAATGTATTTAAAAAGGCTCTTATCCATCCTATTCACAAGAGCGGAGACCGACGCTGTGTTAATAACTACAGACCTATAGCTATCTTACCCGCCTTATCGAAAATTTTAGAACGGCTTCTGAACAACAGATTAGTTAAATATTTAGAGTCAAATAACCTGCTATCCCGGTCCCAATTTGGTTTTCGTGCTGATAAGTCTACAGAAATGGCTGTGCACGAGCTAACTAATTTTGTTGTTTCTAATTTAGATGTTAAAAAGAAAACTATAGCTATCTTTTTAGATCTGGCTAAAGCCTTTGACACAGTGTCGGTCCCAATCTTGCTACATAAACTCGAGAACCTTGGCATCCGAGGAAATCAGTTGTTGCTTTTCAAAGACTATTTAACTAACCGCACACAATTTGTCAAAATTGTCAATATCATTAGTGACAGTCTTCCTGTTACTTTTGGAGTTCCCCAGGGAAGCATCTTAGGGCCTACATTATTTCTGGTGTATATAAACGACCTCTGTAATCTGCTTCTCCAAAATGGTCGCATAATTACTTTTGCAGATGACACTGCTCTTCTTTTTAGTGCGGAACCATGGGAAAACGTTTATCGCTATGCTCAAAATGGGTTCAATGTGGTAAATGACTGGCTCAAAAATAATGTTCTCACTTTAAATTCAGAAAAAACGAAATACATAACCTTTACATTGAAAAATAATCAGCAGCCTTCCGTCCAATCATTATCAATACTTGCTCACACCTGTCCTTTTCCCCATAATAGTAGTTGTTCTTGTTGTAAACTACAGAAGGTTGACACCATTAGGTATCTGGGTGTTACCTTGGATTCGAGGCTTACCTTTGCCGCTCATATTAGTTGCCTTGTTGGTAAAATTCGCAAGTTCATCTTTGTTTTTAGGAGTCTTAGGTCTGTTTTGAATTCCAAGCAACTAATATCCGTCTACTGTGCGTTGTGTCAATCTCTGTTAACATATTGTATCACTTCTTGGGGTGTTACATTTAAAACAAATCTTTTACCTCTTGAAAGGGCTCAAAGAGCAGTCCTTAAAGTAGCACTATCTCTTCCTTTCCGTCATCCCTCGAAAGATGTACACAAATCCTCAAGTGTCCTTTCAATTCGTCAGCTTTATATCATGCATGTTGCGTTAAAACAACGATCACTTATACCTACCTACATCTCCAAAAACTTTAATGTACGGAACAGAATAAGGAACGTATGTCAACTTAGGCCAGTGAAAACTAAATTTGCTCGCAATTTCTTCCTTTTTCTGGGGCCCTTTCTGTATAACAAATTAAATAACCTACTCTCGACGCACACTCTTACTAAATACACTTTAAAAAAAACATTGTTAAATTGGTTGCTTTCGTTAGATTATACTCAAACCGAAGAACTGTTAACTACCATATCCTAATTCATCCCAAAATAAGGCACATAACCTCATACATACACCCACACCTCCTTGTACACACACTCACACCTCCACATACACACACATACACCCTTACACATCCACTGCATGATTCTTAATTTTATTTTATTTATTATGTTAATGAAATTCGTTTTAAAACACAATTATATAAAAGTAATTTTGTTAAGTAATCAGAATAATTTTTGTATTATTATATTTTGACTGTAAACAAAACGTCTTCAGAAACTCTGCTTAGGTAATTTTAAATTTGTAAGGGGGCCTGGTGACCTGACTTACAGGTTTTAAAAAAACTTAGTTTAGGCACCAGTCTTCCACAAATTAAATATAAAATTGTATCTGTCGGCTAATGAAACTCTATATTGTAATTTGTGGTGAGATAATAAAATCTATTCTATTCTATTCTATTCTATTCATCTCTGCCTGACCCTTTGGGGATTACAGGCGTGATGTTATGTTATGTATGTGTATAAAAAAACTGGCACAAAGAAAAAGTCAGACTTGCCTATTGAATGTTCTATACTTTGTACGATGAAGTATTTTATTTCATAACTGAACTCGTTACTCCAGTGGTTCCTAGTTTTACTAGTAAGCATGAGGTCCTGGTTTTGATTATCAGGTCGGGCAACATGTGGTTGGTATTTCCCATTAGAAATGTAGGTGATGGGGCTCGCCCCTTTTTCACACACGGGATTTAAATATCACTGGCAAAATGTGGTTGAAAACGTACAACCTCCAACCAACCCTTTTGCTAACACAGGGAAAGGTTATGAGCTTATGATATTTTCTTTAATAATAAGATCTATATAAAAATTAATAAGTTTGGAGGTATGAGGAACAGGGTGTAAAGTTCCTCATCCACCATTGAAAAGGGAGGATCCTTCGACCAGACGGGTGTTGTGTCTGGTGGGCTAACCACTGCCCGACGGTTGTAGTCGGGAACTTGTATACGTTCAAACTGCGCGGATAACTTTAATAGCGCGATGTAGGATAGTTCGTATGTGGCGAGATAGATGTCGCTACATAAGTAAGTATTCCACAACATAAGTATTCCACAACTTTTCACACAATGCCATCTTGTCCCAAGCTGAGCTAAGAGCTTGTGTTATGGGTTCTAAACAGCTGATAAACATACTTATATATTTCTAAATACATACAACATATCAGAGATAAATCACACAAACATTTGTCCTGGGTGGGTATCAAACCGACGACCTCCGGCATAGCAGTCAGGGTCACTAACTACTAGACAACAGGGCAGTCAAAAAAGTAGTCTTAATGCTCACAGGACACATGCTCACCACATGCTTTTCTCAATTCATTTTATTCTCTTTCTTTTAATAACTTTCTCTTCTGTTACCGACTTTTCTTTGATTTGATCACATATGGACGGTGTATGAATATCAAAATAATATGTAGTCCTACAGTTAGATTATGAATTAAGAAACACATGTCTTTATTTGCTTTTTCAAATTGGTGGAAAACTACTTAGATTAAGCGCATTAAAATTAAAGAGAAAGGGGGCTTATGACGTCATTATTCAGTATAAACTGTACGGGATAGTGATGTCATGCAACATTTTGACTCGATGTATCGCCGTTATTTTTTGACTACGTGAAAAAAGACAAAATATGTGTCGAATATTTTCTAAAAAATCTAGATGAGGGAATAAAAACTAAAATTTAATCAACAAGCCTATATAAATCCGACCAATGTAAATGGATTGGTGTTTGAAGTGCGTGAAGGTGTTTAAAGATGACGACGGTTAAATACTGAAGCTTTCTTAAAAGCTTCAGTATTTAGTCTCATGTTGGAACAAAACCCTCAAAAAGGACGATCAAAGATAATTCCGTTGCCATCCCTTTTTCTAAGTTCGTTAAAAGACGGTCAAAGTGACAGATTCAAATGAGAAAAGCTATTTAAATTAAAAAAGTAAGGGGGAAACGGAAAGTAATATCTCTCGCGAGTCCCAAAAGATTTTGTTACGATATTCATAACACAACAAATAGTCAGAAGGCTTACTCTAAACAAGAAGAGTCGTATCATCATCAAATCTTCTTATAATAAATTAATTATGATCCAGAAACAGAAAGTAGGCAAATTGATTTTATAATTTATTCTGTCTGACTTAACTGTCACTTTATTGAGGGAAAGACGCTAACACCTGCAACGCAGTTCTTACTAGCGCGGGTGTTAGGTAATCCTATGATTCAAATTGAATTCATTATGTCAATAAAGAACTATTATTACATATTATCATTATTATTATATATAGCATTTTACCAGCTATCACTAGCGTCAGGTACATTTGCCTGGAACATGCAGAACTGGACACCCATTTGATGCACCTTGAGACGCACACTATATACAGTTTATTAATTCTTTGTTTTATTTATTTTTCAATCAGTGCGACAGATTTCATAATATTATGTTTTGTTTTTCATTTAAATATTTACACAGTTCATTTAATTTTGTTTTTGTGAGTTGATCATCTACTTTTGGGAGTGTTTGAATAATACAAACGTTTATAGAATACGTCAAGTCACATCTTAATATTTTTTTTATTTTTTTTAAATAGATATTTTAGGCGACTTCAAAAAAGTTGATTTTCGGCCACTATTTTTTTTTGTGTACAAATTCTTATCTTTAAATCAGTCAAGAGTGAACGCACTAAACGATTTCGTGTTGCTTCCGGTATTCGTTAAACCCTTTGATAAAAGAAATTGGTACAAGTTTTTTAATTAACTTATACTGGCTATGCCTTGCGTCTCGTGCTAGTGATTGTGGGTTCTAATCCAGGCAACTACCATTGTGCCTCTGCAGTCAATTCACATGTCCTTTAAAAGTTTAAGTCCTAAAAATCAATAAAGAAATGTCTTTTGTCGCTTGACACTGTCTGTGGTCTGTCAGTCTATGATGAATTACAGGACACGGGCGCATCAATGACATTGATACAGGTCTCTTAAAAAATATGTAGGTAACATTAAATACTAAATACATGTTATACAGGGTGTCTCATTCAAATCGGTCAGTATGGGAAAGTCTGAAACTATAAGACATACGAAGATCTGTTCTGAGGAACCATGTCATCGATTTTAATAACAAGAAAAACTGCATTCATACATTTTAAAAAACATCTGTACTCCGTTCGGGAATCGAACCCGGTTATTTATTCAAAATCAAAATCAAAATCAAAAGTCATTTATTCAAATTAGGCTGAGGATCAGCACTTTTTGAACGTCAAAAATTACATAAGACAGTCCCCCAAAACGCCCGCCCTTCGCCACTTCCTAGTGTTTTTGCTGGGAAGAAGAAGTGGCGGAACAAACTCCCCAGCAACACGTCTGTCTGATATGTTAGAAGAACAGTTTAAACATCATTGGAAATTAACAAACTTAATCATTTAAATTAAATAATTTGCTACATGCTATTTATTATTTATTTAATACTTCAAGCACACTAATGTACAGAGGCGGACTTAATGCCATAGGCATTTTCTACCAGTCAACCTTTAGGTGATGCAGAGAAAAACAGTGGTAGGTGCAATTAAAAATGAAAAAAATAAAAGGAATCAAAGAATATTTACCCATACTGGCCGATTTGAATGAGACACCCTGTATATACACGCATACACAATCATGCACTCACTCATATTCACTTTTCATGCACTCACACGCACGTTGACTATTAATAAATAAATGAATAATAAATATTCCACAACTTTTCACACAATGCAATTTAGTCCCAAGATAAGCAGAGTTTGTGTTAAATTATGGGTACTAAACAGCTAATGCTGAGATAGGCGCCTTTTTGGTATCGCACAGGTCTTTTTAATGTTTTTGTTTTTTTATTTTTGTCTTTAGTTTTTTTAATTATTATCTGTATTGTTGTTTTTTTTGTTTTATGTTCTGTGCGTCCAAATAAAATATTTTCTTTCATTCTTTCTTTTCTATTTAATATACTTATATATTTCTAAATACATGCATATTATAGATAAATACACCCAGACACAGTACAAATGATCGTGCTCATCACACAAAAAATTGTCCTGGGTGGGAATCGAACCCACGACCTCCAGCATAGCAGTCAGGGTCACTAACTACTAGACCAACAGGCCAGTCAGAACTATTACTATTTGTGTTGTAATGGGGGCAAGGAGTTCTAAAATACAGGCCTGTGCTTAGTTTAGACTCCAGCCGTCTTATTACAAAACAAGGTTTATCTAAAAACCCAGGTCTTAAGTCTCTAAAAACTATGGTTTAGACAAAAACGCTATTACAAATCGTGGTTTAACGATAAACCATAGACCATATCATGGTCTAACGCTAAACCATGGCGCCCCCTAGTTTAACAATGTAAACAATGGTCTAAGTCGTATCTGTCAAAGTCGTCAAAGTTCATTTTGTTGGTTTTATGTACCATATTTTTCATTGCTGTGTCGTTTTTACCCGAAAATGGATATAAACATGGTCTATTTCATTGATATTGAGGATATTGAAACCGCTGAGTTGTTGGAAATGCCACGCCAACTCAAAAGAAATCGTGTTCGAATTAATCCTTTCATGGAATTATCCGATGAAGAGTTCAGGCTAAATAAAGGTCTAATAAACATTATGCACTGAAAATAGTGGACTTACTAAAAGAAGATTTAACAAGCGATGCTCGAGGATGCCCTTTGTCTCCCGAAAACGCATTACGAAGCTGGGCTCGACATGAAGTTGGTGAGTAGATTGAAAACATAAATTGCATTTTGCAAAGTAGCAATTTATACTTAATTATGTCCAAGTTCCAAACTAATATTTTGTTATTGTTTTAATAGATCCAGGATGACACAGCTGATTTGCACGGAGTCTCACAACCTTTCATAAGTCAGATTATATCCAAAGAAATTGTAGAAACCTCAGCCCGAATATCACATAGATTTATAAAATGCCTGCTACATTGGCAAAATAAGAAGAAACAATACAAAAAATTCGCAGAATTGCAAATTTCTCTACTGTAATTGGTGCAATTGACTGTACTCACATTAAAAGAAAAAAGTTAAGGGAAGATGGTCAAGATGGAAGATTTTTATGTATAATATTAAATTTTAATAACAAATAAGTGTAAGAACAGTAATAGTAATTTAAATAAAGTTTGTTTCTTTCTGTTTTTCATAATATATTTCACTTACCATTACTTACTTACTTACTTTTTCCTCTGTTCTCCAATTCTCAGATCGTTTTTTCTTTAGCTGGTCCATCACAATATATAATATTTTTTAAAATTACTAAAGAATGTATTAATAAATAACAAAGAGGCAACTATTGTAAAGGAAATGAACTTGGGATAGTTTGGTTTCTTATAACGCGCGGGTATGTTACGTTTCATTACACGTAATGTATATGTTTTATTAGTAATTACGACATTATGTAATGTGCTTAAACCTAAACAAAAGTGCAATCAATGAAATAAATAATGTTTTTATTTATGATTGATGAAAAAATACCAGTCGCAATTTTTTTAACACACTTAAACATTATTTAATCGTCATCGTATTTTCAAAACGTTTTCATTTCTGTGCATACGGAATGTTGCGATTGAATAATATTATGATGAACGAATGATATTTGTCTTTATCTGTGGTTGATATATAGACAATGGTTCAAATGACGGTACTAAGAAAAGCACGGTTTATTATTGTTTTATAATACGGATAAAAGACAATGCCAAAAATTGTATGAACCTGTGCCCCAGGCTGTACATAAATAAAATCTATGTAATTTAATAGTAAAGATCTTCTACAACAAAAGTTTAAAAGGCGCATATTGCTCAGCAGTAGAGGACAAAAGTTATAAAGGTTTAAAGAAACCGTTTTTGTACCTACCGGCTAAAGTATTTTTATGTTTATTGTAAACATTAAGGTATAAACATGTTTAGATATCTGTTCCAGGCATTAATATACACGGTGTATTCGTTTTAAAGCACTGGGAGGGCATTATTTTTCAAAGTAAATCTATTATGGTTAGTATCATTTGTAGACAGAATATTTTGTGACATAATGACATTTGACGTTTGATCGAAGACTTGAGTGTTGCCAAAATAAAAGTAAAATAATGTTAGATATTAATGCTCAGATTATTTTAAACTATTAATCTAACAATATTACAGTTCGATTTATGGATAAGAAAACATAAAACACTCATAATAATGTATTACGTTTTAAGTTACGCTAACTTACAAATATTTAACATTTTAGGCCAGGTATGTGTTAAGATAGTTTTTCCCTGTTTTGCTCTTTGTTAATATTCTAAGGCAATGTTGAGGGTACTTTCAAGTGAAATAAAAAGAAAGATACTTTTTATTGTGAGTTTTTTTCCACGTCTGGTATGGAATGGTAGTTATCTTCTAAAATTCGTATCTTATTTTACTATAAGTATTTGTATTACAATGATCTCTGTACACTTTGGGGCAGAAATTGGCATTCTCCTTTAGACCATGGTTCTACAGATAAGCCTGGACTTGATAGTACAGGTTTAAACCTTGGTTTTTTTTGTGTTTTGTAATAAGACGGCAGATCTCCCGCAAATTACTTATTATATTTGTTTTTATATATAAATATAATTTTAAATATAATAATAAAATAATACTTGTCAACTAATAAAACCATTTTTGTAAGTTGAAGGAGGTTACTAAATATATGTCGGCGTCAGCGATGGCTAAGCGGTATGGGTCGACATCAGGGGTTTCGTGGTACCAGGTACATAACGTTGAATAATAATCTTCATTACAGTAATAACCTCACTTTAATAAAAGTAATCACCTAACAACTCAGATAGGCAAACAGAAAGTTTTGCACTGGACTAGCGTCTTCGTTGGTGTCTCAAATCCAACTGAGCTCTGCCTAGCTTCCACTTCCCAGCACGACTCCATCCACGTGACATCGCTCGCGTCATTTGCAACGACAGCTGACGTCACGGCGTTTACCATACACTCTGTACTAGTGTAATCAACTTCACAACTACTTATTTCTGAATATCGTTCGCCACGACATATATTTATTGATGAAAAAAAACATCGTGAGGACACTTGTACTTTAGTAAATAAGTATAAGTAATGACAGATGAGGTCTAAAATCCCAATACGCCTAGAGAAAACGTGGTGATTAATACTAATGCTCCTTCTATATTATCAGAGACTCCCGCGGTTTCACCCGCGTTGTTCCCGTTCCTGTGGAAATACAGGGATAAAAAGTAGCCTATGTCACCCGGGGATAGTGTAGCTTCCCAATAGTGAAAGAGAATTTTCCAAATCGGTCTAGTAGTTTCGGAGCCTATTCAATGCAAACAAACAATAAAACATTTCCTCTTTAGATATTAATATAAATATAGAAGAGCCTTTCTTCTGAAGTAGGACAATTATAAAAAAGGCTGGTTTTAATATCTCTTCACATCCGTTCGTCTTTGTTTTCTGTACCTATTAGGTACAAGTTTAATATTAAAAATTGATTGATGGAGCTAAAAACTTGAACAATGTTAGTTTTGTAAGTAAGATAAGTGAGTTCTTGAGTTTTAAGCCAACCTTCTTAGCTTTGAGTAGAAACTTTGACACAATACGGGAGTTAAAGAT